>JAUMHI010000058.1:16405776-16416198 GCA_032359435.1 Enteromius unitaeniatus | reverse complement strand
TCTAGATTAACATTTCATCATTAACTAATCACTTATAAATGACTTACAACGGAACGTTATTCTAAAGTGTTACCAATAATGTATATCCAGACAGTAGTTAGTGAAAAATAAACCCCTTCAGAGTGACACACTTGGAAAAATGGCTCAACACTATCACTAGGTGGTACCCTAAGGTAATCTTCGACCTCATTTTTACCTAAATGAGACATTATAACAGTTTTGTACCTTTTTCTGAGAGTGTACAGTAAAACCCCTGACAGATTTTATTTGGTAATAACAACCGGTTGGATGTGCAATAACATTCACAAACAAAACTCTCAGTCTGCTCTTTACCTTAAAATTGATGTCTCATGGGTGACGTCCTTGGCAGGTCGTTGACGAGGGCTGTGAACGGCGTACACAGACATGCTGGGATGCTCGATCAGAAGGTTCTCCAGAGGACTGGTCTCCAGCAGGACCGGAGCCCTGCCTCCAGCCATGAAACAGGGCGGAGGGGTGATGAACCAGCTCTCTTCCAGCCCACATGTCGCCTCGAGACGCAAGAAGTGGCCATCTTCTGCGTCAGTGTCTGCTGCAGAATCCAGAGAGGAGCAGGAGGAGCAGCGCACAGGAGAGTCCAGAGGAGCGACATCGTCAGAGCACACCTCCACCAGATCATCTCCACACGCACTGGAGCAGGCCTTCGCTACAGGAGCAGAGAACAGAGAGGATGTTACTATATAGTTCATTGGATTTTAACAAATTTCTGTCTAGAACATTTAAACACCTGTGTTTCACTTATCTTGCACTGTTTACACTATTCATATAAGCCCAAATTCATCCTCATTTTTCCCTGCTAATGTGAGTGAAACAGCTTCTTGAGCAAGAAAAAATTATGATGAAGGCACATGAAAAAACGAATAATAGCATGTCTTTTTACTATAAACCCTGCAATACTCCATAAAATGTTTCATTTCATGGTGAGTGATCTGACTCGAGGGGAAGAAAAGAAAAATCCCTTTGACACCATAAATTGAAAACATGTTTGAGGTATCTCTGTCTGTATCACCAGTTCTATCGAAAACAACTTACAAGTTTAGACAGAAACTGAGAGAGTAAATATTTTGCACACACTCCACTTCTATTTGTACTCTTCGTGGCTCCTGGCAGGTGACCAGAAATGGTGTAAACAGCTGGCTTTTGGGCAGAGCCTCTGAGACGCCACACATTCAGTGGCCTCTAGAGGGCAGTGTAATCGAACTTGAAGTGAACAAACTTGACAGTTCGTGACAAATTTGAAATAAGTAATAACACCTTATATTTACACCAAATGCACCACAAGCCCAACTAGTGATTAAAGTGTCCCACACCCATAACTGGGTGTTATAGCACGCACAGAACTTCCCTCGCACAGAACCACACCTTGTTTATCTGTAGCCTTGCAGCGTCCTGCCAGATGACATCAAACATATTCTCAACTCAGCTGGTTAAGGCTTTTAACCCGCTTACGGCACTCTTCAATGTCCCTGAGAAGCCAGTTAACTTTTAATCCTCTGACCGTGGTGGGAAAATAATCACTTATTTCCATCAAGCTATAACGTTATGAAACAAGAGAAATGTTTTTAATCTCCATTCCCTTCCTGTCTACCTCAGCCTTCAGGCAATGATTGATGCTTGTAATCATGTTCAAGGCCGCTTTATGTTCATAAAAGGTAACTTAATCTGTCCTATTTTTATCTTAGACACTTTTGTCTGAAACGGTGTTGCCCATAAACATGTCTGTCGCCCCCTGTCCTAAAACAGGGAACTGGACCATCTAGATCGCCTTGCACCTGAAATATTCACACACACATACACAATATGAGAAGGCCTGTATTTGGGCAGGCAGCTTATATCAGAGGCATCATGTTAATGGGGGCACCGCGTCTGTGCCAGGGGTTACAGAATCTGTAATGTGGCTCCTGCAGACCAAGTCATCAGTATTAACTGAGGTGATCTAGGGACATCTCATGAGTAAGAGGACATTTGCATAGCCAGTTTGTGCTAAATTTGGGGGGAATTCTGTTTAATGCATGTCGATGCAAAACCCCTTTTATGTATATCACTTGGCACAGTAAAATGGGATATTCTATGTATAGCAAAACTTGGCTATATAAACTGGATATTAATTAGATAGATTTCATGAAAACTTTATTTTAATGTCATACCCACTTCAATATTATTTAATGGATGGTATGGCCTTAGTGACATCAGCAGAAAAAGAAAGTTGATTCAAAAGGAAGAGCAAGCACATTTGAAATTATTTTAAGACACTGTAAACACAATAAAGTGTATTAAACATGTACTAAAAAGGTTGCAATTGCTTGAAGTGCTGAGACTACAACACTTTTTTTGTACTTTTGATACAATCTGTTTGTTAATTTCTGCATTTAGGGATCTTACACAAGATCCATATTTCAGTTCACTAATCAAAAACAGGAAATGCGAAAGAGATACCTCACCTAGATAATCGACCAGAATCCACTCATCGTCTTCCTCCTTCTCGTTGAAGTCTGGGTCCACAGGACATCCACTGCCCTCCTCCAGGGAGTCTCCAAACAAGACGCTGGTGAACCTCTGGAACATGGTGTTGTACGGGGCAGAGGCGCGAGGCTGGACAGTCCTGCTGGGAATGGGCGAGGGCCGGGCTCTTTGGTCATCAGCTGCGGGAGCCGCTCACTGAGATCTTGGTAAAGGTGCTGAAGTGCATTAGTTACTCCTTCTCAGCCGAGAAACCCCTGATGAAGATCAGCCATAGCTCTTGTTGATTGTGCAAAAACAAGCCCTGGAGGACAAGCGAGAAGATAACCGTGTTGCTAAGCAAAACGTACACAAAAACTGACCAGCCTTAAAGTACAGAACATTTCCTGAATCCTTCATGTCCTTTTGCGATTAGCCATAAATTACAGGTCATAAAACACAGATGAATATTCCCGAGAACAGACAAGCCAAAACAAAGCGGTCTAAAGTGTCTCTGCTGTCACAGATACCGCCTGTCCTCCTCACACGAAGCTGATGCCTATGAAAACTGATCTTTGTACAGATACACCCAGGCTCCTTCAGGACTGTGACTCATGAGGGTACCTTTATCCGTTGTTTTGCTTGCGACAACAAAGAGAGACAGCTGTGAAATGTGGGCTACAAGCTGTTCTTCACCCCACTACATCATTGAAACAAGAAAACCAATTCATACTCCCTTCCACCTGCTCATATAGTCATGGCAGCACTCTTTGTTTGTGTGTTAAGGGGGGGTGAGGGCTATTATGGGGTCACATACATATAATAAGCACCCTTCAGAACCCCCCAAAAAGAGGATTATAGACTGACAAGCAGAGATAAGTAGGACTGGGATGGCCTTTCTTTCAGCATCCCAGAGGGAAACTGTATTGCAGTATTTTATAACTAAGGAGATATCAATTAAACACAAAAACACTCAAAAGTGGAGAAAGAAAATGCAAAGGGCATTTTAAGCGTATGCTCATTTTCTTGATGCACATGATATGGCAGAAAGAAAACTACAATTAAATCAGAACTGCGCTTCCTTCTGAAATAAAACATCTTACAACATCCAACACCAAGCCTGGGCAAAATTGTCCAAAACCCTTCTGAAACCAGCAAACCATCAGTTCTTAAGTCCTTTATAGCAGGTAGTACTATTACGTAACACCATCCTACTAAAGCACTAAAGATTTATTATTATTACTACTACTACTACTATTTTTATTATCATTATCACTACTTAAAAATAAATAAATATTATTTTTGTTATTTCTTTATTTTTGCAGGCCCAAAATTGAACACTGTGTACATTTCAATGTTCCTTCACTGCTGGTCCAAAAATGCACGCTCAGAACAAAACAATACCTTATACTTAAGGTAACAACTGTTATCGTGGACTGTTAAAGTTACTTTAATGACTCACCCAAGCACTGAAAAAGCATGAACCGTCGAGTTTATTACAATCTTCATAACTGTACGGGTGCAAACACTTAAGAAAGCTGCATTTGCTTGTCATATATGATGGGTTATTGACCCGCTCACAGAGAGGGGAGGGATGAGGGTAACCCTACACCGACAGACTGGGCGGACCGTGAACCCAAACGCTTCAACTGACTCTGCTGAACAAAGCTTAATCCGTAAAATCCGAACATGCTCATGTTGCAGAAACAATCAACACAACAAATCGCCTGCAGGCTTTGACAGGTTGCGCTACGCAGAATGCCGATATATGTTAATGCCATTTTCTTCCATTTTTAACATTTAGATGTTCCCATTTTTTTCCGCAACTCATACATTTATAGTATTCTTTAAGTCCAAGACGTTTCTATAACGCATTAATGCAGGATGTCGATCGATCCGCAACAAAGAGGTTTTAACTCACCTGCGGCAAAAAGTAATGTAAACAGGAAGAGGGCTGACTTCAAGAACAAAAACAGATCCCTTCAAGTGCTTGAGGTAGATTATTTGCCGTGCGATATATAAAAATATATAAATACAATTCTTCCCGGAAGAAATGAAAAGTTTCTGGACCCTTTAGTTCGGAGTTTTACTGTCTGTTCTTTTTTTCGTTTCTTCTCCGAGGTCTCAACTGCTCCCTTTGTTATTGTTGTGGAAAATTAACAGCTGATCGCTCGTTACGTAGAAAGGACAGCCTATGGGCGGGGCCTGTCGGAACCCTCTCAGCCAATGAAATCGCGCCCCTGACTATGACTGACTGTCACCAACGCACGTGACATCATCCCGGGAAAGGCAAGACCGGGCAGAGCACTCCATGTTAAGGAGTGTCACTCGGTATTGTACAAACTTTTTGGAAATATTCTTTACAAATATAGCGGTTCAATAAGCCTTACACATCGTCATATTAACTTTTGAACCTTTATTGACTGAGCAGGATCATGCAAGTGATCAAATTTACCGAAGACAGAACTATAAAATTATTTGTAAAAATATAGGCTACTCTCATTAACGCTACATAGCTGAAATGACTGGAATTTTTTCATGAAGTTCATCTTCAACCAGACAGTGCTAAAACATTCTAATGGCTCTAAAAACTTTTAACTATGTTTTCATCCAACTAAACACACTTAAAAAAGATGGTCACCATGACATAACATCCTAAAAAAATGCATTTATTTACTAACTAAATAAATAAAATATAGATTTGATCACTAAGAAAGAACATGATTACACAGCACAAAATATCTGATCACAGAATGCATGACCAATCAGTAACAAACACATCTAATAAGACTAATTTTTGAGTAAAAAGGCAAATGGTATACTCTTTTTAGCTCTTTATTGAGTGAAAATGTGTAGAACAAAACATCAGAATCCTCCCTATTTTAGATGTATGTCACTAGTTTTTTGGGAACAAAGCACCCCACCCCCATCAACACAGCTCAGATGAATGTATTCAAAAAGCCTGTTTTGCTAAGAGAGGCCCGTTTTTAAGATTCATCAGATCCATTTTCTGCCCCCACTAACACTAGTTTGAACAAAAGGACTTGTCCTGGTGAGTCAGCAGATCTAATAAAGCAAGCGAAACATGTTATTGCATCATCCATATATTCAGATAGCTAGATAAACCTATATCAATTATATATATATATATATATATATATGATCATTATGAAAAGCTAGTGATATTAAAACACATTTTAGGCACAATGTTAAGAAATGTGCATTGTGCACTCCAAATAAACTTTAATTATTATTTTATTACACTTAGGTGATATAGTCAGTGTTAAAGGATTTGAAGTATACTTAGTATTAATGTATTTTAAATAAATCATGGCATAATTGTTTATTACTGTATATACTGAGTAACTGAGGATATAAACTGCAGTCCTGCTCAGAATAGCCTTTTTACCCTTTGTCCTGTCTTCCCTCGAAATGAGACAGATGACCTTTTCATCAGGATGGAAAAAAATTTAACTTTCTTTCCTGCTTAGTATTATGTCTCTGACATAACCCTTTTTCTAGTTTCCTATCCAATCAGTTCAATTCCACTTTTTCAGACCACAATACTAATCCCGTTTATGTACAGAAGGGACAATTTTCCAGTTGGATAAATATGTTGTAACCCTCCATTTGGATGACCGGAGAGTGAATCAGCATTCTCATGCACTGTCATCATGTTTTTTCCTCTGTTTCTGGATATTTCCTTTATTTACCCTCTAAAACAAGGCCACACCTGCTTACTCTTGGTTAAACCATAAAGATAAGCCACAACCCACCCTGACCTCCACAGGCCTTGTCTGAAATGGTGTCAGAACACTCAGTCGTTTAACAAACTGATTAAAATGTCAGTCAAGTGTTTGTTGACTATTTGGAAAAGTGACTTTTTGGAGGAAGTCAAATCTTTTTGCGTGCTATTTATTATTTGAGCATTTGTTTCAAATAAAAGAGATTATTATATGATAATAAATTATTCAAAGAAGCTCAAAGATCATAAATTCTAAAGAAAACACATGCCTAACTAGGCTTAAGATTTCTAATCTATTGTCTGTACTGATTCTTATCAAGCCCTGCCATAACAGAACATATTGTTCTATGATTGTCCATGATTTCACAGCATTCCTGAAATAAACAACATAGTATCCACCGTCCACCGTTCAGAGGTCCACGCTCTGATGTAATTCTGTTAATGTTTAGGGGTATGTATCAAACCTGTTGTGCAATAAACCATAGTCAAGTCATTCGATTCGACGTAAAACCAGCAAATGAAAGCAAGGCTGTGAGGGATAGTAACACCACATAATCGAACAAATGGATGAGAGTTTGTGTGGTGGTCTTTATACAGGTCCATATTCACAGTGACCTGTTTTCACCTTTTTGGGACTCCTTTGATGTAATACAAGTGTCCATGGCTGACGAAACTCATATGTCAGAATTTGTGTGGCATTTCCAAAGCCTCCTTTTTTCTGACGCAAGTCAAAAGGGGAGCATGACGAAGAGTTTAATCACAAAAAGCACTCTGTACACAGACATGATCTCTGAAACGACCTGGTTTATACCAGACACTTAGGTTAAACAAAGCAGACAAAAAAGAAAATCAAACACATTGCATAAACTTGATCAAATGTGACGCATGCATTAAATATCAAAATAGCAAACAAAATGGCATTCATTTTTTAAAGAATACTATCCCAATTACACATTACATTTCAAATAATTGTAATAAACCAAAATAGAAAACCAGATTTGTGTAATTTCTGGGTCCTGTTCCATAAAACATAAGCCAGGCTTATTTCAGGTAGTGTGACTTTTTTTTTTAAAAACATTTTTAGTACACAGCAATTTTAAGTGCTAATGCCAGAATACACTAAAGGACAACTGGAATGCATTTGTAATTGTAAACATATGTGCATGGTGCATGTCAAGCATTTGGCCCCTTGAAAGCAAATGGTCTATTACCATGCATAATCACATAGCAACATAACAATCCTCCAAATCAGGTTGAAAATGAAAAAGGCTAAAGCACCTGAGGCCCATGTGTGACCGTTTGGGTGGAGGGAGATCAAGAGTAAATGATGATACAAAGAAGCTTACAGTGTGACATCTGGGTAGAGGATTGCATCATGTAAAGAGGACAGACAGGCAGGTGGAGGCACGAGCGTGTGTGTGTGTGAGTCAGAGAGCTGTCAGCCATGACATCCTGTCAGTCAGGACCTGTAAGTCTTGTGGTTGTGAGACTGCATTAATGTTGAGGCTTGTGAAGAAACTGCAGTTAAAATGTCGTAGGAATCTTGTGCCTCTAGAAACATTCCTCTGCCTACCAAACACCTTAAAGCATGTAGTAAAAAGTGACAGCATCAAGTAAAGGCCCTGTACAATTTAAAAATGTCACACTGAAAAAGATATATTTTGTCATTGAATATAATGTACAATATCACACTAGTATGACTTAAGGTGTACAGTATTGCACTTCTACTGTTGTTAAGATTGTGTCATTTCTTAGAGCTTGAAAGGAAAGCAACAAACTTTATAGATAAGGGATGACCCCATCCTTTACCTCGTCAGATGCAAAATATGAGTTGAGAGTAATTTCAGACAATCATGAAAAGCAAAGGCAAAGTACACAAATGGCTTTTATTAGTCGTTTTGTTGGATGGTAAAAATGGTATTTAACAAATTTTGAAAAGTCAAAGTGTCTCTCATTTGCATTATGCTAAGAATAATGTTCAAAACATATCGCAAGGAGTTTAGTGGAATAGCAAGTGACAAACAATGCTACTGGAAAAACTAGCACTAAATTTAATAAAACATAAAGCACAAATATGTTCTTTGTTGAAATGATCAGAACAAACCTTTTAACCACATCTTCATGTTCTGTGAAACACATCTGTTCCTGAATGTAATTTTCTATTGAACACGCCTAGCTTTTAACAGGCTTTCAACTTTTCTTTAAAAAGGACACACCTTTCATTTGAAACAATTGTATCCTTTAATGACAAGATGTATTATCTTAAAACAGATTAAACAGCAGTGTATTTGATTAGCAGCCTGATAAGTATAAAGCAGTACATTAACAATCTTATATGTGACCCTGGACAACAAAACCAGTCATAAGTGTTCATTTTCTGAAATTGAGATTTATACATGATCTGAAAGCTGAATAAATAAGCTTTCCATTGATGTATGTATATTTGGATGGATAGGGCAATATTTGACCGAGATACAACTATATGAAAATCTGGAATCTGAGCGTAGAGACAAATCTAAATGCTGAGAAAATCACCTTTAAAGTTGTTCAAATTAGACCTTATCAATGCATATTACTAATCAAAAATTAGGTTTTAATATTTTTTCAGTAAGAAATTGACTAAATATCTTCATGGAACATGATCTTTACTTACTATCCTAAGAATTTTTTAATTGTGACCCATTCAATGTATTTTTGGCTATTGCTACAAATAAACCCCAGCGACTTAAGACTGGTTTTCTGGTCCAGGGTCACATATGTTAAAAGCCAAATTTTGTGAAAATTATCTGTAGAAATAGGGCACAATATCCCGTTCCACTGCATTTGTGCAATTTTTGTGCAATTGTTTGTTTTTGTTGCTGAATTTTACATTCATTGTATTGTGTTAACAGAAATTTCCGTAAAATTAATGGAGCATGTTGTGTGTAATGAGCTGCCCAATCAATCAAATCCTCAATCGCAAAAGGAATTGTGCAAACAAACAAAATTATTAAACATGCATGTTATTTTGATAGCAATTTCACTTTTTAACAAAAAGGACAACCAGCATAACAAACTCACTCACAAATGAGCGAGCATTCTCAGTCAATCTAATTAGCATCAAGACCGAACCATGGACAAACAAGTACCCTCTCTAACATGTGCGGCATCTGTCTGCTTGAATAGAATGAAATCAAAAACTACATCAAAAACCTGGATTGAAGTCTTTGTTACTGTCTGCTTTACACTTACAAGGGGATCAGCATAGAGGTCACCTGCAGTGAAAAACTTATGCAAAGCAGGCAGTAAGCTAGGTGGAAGTTAATAAACAGTCAAATGTTTCGCACTGCTCACAAACCCCTTTCACTATTGTTTATGATATTTCTGTTACCTTGTAACTAAAGACTTCACGTTGTGGAGGCAAAAAGATAAACAACAACAACAACAAAGTATATTTTGCATCTTAACAATATTTTTGTGACAAGTAAGCATATTTTCCCCCAAAAGTCTCCCTTTTGTAACGTATGTTTTGCTTTTGCTGTATTTTATGTAAAGCAGCATATATTAAAGAAAGTACAAGCACTACGAAGATGTACGAATAATTAAAAAAATTAACAAATATTATTTTATTATGGTAAGAGATTATTTTACATTCAAGAAGATAAGTGGGCAGAAGAAAAGTACTTTCATTTAAATACTTACACAAAATGTAAAAAAAAGTTTTCATTTTTAAAGCAGTCATACAAAGGCAATTTTGCACAAGCTAATATGATTCTTTAGGGTCTTATTGGAAAGTTTGTAATATAGTTTATTTTAAAATTTCTCAAAGATAGTGTAAAAAAAACTAATTTTACCCCGTCATAAACAGCTCTTTAGAAATCACTCTGTTCTGTGTACTTCCCCTTTAAATCTTAACGAGCTCCGCTGACCCCACCCCTCTTTTCTGAGGCACTCTCAAAGGATCTTTTTTTAGCTGTATTCATAGTAAAACTTGCTAATTAGCGCATTATTAGGAAAGGCGATTTGCAAAGATTCATTATAGTGTCACGGTACCAAAATTTCAGTGTTCTGTACCAATACCAGTGAAAATCCACAGTTCTCGGTACCAAAGCAAAACATAAAAACACTTTTATATAAGAGGACTTATTTAATCAAACAGCGCAAACTATATTTCATAGCCTAGAACTGCTTTTCTGATGGACCGATTTTAAAGATACAAA
>JAUMHI010000058.1:16375630-16405676 GCA_032359435.1 Enteromius unitaeniatus | reverse complement strand
AAAACCCTAGATCAGGGGAAAAAATACCTCAGCAACAAGCACATAAAACACATAATCACAAGACATAACACTGCAACCTCATAACCCAACTAAACATAATATAACATGTAAGTGCATGTTTCCAACGAGCAAGAAAAGCGAAAGGCACTACACGAACACTAGTCTGTGGTAAATACACGGATCAGTGTTTCTCCAGATTAGTCCCTGCCCCTTCTCCCACACCACCCCGACCCAGAGTCACGCTGCTGACGCTTACATTCCCCGCTCCTGCCCTCAGCCATATTGAAAGTGCGGTTTCCGAGTTTGGCTTCCCCGGGAGAGTTTCAAAACAACTTCCATCTCACGCTTTTGGAATTTGGAAATATACATATTTTGGGAAACTTAAGCAGAGGTTGTGGCTTCGCGTCTACAGCCGTTGATCGGTAAGTCTAAACGCGCTGGTTTCCACTCGCGCCTGTCAGGGCGAGTTTAAGTTAATGGTTTAACTGCTACGTGTTTATCGTGGTTCGGTTTATTATGTTGCTACGCTGGTGTGAGTGAAATGTGCTCCAGTCAGGTAAGTTTGAAAGCTGTAGGAAGACGGCAAGGAACTATTCATGCGCTGTGGGACAGTCCGAGCGCCCGTTAGCTTGTAGCATGCTAACGTGAGGAAAAACTTTGTCAACGACGAAATGTATAACTAACTTGACAGCAGCAACAAAGTTGGTTTTCCACTTGGATATGTTTCTCCTAGCTCGTTTTAACCAGCCAGTGGCGAGTTCTTGTGCAAACTCTGTGAAAGTAGCTCGTATTTTCGTCTGGTATCATAACAAGAAACCCGAAGTACGTTTATGTTAGCGTTAGAGTTATATGACAAAGTATTTTAAACCGATCGGGGTTAAACCTTTGCATTTTATGAGACAGAATATGAGTTTTGCTGTTAACTTCGGCTGTGTGACAGCCAGTGCTCGGTGACTCATCGAAACCACAAATCACCCAACCCTGTTCCTTGCTACACAGCGTGGTATCAGTCATATAGTGATGGGAAAACTGAGGAGTAGCACGAGAATATTTGCAGTTGCTTTAGATTTTTGGTTGCACACGTTGTCATGAGGTTGTGGTGGTTAGGAAAAACTCGATTAATGTGTAATATTATACTCAGCGTGCAACTGTGCACGATCGGGGTGAAATTAAATGCACACGTGGATCCAAGCTTGTTTTAACAGTGCATTGTGAAACTTGTTTAGTTGCTGTTGAACAATAAATTAAGGAATTAAAAATTTGCTTCTTGAAAAAATATAAAGGTACATATACCATTTGTGCATGTTTTAATTTTAGGGTTTGAGATGAGGTCCTCATAAATGTTTCGTATCGTCACAGTTTCACTTCTGCATTCATATGTCTGTTTGATTCACACCTGCACTTTTAAAAAAGGGTGTTTGTATGTGTGTGGATCGAGGCTGTCATCCCTTCGTGGATGCATTTTAATGTCCATACCTTTGGATTGTGTGACTGCAAAGTTCTTGAATGTAGTCTCTTTCTCTCTGTCCCTTTCTTTCTCTCTCTTTCTGCACGTAGACATGCATGCATGCGGTTATGTATGTTTAATATACAAATACAAATCGTTTTCATCGTTTTAGTGTCTGAAAACTGATATGCAGAAGGAGAACCAATTCTAAAATGTTCATTTCTGCTTTTCTGGGCAGAAATAATAAAGGGGACTGCATGAATAAAGACATTGTGTATCATGGATATTTAAACTAATCAATTGTATTCAATTAATAAATTTGTTTTAACTGTGTTATTGCGGCATATAATTATTATTGATATATTAACTGTTTATCTTATTAACACTTGTTGTTTGCTATTGAATATAGTGGTGTTGTTGAATGCTGCTGAAATTTATTGGTAGACCTGGTGCTGAAGAACCAAAAACAAAATTAGTATGAATTATAAAATGAATAATATGTAAAAATCAGTATTAAAAAAACAAACTAACATCTCAAATCACTTGCTGAACATGTGTATGTTTTCAGAATGAAGGAAACAGATGTTGTAATGGTGCAGTCCTTCATTTAGTTTTATTTCTTATTTTTGGTGTTGTCCAACCAGAATTTTTACCAGCTTTGCTTAATACTTCCTCTTTGCTTGATCACACTGAATACAATTGTTCTTAATTACCAAATAAAGTTAAAATAGATGGCCTTTCACCAGAACTATGATATAATATATAGTAAATGTTATTAATGGACTACTCAAGATTAGCTTTTTAAAGTTCCATTCTGTTAGACTTGATTTAGTTTCTGCATTAGTCATTAGTCTGCTGTGGACCTCAGCATGTTTGCTGTTATTTTGTTCAATAAATATTTTTAAGCAAGCATCATAATTGTGAATGTGTTATGTTTTTGAAGATATTGAATGAACCATTTATAATGCTTTAAATGATTCTAATTTAATATGTGATACGATTGGTTTTTTTTTTTACATCCAAAAAGCAAGCAAGACAGCAGGGTCAAGCTGAAATTTTATCCAGTGTAATGAGGGAATGGGAAAGATTGTGTAGTAATATGAGGTCTTAAAGCTGTAGTGTGTAATATTTAGGAGAATATATTGGCAGAAATACATACCCCTCGGGACCCCCTTACATGGAAGTCACCATGTTTCTATAGTAGCCCTAAACGAACAAACTTCTACAGAGCGCGTTTCTTCAATACATTGTTCTACTTCTTCCTTGGTGTTTTAAGATGCTGCTCGTGTCGTCACCAATGTACGCGAAGTAGTAGTAGTGGTAGTGTTAGCAAGCAAGTCAGTAGTGTTTTTCTGGTGCAAGTAAGAGGGTAAAGAGAATTAAAAACAGGAAATTAACAAAAAAATGCAGGATCATGTGTAGAACAAGATGAACCGGCAGAGCGTCAGTCTCCATCTGTAAAAAAAAAAAAAAAAGAAAACTTGATGCAGACAAATGATGGCAGAAATCCCGAATAAATATTGGTGTGGCTTTTCCACTTTTTTTACCTGTCAGGTGTAACAGACAACGTCATTTTTGTCCTGTGTCAGCTTCCGTAGCTTCTGTATGCATTTTGAAAGGGCGGGGTTAGCGGAGGACTAGCGCTAATCCTAACTGCTAGATGCAGCTAAAAATTACACACTGCACCTTTAACAAAGCATAGACATGCATGGTCTATCTGTAAATACCAGTTAACTGAAAGGTTTTAATGTTTGCATATTAAAAAATCTGAAAATGATCTAGAAAAATAAATCATTTTATTTTATATTACACTTCATATAATTTGCCATACGTTATTAATAAAGTGCATATTTTCTTTTCTATCTGTGAATTGCTATGAGCACCTTTTTAATTAAAGTCATGTTATGCAATCATCTTTTTTATTTTTGTTCTTTTTCTTATATAGGTGTATAGTGTTTTGCTGCACTAGGGTTGGTTTCATTAATTACTCACCTTCGTGTCGTTCCAAACCCATAAGACCTTCGTTCATCTTCAGAACACATTTTTGATAATATCAGAGAGCCATCTGACCCCTTCACAGCGAGCAATACAACTAAAATGAACCCAGATACGTAGCAAAAACATTGGTAAAACAGTGGCATCAATGGCTCAATTTCACTTTTGAAATGCTACGAGAATACTTTTTTGTGCAAATAAAACAAGTATAGCATAACTTCTTCCGTGGCTTACTTCTTCCAACATTTTAATGCACCGTAAAACCAAGCTTTAATGTATTTGTGCAAAAAAAAGTATTCTCCTATCGTCGCAAAACTAAAGTTGATCCACTGATGTCACATGGACTTTTTTACCAGTGTTTTAACCATGTTTCTGGATCTGGGATCATTTCAGTTGTATTGCTGTCTATGGAGGGTCAGATGGCTCTCTGATTTTATCAAAAATATCTTAATTTGTGTTCCGAAGCTGAACGAAGGTCTTATGGGTTTGGAACGATACAAGGGTGAGTAATTAATGACAGAATTGTCAGTTTTGGGTGAACTAACCCTTTAAATTGAATCGTGAGGTGCCTAAAAATTCCCACCCCTTGGCATGGCATCAAAACAAGTTTAAACAGGCAAAGAAATGTGTGTTATTTAAACTAGGGTTGCCACGATGAGGTAATATCCTAACTGATTGATCGACATGTAACAAATATAAATATAACAGTACTACTGTGATGGAGGCGTCATTTGAGTTTCCCATCTTTTCCTTGCTTTCCTTTGATTTTAAATAGCCTGAAAGCACCATGCACGTTTTAGGCCTACTTTCACATTTAGCTTTGTGGCAATGAGGCAACAAGAAGTTTTAAATAGCCTAGTTTAAAAACAAACAAGACTTTACATTAGTGGAAATTTTTTAATCAATTGCTTGAATTAAATCCAAGCAACAACAAAATACAATGCAGAACATAGAATCGTTATTAACAAAACAAGTAAAAAAAGCTACACCATGCCTAATATAAAATAACAAATTACACAGTTTAAATAGGTATACAAAACTAAAAATCATTAAGTATGAGGAACAAATAATTATGAAACGTATAACATTTATTAGCAAAACGAGTAAGAAAATGAGGCATGGACAGCATACACCTTGATGTAAAATAATGAAAAAAACTTTTCAAAATCCAAAATACTTCAACAGGTGCTTTTGCATTTCTTTTGCAAGTCTTCCATCATCGCCACTCTTCTTGTTCGTCAGCACGTCTGTTCTCTCACCAAACTAAATGATTTTTATCATTAAAAAAGAATCTAAACGGCAGTGTGGGATGGTGTCACAGTGGCCAAGTGACTTAACCAGTGTTGCAGCTTAACACCAGTATCCCCAATCAACACCGTCTATCGCGGCAAGCCTAGTTTCAACCATACAACACTTCCAGCTGTGATTAGTAGGTAATTGGCTTATGTCTTCAACGTTACCAAGTACCTGGAAATAGTGATTGACCTCATTCCAGAACACAGCTTATTGAGCACACTGTGCATGTTGGGCTTGATTCCAAAAGGCTCCGGTAAACCTTGTGTAAGCCGCACAAGGCTGTGAACTTTACCCTTCAGTAGTCTGAACATGTTTTTTAGTCAGAGATAATCCACAGAGTTAAAACACTAAGCATCACATACTGTATGTTTCTTATAGGTTTAGAACAAAAGATTTCATTCAGATTACAAGACGGGAATTTCACATTGCTGTGAATTTAAGGAAAAGTCACTGATTCTATGTTCCTGGCGGTTTAATGATGCTGGATGATGTTTTGGCATTGTTAGCATTCAAATTCATTTTTAACCTATACTGCAGAAGGTAAAATGCTTTTAAATGCATATTTACAAATATCTGTAAAGCTCAAGTTCTCAAATGATGATCTTATCTGGTCCGTTACCTGTGGTTTATTTATGCATACTGATGTGACAGGATGTGTGGTTAGATTATGTGTATATGTCTGTATGTATGAACGGGCGTTATCAAATTTTGTGGGTTGAAACGTTTGAGACGCTTAAAAATGTTGACTTTGAAGATCTTGTTTATGTCTTGAGTTGATGGAGAAACCAAAAGATCTGAATGTAGTTAAGGTTTAACAGTTAAAAATATCCCATGGTGTTGACGAGAATAGTTCTGTTGTACTTCCTTAATCTTGATTTACTGGAAGGCACCCTGTTGCCATACGTTAACTGCATTTAATTTGCCCAGAATGGTTTATTGGCTGCATTAAGATCAGACATTTACTGTACAGAACTGCTGATCGCAGGTACTTTTAACAGGTTTGTTCAGTTATCTTGCTCTGGGATGAATTCAGAAGTGCAGTCATGCAAGTTTACAAGTCATCACTACTTCTTTTTTACAACGCTGACTTAAATGCTGGTTTCAAAATAAAAGAACTATTTGATCATTACAAGTGTAAACGTCAGTAGTCACTACAATTACCCTGTCACCTCAAGGAAATAATATGGAGTAACTTCATCTAGGATTGCACAATTAATTGAAATAAAACTGAAATTGTGTTATGGCTCAGTGAGATTGGTAAATCGAAAAGACTGCATTCTAATGAAATATGTGCTGTTTGTTTTAGAGTGAAGTATGGCACTTTTGTTCTTAAACGGGAGTTTACTGTATAATGTGGCATGTCATGGAATTTGACACATTTTTGATGGATACATAAAAATAGAGGGATGAAATTCTTCAACCTGCCAAAATAAAAGTTTGAAAAAATGATGACACAAATATTGTTGACACTATATCGCTCATTTTTAAACTATTTTAAACATGAAACCTTTGTTGTACAGTAACCAACTGTAAATATTACTATTGAAATTGCAATTACCATTTTTATCTGAGAAATAAATTTTTTTGCAGACGCACACTGAAAAACGTTCACACTGACACTCACTCTCTTTTTTTTCTATCTTAGTTTTGTCCTGTTTTCAGTCCAAATATCTAAAAAATCTTAAATCAAGGTACATTTACTAGACACGTGAAATAGCATAAGAAATTATGTCTTGTTTTCTGAAAATAAAAACACCTCAAAATTAAGTGATTGTTTTCTTAAAGCAAGCAAAATTATCTGCCAATGGGTTAAGAAAAATAATCTTATTGAGAGATAATTTCAAACGGAAGTTTTAAGTGTCACTTAATTTTCTCATGCCGTTTTTCTTGTCTTGTAATCTTTATTTAAGATTTTTTAGATATTTGGACTGGAAACAAGACAAAATTACTAAGTAAGAAAGTTTTTGCAGTGTAGCTATACATGACAACAGATTGAAAAATGAATGGTCCAAAAAAGGCGAGTGAATAAAAACGTGTCTTTAGACTTTCAATACAAATTAACTATACCACCCCTGTTTTACTACTGTTATTAACGAGCATAACACCAGGGACATTACATTCCTCACTTTAAAACGGTTTCATTGCCATGGTGCCCATGCCATGTCATTTTAGCATATTTTGCAGTTAACACACCTTTTCTGTTTATTTAATGTGAAATGCTTCCACAACTTGGGTCGCATGGATGTCTTTCCTCTACCTCTGCTCGTTTTTATTTTTTGTTCCGCCCTGTGTATGAGTAGCCGAACTCTGCCAGCATCAATTTCAGGGGTTTGTGCTTTTCTCTAGTGGATTTTTACTTTTTTTATGCACACTGGACTTGGAGACATATGGTTTCCAAATAGCAGCCCTGCTATAAATTCCAGATTTATGAAGCACATAGTATGCCGTTTTTGTTGAGACTTGGTGACTTTCTAAGGCTCTCACTTTCTCAGATTTATTATTTATACTGTAAATGTACCTCTCTATAACGGTCATAGCCTAACCAGGTGTGATGCAATTTTCTAAATTTCTGCTTTCTGTGCTTAATAGCTCCAAATAGCAGCAAATTCCAGTTTGCGTATCTACATATTAAACATTAAAAATGTTGATGTTGTCATGTTGCATCTAGCAGCAATTGGCTTTCAGTGTGGGTAGTCTGGTTCACGGGCAAACTGTGTTTGCTTTTTTTGAACACTCTCACCATACAGCTTAGTATGGCTGATACGCTTATGGTTTTCAGTGCATTTATGTTTATTATGCAATGATAGATAGTAGACTGTTTTGCAGGACCATTTCATTGTTATTAGTATGCTCCAGACGTGCTTGAATAAACGTGGAAACTAAGCACGTCATGAATTAGTTGGTGTAGTCTGAGCCTTCAGTTGTTGTGTTCTCGACTCTGAGCTGTTAGTCTTTAATCTTCTTTCACCGCCTTTCCCATCTCTTTCCCACCTAATGTCACCTTCCTGACACAAGTTGAGGAGGTTTGTCACTGAGGTCATGCCAAGCTCCTTCACGCTTATGATACGCTGAGCTCATATGTGTTATTTCATTCACAGCACACCATTGTGATTTGCCACTGAGCTGACAGTACTGACTCGCACCACTCACAATCACATAAATATGCATCAGAGAAAGCTGTTAATTTCTATTAGTGACCGTTTGTGCATTGTATTCGCCGTTGATTGACATGTCTGACAGCTCCTGCTTTCCTCCGGCAGATGGACTGTCAAGTTGCTTGGCTTCTAGAGGGCCAGGTGCTGGCTGTTAGACCTGCAGTGTGTTAGCGTTTTGCAGAGAAAGAGAGGTCTGGTCTGCACCTGCTACTCCTCTCCCACCTGCAGCTGTCTCTGATCTCTGTCTGAAAGCGCCAAGATGCGCTTTTCTGCTTAGCAGCTGATGTAGCAGCAAGGAAATAGAGGAAAACACAACACCAAACATGTTTGTGTTACTTCGGTTATAGCTAATTGCTTTTTTTAAAATGCAAGATGTTAATCAACTAATATTATACATATCTTTTGGTTTCTGTACCCAATATAAAAAATGTACAAATACAATGAAAATAGCAGTATTGTATTTTGAAAGTACCAAAAAAAATTATCAGTGACATTCCCTACGTTGCCTAATTTTGTATTACATAATTGATCGTTTTATATATTGCAACATCCCTTGTTAAAATATTCTCTTTGGTTCCCTCCTGATGAATGATGAAAGAGGGTTTGAAAACCGGGTGAAATAGATGCCGTGGCTAATGCTGTAGTGAGTCATGTCGGATAGAGTCTAATTATGGAGACCGGCACCCATCCATCAGCCTTTGTCACGACGGCTGGCAGAATTAGGATGACATCTCTGCATGGCCAGTTCGTCCAGTGCAGGCCTTCCAGGCCTCTTTTCCAGATCAGATTCACTTAGTCATTGCCTGCAGCCCATTTAAGCAAATTCAGTCAGGAACTTAATAGCCAGACCCATACACTTCAGCAAAGGAAATTAGTGTTGAGCAATCTAATGCTGCAGATCTGTTGTGCTTGGGGGGACTACAGTAATTAATATGCACCTCCAAGCATGTTTGTGTCTTAAAATTTTTTGCAGTTTTGTAAAAATACATTTAACTGAAGAATGATTATTAAAGGTTACTCCACTTCGTACTCGTCCTCGGAACACAATTTAAGATATTTTACATATAAACCAAGAGGCTTGTGACTGCCAAGTAAAATACACTCTCAAGGTCCTGCAAAGTATGAAAAACATTGTCAATTCTGATTGGTTTAATCCGAATTTTATGATGTGGCGAGAATACTTTTTGTATGCAAAGAAAATAAAAATGACATCTTGTTCAATAATTTGTCTCCTCGGGTGGATATTCTCCAAAATTGTGCTACGGTGAGACACAAACGCAAACTATGTGTGCTCTTCTACGCATGTTTACACTTTAATATGAACAAAAACAGCGCATCCTTGTGGTGCGGCTGACACAGAACAGCGCACTTAGTGCATTCAGTGGATATTATCCAAAATGGTGCTATGGTGGTGGGGAGAGACACAAAGAAGACAAAATATTGGATAAAGTTTTTCTTTTCTGATGGTGTATTCTGACGATTGTTTTCATACTTTGCTGGACCTTGCCTGTATAATTTACTTGACACTCAATGGGACAGACACAAGCCTCACGGTTTTCATCTAAAATATCTTGAAGACAGACAAAGCTTTTAAGGGTTTGGAATGACACGTGGGTCAATGATTAACAACACAATTTTCATTTTGAGCTTGACACCATCTAGCTGACATGTCTTTACAACAACTTGTATGTTTTTTCCTTTAAACTTGATGTTATGGAGAGTGTTGGATATCAAAGAAAATCCTGCACGCTTAGAGTCTCAAACATCTGGTGTATCATTCATCTAAGGATTTCACAATGGAATGTTCCCTTTTTGTGAGCGATATGCATTATCTTGTGCTGTGCTTCTGATCCTCCCAGTCCTGATTTGTCATTATTTCTTTGAATTGAGATGGAGAATTTATCTCTCATAAATGCCTGAAAGAAATGAGCTTGGTTGCTTAATGTGTCATTGCTAAGAGTTGCTAAGTGCTCATCACTGACCTTTTTGTCACTCAGCAACACTAGAGCCAACCTTTTACAAGGCAGCTATTTAGGCACTTTGTACTTTTCAGTTTTAAGCCAGAGGCTGACACATTTGTCCTAGAAATGCATTCCTTTTCTCTGTGGAACACAAAAGATTTCTTTTTTTTCATGTTCATACATGTGCATGGGCCAAAATATCTCCTTTTGTGTTTCTTTGCAGAAGAAAGTCATACAGGTTTGGAACAACATAGGGACGAGTGAGCAGCTATTCCTTTAAAAACGTTAAAACATGATATTGTCAATAGAGAAAGTGAAATGTTTTAATGTTTTGTCGGATATTTACATTTTAGATTTTTGTTTGCATAAATGGACACAAATTCCCGCTTTCATGTTGTATTGCCATGACATTATGTCTGATTCCGTCTAGACTTTGTATTTTTCTGTTGCGTTGTTGTACAATTAAGTGTTGATTTGTTGATAACACTGCAGAAATATGAAAACCACAATGCTTATAATATTCAAAGCACCTTTTGTTTTCACCATATAACTTAAAATGCTTGTAAACGCAACATGTTTAGCTATTCTGAACATGTAGTATTGCACACAGCATGTGTGGAATACCCTTGCTTCAGTTTTGATTTTTTTATAAGAAGGAGGAAGTGAGTCAGGAAAGCGCTGCTGTGTAGGAGGCTGTGGTGTCCTTTCACTGAGTTTCAGATACACAGAGCTTTTACTGCCCATCGCGTTACTTCAAAATGACTGCTGAGCTCCTCTGAGTTGGTGTCCATGTGAAAAGACTGTAAAATTGTTCACAAGTTTCTTTTTGGTTTACTATTATTAACCCCTACATTCTGCTGTTGCTTCACAGACGCCAACTGTTCTGTGGCCCTGCGTATGTAAAAATAATAATAATAATAAAAGCACAAAGGGTTAATGCCACATTAGTTGTTGTAGTGAGTTGTGCTAAAACCCTCTCAGAAAATTAATCTCCTTTAAAGCACTATTCAGACAAATGTCTTTGGCTGTTGCGTCATGCCTTGTTATTCTGTTATTTGAACAACATACCTCAAGCGATGTGCTTTAAGACACTTAAAAATAGCCTTAACACTTGAGGGTCTTGAGACCCATGCATGACACTTCTTTTTGGCACTTGATGAGATATTGTCTGATACAGTGTCACAGTAGCAATTTAAATATACATATGACATTTAAAGAAGTAGTTCACCCAAAAACCCTTATTTCATGTTCTAAATCAGCATCACTTCCTTGATACTGCAAATCACAAAATACTTGTGTGGTATTTAGTTAAAAAATATTTGTTTTTCACATTTTTGTGTAGCTTACCAATTCAAATCCAATGTTGATTTGACCCCTTTGTGTATGTACGCACACAAAAACACTTTAGTGTAGCATCTTTTGAAAAAAGAAGTCATAGAGGTTTGGATAAGACATACCTTTCATTTATGAGTGAATTATTCACAGTTTATCACTAGTAGTAACTCTAGTTGAGGAAGATTAGTTGTCTGGTGAAGTTTCCTGTTTAGGGGGTGGTGCGATTGGAGAAGATTGCATTAGATATATTTGTGGTTTGTGTGAAAAGTTTGAAGTTGTACAAGCTTACTTTTTCAACATTGAGGTCAATGTGTAGGATGTATTAAATGTCATGGCGTTCCTCGCTTGGTGAAGGGGCTCGCTTGGCGTGCCTTGTAGTCGGGTTACAATATTATAGTCATAACAGAGGCAGAACTGGGGTTTACCTTAGTCATGGCATCATGGAAATACGCCCAGTATTGTTTCTGGTCTCTTAATCCCTTACGTTTTTAACTGACTTATGTGTTCACCAAGCTTCACATTATACCCTTTTTACCCTGGGTATCTACACACTTCAGATTTCTTTATTTTTTTCTAACACACTTGGAAACCTAGCTGGCGTGACACTGAGATCAGGTTTGATCATCACAAAGAGGAAACCAGTTGATACCAAAGACATAAAAAGAAGCTTTTGCATGAGACTAAACCAGTGTGCGTTCGTGATGATCTGCTCGGCCATCTGAAGCAGCCTGTTAAGTTCTGGATTACGTCATTTGTTTGTGTCGAAGGGCAAGTGAATAAACAATGGTGACGCTACAGCATGACACAGTTTTAGGATTTTAGCACCTGCTTATTAAAGTTATTATTAGCGTTATTAGATATTTGTCATTTGCTGTCACGTGTTGTTTATTTATATCTAGTGGAGTTTATTTTCTAAGATCTGCACTGATGAGACTGAAGAGGCGGGCAGACAGGATGTAATGTGAGAGCGATCAGATCCTGTTGTCCTACCTTGAAAAGCTCATGTAGCTCTGTTTCTGGCCAGCCCTTGTGAAAAGATACTCTGTGATAGTGCCGTGATCATAAAAGCAGTTTGATTGGAGAATTACTATTAGATCTGCAACTTATTTTAAAGATTTTCTGTGATAAACTGGAAAAAAATACATTTGCGTTTCTAATTTCATTGTGAAACAATCTACAGATTGAAGGCTATTCCAAAAAAAAACCCAAAAAAAACACAATGATGTATATTTGGTCTGTAGGAACTAGGGGTGCTCCGATCCGATATTAGGAACGGATATCGGCCTCGATGCTGAAAAAATAGCTGGATGAAAATGAACAGATCCACGGGTTGATCTACTTTTATTTTCTTCCTCCGTCGCAGCCAGTCACTGTAAATATAGGTCGCAGCGTCGCAGCACATCCTACGTAAAGGGACCGCAGCCTAATTTAGTTGCTATTGTCAAAGTCATCATAATCAAGCAACAAAAGTAAAATCGCTCAATGCCCCTGACTGAATCACATAGTACTTAGTAGTTCTAAGGATTAATATACATTTATTTGTATACAAAAATATATAAAATAAAATATTTCTGCTTGAAAGAATGAATAATATGCTGCTGTTTTATTTTGAATTCATGCAGGACTTTGCACGTAATATGTTTATAATGTTTGGTGACTTGTTTGATTACTATTGTATGTTTGACCAATGCACTTTTGTTTCTACTACATTTTATTTAAATTTATTTTAAGAAGTTTGATTATATTCTATTTTGGATTTGAATGCACAATTGTTCTTTAAATGACAAATAAATAAGTATTCAATACATTACATCTGTTTTGACTTTAGTTAGGAAAGTAATGTTTAGTTAGGAAAGTTTGGTGCCTTTGGTGGAAGGAAGGTATGCAGTTTATAATATTAATTCAACAATGGTATCGGGTATCGACAGATATACAAAGCCCAGGCATCGGTATCAGGACTGAAAAAGTCGGATCGGTGCATCCCTAGTAGGAACACTCATTTTTTCCTTTGAACAGACTTGTCTTTCTGGTGATGTATGAGACTATTTTTATAATCAGTAATCCTACATTATTCACTATTAGTCACAAAAATATTTCTCACAATATTTAGATTTCACAATTCGTGTTACAGCAAAAAAAAAAAAAAAGATAAATTTAATGCAATGTTGTTTCGTCTAATAAATAAAATCTAAATAAATGACTGATCCCAAACTTGAACACATTGATTTAAAATGCCAATTTTTGCTTCAAGTGTTAGTCAATCAAGTAATAAGGAACAAATTCGGACAATAAAATGGAACAGAAATATTTTGATAACTGATGTATTTTGCTATAAGTTTAATAATGATATTAATGGTTAATCAGTTACATGCTGTAATGATACTTATATTTTAATAAAGTGTTCTACTAATGAAATAGTGCCAAAAACATTTGGCAACCTGACTGTGAAAATATGCTCTAATTTTCTTGAAGGCGTTGATTAAAGGTCTTGTAAAATTCTAAAAAGCAAAACAAGCATTGTCACAAGTAGTATATGACTTCCTCATTGGCCTAAGTAGCCGTTGCTTTAAAATTACCTAGAAACTGGGACTTTTTTTAAAGGCTACAAAGAATTGGCAAAGATTTGATAAACCACAAGTGTTCCTCCCTTAAGTTTGTGTGGTATTATCTCTTATGTGTGCTGATATTGTCTGATATTCAGTTTCGGTTCACGCTCCAATTATAACCTTTTATTTTCTTTCTCTTTCTCAGGCCTTTGAAAGATGGTGGACCGCTTGGCGAACAGTGAGGCCAATTCTAAACGCATCGGAGTCGTGGAAGCATGCTTTGGCACAGCAGGTCAACCGCTGGCCATCCCAGGTCGAGTGCTGATCGGAGAGGGCGTTCTGACAAAGTTATGTCGCAAAAGGCCCAAAGCCCGGCAGTTCTTCCTCTTCAACGACATCCTGGTGTACGGCAACATCGTCATCCAGAAGAAGAAGTACAATAAGCAGCACATCATCCCTCTGGAGAGCGTCACTATAGACACGGTGGAGGACGAGGGCGACCTGCGCAACGGCTGGCTCATTAAAACGCCCACCAAATCCTTTGCCGTCTACGCCGCCACCGCAACGGAGAAGACTGAGTGGATGAGCCATATCAGCAAGGTTGTCTCAGACCTGCTGGAAAAAAGTGGGAAATCTCCCACCGGCGAGCACGCGGCAGTCTGGGTGCCCGACTCGGAGGCGACTGTATGCATGCGCTGCCAGAAAATGAAATTCACCCCCGTCAACCGGCGCCACCACTGCCGGAAATGCGGCTTTGTCGTGTGCGGCCCCTGTTCGGAGAAGAAGTTCCTGCTACCCAGTCAGTCGTCCAAACCGGTGCGGGTGTGCGAGTTCTGTTACAAGCAGCTCTCCACAGGCGCCACCCTCCCGTCCCGCTCGGACTCCTACAGCCGTTCGGAGTTTACCACCAACAATATCTCAGACGACGACGACGACGATGACAGCAGTGACTGAGGTCACCTTTAGCAATATTGACAATCTACAGATCATATCCCATTATTTTAGTCTAATTTTCCTTCTGGGTTCGCAAAGGTTCCTGTGGCAATAACACTTTCTCAAACCAATTAAAGGCCCCTGTGCATATGAACAAAAAGTTTGGTGGGAATCGTTCCTGCGTATTAATGAACACTACTTGTCAGCTCGCTCTGCTTTCACATTAAAGTCACTCTCATAGTCTATTTTAACTTCTTTTATAAATGCAGTTCTTGGCAGTGGTGCTCTTTCATCTTCTTTCTCCCCCTCCTTGCTTTTAGCTACCGCATTCTTACTGAGCGATGCTGCTATTTGCTGGAGGATGTCGGGTAATGTGTTCCTAGACATACACTCCCTCAGGTGAAACTGTGTAGTGCATTATAACTAGGTTTTAAACAAGGAACTGCATTTTAATGCTTTGAACAACTAACCACTAAAAACCGTGAAAGTGTGCGTCGAACAGGTGAAGGTCTTCTGTTTATCACTTTGCTCAGTTCTAGTAATTGCAAATGACAAATCAGAAAGACGCTAAGAAGTTTGGAAATGTGTGGTGTAGGAAGTCATTCATCTGACAAGGTCGTCGCTGCCTTAGTGCCTTCTTATTTATCCTCAGGATCCTCAAAATGAGAAACTATTTATGACTATTTAGGGCCGATTTCTTCATTTTGAGACACGTGCGGTCATTTGACATGTTCTGTTTAGAGCTGCGTAGGTACCACTCAGTGAGCATTTTTATTTGTATGACTGTAGTTCTGATCAAAACTAGACTGACAGTTTCAGTTAAAGACAGTCCATTATGTTATCTCAGTCTGAATAGTTTTTGGACATTCCCATGAATCTAGTTTTTTTGTCACGTCTTGCAGCTGTAGTCCACATGCCCTAAACTATGTTGGGATTTCTCTCCAGCCCTGATTTCGACTCTATACATATAGACACATTAGCATGCAGCCCACAGGAATCGCTTGTCACTAAGGTGAAGGACGTGCTATCCATTCACCCGCCTTCTCTCATTGGGGTCTTTGTGTTAGAGAAGTCACATGGTGGCCCTTGACAGTCGATCCTACACATTTTGAACGGGAATCGAAAGCATTATGAGGAAGCAACTGTTTGTCACACAGCCACCTTTTGTTTTTTGATTTTTTTTATTTGTCTGTTTGACACAAGAAACTGCACTAACGGCTTTCCAAAGTGGTGTATTGTTTTAATAAATGACTCTGGACACTTTAGAGAGATACATTAGTATATTTCATCAGCGATCTTCCAGGTTTACAGTGGTTTTTATTTCTACACAAGTTAAGCTGGTGGGAGAATCTGTGTCTCAGTACCGAATACTTGATCACCTGTGAAGATGGCATATTTAGTTTCTGTCAGAATAATAAAACTGACAGTGAAAAGGGATATTTAATGAACCTAATTCTGGCTAAGGGGAGCTCGGTCAGACCGTCTAGTTCGTATGCAATGACAGATACACTTAATTCTAAAGTATTTGTTTTCTCTTTTTTTTGCTTTTACACATTTATGTGAGACTTATTTGAGATTTAGAAATAGGTTTACAGTAATTGACTCAATGCAATTAAATAATCTTGCTTTTGGAATATAACGTTAGATTCCAGGATTATATTTGGTTCAATATTTGATTTAATGAATTGTTTTAATCACTCCAATTCTAACCTGAGATGATTTGTTTTGATTTTACTTATATGTTGTAATATTCTGAGATGATTTTGGTTCTGCATGTTGTAAACTTTTGTACAGTTGTTTTTATGTGTATTTTCTTAGTTGGGCTTGCTGCTTTTTGTTTTTTTTTTCTTCATAGCGTTTCTGTGTGGTTCATGTGTGCATTTCCTGAACACTTCTGGATCAGCTACCAGCACTTTACTCTCTCTGCAAACTGCAAGAGAGGGGCGGGGCCTGGTTGGGGGAGGTGCTTGGGTAGGACATGGGCGGGGACTACGTATCTTTTAATCTGACCTGCAAATGAAGCAGAATAGATCTAGGATAAACAGGATTGTGCTTTTGTAATTTCTTGGACATGTAATTTATGATTCCCTTGTTCTTGGATGGATTTTGGGGGAATTTTCTATTTCTTGTACATTTTTAGTTCTCATAACTCTGAAAGGGCTGAAAACTGAATGTAATCCATCATATCATTATTAGATACTAATTTTGAGGTAAATATATGCATTGCTTAAACTCTTGTGTCTTGTCTTCTGTAATAATTGCCAAATACAAGTACCAACGGCTCAGAATACGCAACAGGGAGGAGAAATGTCACTAGAAGTAGGACTCAACAAACAAACTGGACGCTTAGACACTAGCCTGTCATTGTGATGGATAATCTGTCTGCTACAGTTTAGTCTATTTGTGTCAGCCATTAAATGGTAATCCATGCCACGTGCGGTAGTATAGGAAGGGGATTGCTCTTTCACTGGGGTTAATGTGCCATTTAAATTCTTTATTTGACACGATTCTTTAGTTTGTTTGATTAGAATTTGTTCTGAAACTTTTGCCCTGTAATGGTCACAGAGGTCTCTAAAATCTAGCTCTATGTTTAGAATAAGCAGCTTTAAGGAGTCAGACTTTTATGGTGTTAATGGCATTTTTGGAGCAAACCACTGAAGCCTGAAATATAAAAATCACACATGACGCTGATTGACAAGCATGGAAATAAATGGCTTGTTTAATCCATTCATTTGTGCTGTGGTATGACATGACTGTTAATAATATTTAGTCATTCGCCACTCAATTCCTTCATCCAACTGACAGTCTGGATTTTTAATAGGCTTTAGAGGTGTGGTGCATTTAATCCCTAAAACATTGTCAGATTTGTGAGAAATGTTTAAATTACCCTGACCACCAGACCGGAAAGAATATTTGGGTGTGCCTGTGTTTATAAAAGGTTTCATTGCGGATCATTTTACTGGTTAATAACATGTCGGGACTGTTCATTTCTCAAAGGGCCCTCGGCTGCAGATGTTGAACCCTTCTGCTTCTGGACATGTGGATTATGCTGCTGATATAAGCGATTAAATATCACATGCATGTCACGGTGCAAGAAAAATCTCCAGGATACAGTTATCAGTCTGGGTACATCGAGGGTTAAAACAAGTTCAAGCAGGACATTTTATATGCTAATATGACCTTTAAACCTTTGGAAAGCAAAATCAAAGGCTTAGCCTAGTCCTGCACACATTATAACTGAACGTAACCAGAGTAATCTATGGTCTTCGGTGCTAATGTACAAATGTACTTATAATCACATATTGAAAAAAATTAAATAAAAATCATTAAAATTATGAAGGTTACCTGACGAGTGTGGGGAATGTTGTATTTGTATTCTGCCATCACATGGTCTTCTCATAAATCATTTGCCCTTTGCCTTTCAGTCATGGTGATAAAAATTTTCAGCCTTATGCTCAGAGAAAAGCTCCATTGTGAAGAGAGAAAGCAAACAAAAGGAATTGACAAGTGCTTGGTTTTTGTGAACAGAAGATATCAATGTGTTCAAAGTAAAGTTCATTTAACTTGCTCTTTCAAGTGAAATATTTTCTTTTTTGAGAGCAGTTTTAAGAATAGTTTGCCATATAATGAAAATTGTCATTATTGAAAATAACTAAATGCTAACCTTAACATTTTGCTTTCTCAGCATACATCAAATTACCATCTTTTATGTTCCACAGAAGAAAATAAGTCGTATAGCTTAGGAATGGCATGATGATGGTGTGTAAATATTTGGGTGAACTGTTAAAAACCCCATCATATGCTGGCCCTAAGATGGTCCTGAGCAGGAGCCATCTTAAACCAGCTCATGACCAGATTAAAACAACTCACACCAGCATACATGCTCCAAAACCTACCAAACATGCATGTGGTGTTTTTTTTTTTTTCAACAGTATAAACATTAACGTAAAATTCGTTAACTTTTATCAAATGGCTTTTTTTTCATGCATAACTTTCCTGTATGGATTTCTTGCATCAAACACAAAATATATTTGAGGTCAATGATCAGATTTTTTAGTCATGTTTCAAAGAGGACAAAAGAATTAGAAAAGTAGTATCTACTACACGCAGGTAGAGTTCATGTGACTAAATTGGTATGGTTGGCTATCCAAATTTTAATACGTTTTCGAAATCCCAGTCCTGTTTTTGTGTATTCAGAATTGTTTTTGTGTTCTGACGTCATGGTTGTGTGGACCGCTTATAATACTTTTTCGTCCTGTGGAGAGGCTTCCTGAAACAAAACAGCATAGAGGTAGGTTTTGATGCTGGTTTAAGCTGGTCCTTTGCTGGTTTAGCTTTCAGTATAAACGTTTTATTCCGTGAATGAAAGTGATACAGAATTGAATTGGCATTCCGGACGAATGAAGGATGGCACGACGGAATTGGCGAACTGTCTCTTTAAGGACTGGATGCCTGGAGGGAAAAAACGTGTATGCAATTCAAACATCTTACAAATTGTTAGTTATTGCTGCGAACCCATGCAGTGTATAATGATATTCAAAGGCGAAGTTCGACGCTAAATTGAATCTAGTCCTTGAGCTGACAAAATCCAAATAGAATTTTTTTTGATACGCCTGCATAAGTTATCAAGCATCAGCTATTAAGTTTGACAGAATGCGCTTCCGGTATCAGATGAATCTCAATGAGTTTGAGTTTAGTCTGTGTGGAGTTGTGGGTGGGAGGATAGAAACTCTGTCAGAATGGCTCAGATTCATGATGACAGTTTTACAGTCATACTGACAGCTAAAGTGCGCCCCCTGCTGCCACTGTGCTTTTTGGACTATTAATTCTACCTCAATAATGATGTGGCAGTCAACAATTGTACAGAAAATATCTTATAAATACAGTAAAACGTATACAGATAATCATAATTTCTGCTTGTCCAAAAGTTATAGAATATGCCTGTATACTCTAGTTTCCAAATAAGGGTTTCTACCTTCTAAACATTTTGGGTTCCTCAAAGAAACTTTAATTGAACGGTTTTTGAAATAACTATATTTTGTGCAATGAAAAGTTTATATGGATGTTAAATATTCTTTGTGGAGTGACAGATGCCTACAAGAACAAGAAGAGTGTGTTGTTGTGATGGAGATATTTGGCTTTTTCACTCTTACGACGGAAAAATGCTCATTTATTTTACTACAATTTTTTTCTTTCTCGTTGAATGTGTTGTAGCAGCTGCCCAATTTGGATGATGTAGGTGCATTTTAAAGCAACATCGGTCCTTATAGAAGGAGTGGAGCCCTGTGCTTTAAACTGTAATGATCAGAAGAAAAGCACCCACACATTGCGGGATATTAGGCTTTCATCTGTGTGCTCTTTTTTGAAAATGCTGGACGTGCTCTTGCCCTTTGTGTCTGATAGCATAATGCATGAGAGTAGGAGGAAGATCTTTTTTCCATTCCTTAACACCCACCATTACTATGCAATAGTGTGCTCTCTGACTGCACAATTTAGAACTGCCTGGGCTTTCTGATTTGACTCTGCTTTGTGCAACACACTATCTCCTACAAGACTGCACAGGAGGCGTCATTTTCCAATTTTGATTGTTCCTTTATAGTGGGGTTTTTCGGCCCATTTGAGAGCATGACAGCACTGTGAACCATCATTATATGGCAAAAGCTGTGTAACGATTGTTCAAAAATGTTTACTTTTGCGTTCCACAGAAAATAAAAGCATTTGGGGTCTCCAACCTTATTTCATTCGGGAGCTATTTTTTTTTTAATGAAAGCGGCTGAGAGCTACCAATGTTACAGTACTTAAATCTCTTAAATAATTTATCAATCCAAACTGTGATACATGTGCTGGAAATACAACAAAAGTACTGAAACGCACAGAAATAATTTAAGTTTTATGACAAAAGCCAAGCAATAAAATTAGCAGCATTGTGTACCGTTTGCAAAAGCAGTAAAATAAAAAAAAATAATGGCTGGATTTTAAACTAATAGAGTATGAAATATTCATACTTTAACATTGTGAAAAGGATGAGGGGAAAAAACAGCTACTTCATAAACAATTCTATTGTAAAAATCTAAACACTTTTGATAACAAGGTAGTTGATTTTCCATCACCTTTTAATATTTACAACTGATTTTTGCTTTGCCCTGCTGAAAAAAACCCCAATAGAACCCTGCCCAAAACCCAATAGAAAATGTAATGGATTTAATGGTTTTAATGGAAAGTATAGTGGTGTCTACTGGTATGTGATGGATTCTATTGGTGGGACGTTAAATCATATTGAAAAAGTGCACAAAACACACTACAAATAGGAATTTTGTAATGATTTGTAATGGTCAGTAAAAAGTTAATGGTTCATATTGGTATATATATATATATATATATATACCAATATGAACCATTATGAACCATGCTTAGGATATTATTTTTGTTGAAATGAAACGTTGGTTAATATCGACCAATGTGCACCGTTGTACGCAACATTTGTATATTTTAACCACTTCTGAGGATAGTGGGGGTCACGAGTCACTGACACGGTTATTTTGGGGGTTGCGAGCTAAAAAGTTTGGGAACCCCTGACTTAATGAACAAATTAAGGGACTACTGCTTGTCCCTGTCTTACTCTCCGTTTTCAAGCAGCTCCACCTCATCTTTACTCTAATATGAAAACAAGTTCATATTGAGTTTAACATTAAACTAGCATCCAGAGTCTTGTCCGTGCTCCAATCACGTATCTGATCATCAGGTTTCCATCCAAGGACTTTTTATGGAAAAATATTTAGCGCCTTAAAATAACGATTTCTTAATTTGTTGTTGCTTTAATACAATGAAATTTATAATGTATTCATTTTGTTCTGAAGATGAAAGTTGTCGAGTTAGTAATGTAATGTATAACTGCGTGGCGCCGATGGGATCATTGGACTTTTTCACCTTATAAAAGTGGAAGTTCTTTATTCTTAGTGAAGGACACCGGTTAGCAAGGGAAATATTTTGGATTTAATGTAGTTTATTAGTTTGGCATAATATTTGATATTATTTTAAAATAAGGTATCATTTGAACAAACAGCAATAAAAAATATGATAATTCATTGTTCGTTCATGTTAGCTCACAGTTCATTAACAAACACAACTAGCGATTTTAATAATGCATTAGTAAATGCTGAAACTGTATTAACTAAGATGAATAAATGCTGTAGAAATATTGTTCATTGTTTGTTCATGTTAACTAATGTAACTAACTGTAAAGTGTACCGTTATGTTCTTTCTAACCAATAATGATTACTTAGATAAAAATTAATTCTGTTCTCTAGAAAATATTGGGCCATTTTGAAATAGATTCATAGGTTTTCTGAAGAAAAATGAGAATACCAGACTTACTACACTACTGCATATAAGCTTTTATGAGATAATTAATAAATGTCATACTCAGGCCATCTATATTTGCATTATGTAATTCAATGTACATATTCAACACAGTATACAAAAACAAAAATCTTATTAAGTCTTTTTATTCACCATCCAGCACCGTCATCACTCCAGTTATTCCATTTCCAAAAACCCACTATAAGCCATATTTTGATAGAAGAAACACAATTTTAAAGCAATTAACTTTCATGTAAAGTGGAAACCACTGAAACCTGTGGATAATGGTGTGGAAATTGCTTTTCCTTAACAAAATGTGATTGGCAGTGTCACAATGTGGCAATGCCTCACTGTGTGGCTTTTTTTTAGAGATGAAGTCTGAGAAAAGGAATTGCTTAAAAAAAAAAAAAAAAGCTGCACAGCAGCGGCTTGATGAATGGCATCTTATCAAAGGCAACATGTCTTGTGTAAGAGAAATAGTATTTACAGAAATCTAAGGGATTGAAGGTGTGAGGAGTGTTGTATTGCTGTCATTCTCATGCAATACGCATCCTAACTCTGGCTTTACAATTGCACACCTATTACCTTTCTGATCCAAACCTTTGCACTTAAACCAATGAATTAATGAAAATGTATTTATGGGCCTTGAATTTGAAGGAAACATCTGTGACGTTACTCATCCTATCATTTTGTCAGGTTGCACTGTTCAAACTGGCACAATGCGTAGTCATTTATTTTTTAAAGACAAAGTCAGCTTTAGACAGGGTTAATAGAGAATCCCTCCCAAGTGCCCAAATCAAACTGACAGCGTGAGATGTTGACAAAAGGTTTTCGCAGCACTTGTCAGCTCACCAATTCCATGTTAACATTAAGGCCTAATAGCTGGGAGATTAGACTCATACGGTAATTAGTAGGTCAGGAATGCACTGTGTGTGACAGCCTAAAGAGGAGTGTGTGACTGGTATAATTGTGCGTGTTTCTGGAGGAGTGCAAAAGATGTACTTCATATCAGCTCAAGCGATGTCAGGTGGTGGGTGGAATGATCTCGCTCTCTGTCTAAAAGCTGTGAGATAACACCTAATTAGTGGTTACAACGTTAACGCATACCCTCTATAGACTACACAGAGCAGCTAGTCATATTCATGTTTACATACACTTAAACAGTTCAGATGGTATCTTCAAGAAAAAAAAAATTGTTGATTTCAGCTGTGGTTGCCAGAATTCGGCAACATTTTAGGTTTTAAGGTTTTAAGTTAAATTTACAGTTAAATACTGTAATTTCATGAACTGATATAATGTTAATATACCAACCTGTTAAGTACAGAAATCTGTTTTGTAGATTGTAGACCTTTGAAGTACACTGATACAATTCATATACTGGTATATAAAGGAATATGAATTAATTTAAGTCATGTTTTCAAGTTTCGTTAGAAAGAAACTTTGGTTTATTGAAAGTACACTCCCGCATCTAAAAGGGATACACATCTAATAGCAGACCTGTTTAACACATAAATATATATACTGGATATAATGATTTTTTAAAAGGAGTTTTGTCAAGATAGGAGACAGGAATAAAATTAAAGATTTATGCATTTATTTAGTGACCATATAAAGACAGATAACAAAACAGATAACTTTTTTTTCAATGATGTTATCATGTTTTTGTGTTCTACTGTGTTAGTTAGCTGTATTTTTTTTTACTTAATCACAATAACCCAACTGCGGTTCAAAGTTTGTGGCTGTCATTCCCTAAGCAGCCACCAGAGGGCTCCTTTTTGTATATACCTTTGTGCATCCTTGATTGTCTCATTTGTCTGTTCACTTCCACCTGATTGTAATCATTCCATTAGCCCTATCCTATACACTCACCTTCCACTTTATAAGGCACACCTGTCCAACTGCTCGTTGACGCAAATTACTGATCAGCCAATCACATGGTGGAAACTCAATGCATTGAGCGTAGCATGGTTGTCCTGATCTTCTGATCAGAACTTCTGATCTTCTGGGATTGTCACGCACAACCATCTCTATTACAGAGAATGGTCCAAAAAAGGGAAAACTTCCAGTGAGCGGCAGTTCTGTGGGAAAAAATGCCTTGTTGATGCCAGAGGTCAGAAGAGAATGGCACAAGTGGTTCGCAACAGTAACTCAAAAAAACACTCTTTACAACAAAGGTATGCAGAAGAGCATCTCTGAACGCACAACACATTGAACCTTGAGGCAGATGGGCTACAGCAGCAGAAGACCACACCAGGTGCCACTCCTGTCAGCTAAGAACAGGAAACTGAGGCTACAATTAGCACACGCTCACCGAAATCGGACAATAGAAAATTGGAAAAATGTTGCCTGGTCTGATGAGTCTCGATTTCTGCTGCGACATTCAGATGGTAGGGTCAGAATTTGGCACCAACAACACGAAAGCATGGATTCATCCTGCCTTGTATCAACGGTTCAGGCTGCTGGTGGTGGTGTAATGTGTGGGGGACATTATTTTTGCACACTTCGGGCCCCTTGGTATTAATTGGTCATCGTTGCAACGCCACAGCCTACCTGAGTATTGTTGCTGACCATGTCCATCTCTTTATGACCACAGTTCTACTTCCAGCAGGATAATGCACTGTGTCATAAAGCTTGAATCATCTTTGACTGGTTTCTTGAACATGACAATGAGTTCACTGTACTCAAATGGCCTCCACAGTTACTCCATCCAATAGAGCACCTTTGGAATGTGGTGGAACAGGAGATTGCCATCATGGATGTGAGCCGACAAATCTGCAGCAACTGCATGATGCTATCATGTTGATATGAAACACACTGGGAGATGTATTTATTAAACTTAAGAAACTTAAAGGTACTTGCAGCTCTGCAAAGAGGGAAAGGTGATTTACCACCTCCAGGGGCTTTCTCGACCCCACCTTTGTCATGCTCAGGGTCCTTCATGTATTCCTGTGCATAAGTGGAGGAGGACAGCAAGGCGGAGTCCGGTGGTCCTGGAGGACCCGGCTCCCTTGGCCTTCAGTCTGGTGGTCCTGGAGGACCCAACTTTGTTGGTCTCAAGTCCGGTGGTCCTGGAGGGCCCAGCTTCGGTGGTCTTGAGTCTTGGGGTCCTGGAGGGCCCGTTTTTGGTGGTCCAGGAGGATCCTAATCCACTGGCTTTGAGAAGTAGAGCAGTCTGCTCTTTTAATTTCTCCTATACTCCTTGCACTGCCGGCTACACCCAGGCTATCTACTTTGATGATTCCTTTGAAATTTTCTGTTTTGGGGGTCCAGTTCCAGAATCCACTCCAGTCCAAGAGCCCACAGAGTCCACTCTAGATTATGCTCAAGTCCAGGAGTCCTCAGAGCCCGCTCCAGTCTGTAAGCCTATGGAGTCCCCTCCAGAGCCCACTCCAGTCCGTGAGCCTAAAGCGTCCTCTCCAGAGTCTGTTAGTCCACTCGAGAGCCCGATCTAGTCCGGGAGTCCACTGCAGAGCCTGCTTCAGTCTGTGAGTCTAAGGAGTCGACCTGGCCCACTGTCCCTTCCCCATTTTCCGCCTCCCTCCCGAACTCATCAAAGACTTTGTATAAAGTATACTTCAGCCGTCTGCATTACATCATTTTAATCATCAGGAGGGTCTTGCCGACACCCGTGCCCCCTGTCCGCGTGCAGGCAATTTTTCAAGTCTGCGTACAACAGTGTATGTGCAAGAACAATGCTAAAAGAGTGGCACTCACGCAATTGAGTATAATTTTCAAAGCTGTGCAGATGCGGCTGTGCGGAAAGTGAACCCCCCCCGGCCCTAAGTCTGCCTACACTGGACCCGATAAAGCGACCACTGAACACTGAACCATTTGGAATTTTTGTCAGCACGTCATAAATGGAAAACGGCAGCAGTTTTCTGTTAGAGATTTGTTGCGCAGCATCACAACACTATCGCGAGGATATCACCAGTCACATCTCATGAGACACATAGCATCTCACTAAATCTCATGCCATGAGATCTCGTCACACCCCTAGAATTATGTATATTCATCCATTAAGAAATAATAATAAAAATGTTTTTTAAAAGACATCAGTTATGTTTATTAGGGTTGTATGTTACACCATCATAGTGTTTGTGTGACACTGAGCACCTTCTATATATGTTCATATTTAAAAGCTGCTAGTGACAGACTTTGGTTCATTTGGTTATCAGTGTACTTCAAAGGTACAAAACAGATTTCAGTACTTTAACAGGTTGGTATATTAACATTATATCAGTTCATGAAATTACAGTATTTAACTGTAAATTTACCTTAAAACCTAAAACGTTGCCGAATTCTGGCAACCACAGCTGAGATGTTCTTCTTCACTGTAAAATTTTACTGATTTTTTTAACAGTTAAGTGGCTTATTTTTCAAACCAGACTCAAAACTGGATTTTTTTTCCTCTCCTTCATTAAATTAATTTTTCAAAAGCTGTGTCAGTAAGTAGTATTTAACACTCCTCTTGTTTGAGGATCTGAAAGTTGTGTCAAAATACCCAAAAAACGGCAAATCTGTCATTATGACTACACAATTACCTTTACACACTCACAGAGCAACTCATAAGTGCACATATCTCACAGAACGTGAAAAAGCTTTTAGGAGATGCTGAAACTAAGCTAACAGCCTGCCCATTTGAGAATAAATATTTGCCATTTGTCCATAATTTATATCCCAATCTGTGGTCTAATGCACTGTTACTTTAAAGCCTTGGATGATATATATTTTTTTCTTTTATCACGTTTCTTTACTTCATTTCCACTGCTGGTCTCTTCAAAACTCTTGTCTCAAGGTTGTCTACTAAAAGTCACCTGCATTTTCTAGTAAATTCTGCTCTCCTCTTATTCTGTTGCACTCTGCTGACAGTGATGTTCTGTTTCATTGTTCCGACAGCATAAATACAAAGCTGCTATTATGATGACCCAAATGAAATAATTTTTGCATATCCTGTATCTTCCATTGCAGGAAGGTTTTGTAAGGAAAATAACTATTGTCATGTAAGCCTGTCCAAAAAGATAATGGTGCAGCTGACATGCTGAGTGGGTGAAGTTGGCACCTCTGGAGTGAATGGGTGCCATCAAAATGAGGGTCCAAACAGCTGATAAAAGCATAACAATCATCCACAATTCACATGACTTCATGTCTAAAGAAGCAAAAAGTTGCTTGTTTAAGAAACAAATCCGATGTTTAATCACTTTCTCCAGTGAAAAAGTTGTTCCTTTGAATCAGGGACTGGGACTGGTGCCATGTTTTAATCAGCTGTTTGAACTCTGACAGCACCCATTCACTGTAGAGTATTCACTGGTGAGCAATTGATGTAATGCTTAATCCCTCTATGTCTGTTGTAATGAAGAAATATACAAAATCATCTGCAACTTGGATGGACTGATGGTGAGTACATTTTCAGCAAATATCCCTTTTTAAGAAAACCAATTTCTTTAAAGACAGATGGAGTTCAATCTCACGGTCTCACACATGTGACAGTTCAGAAAGCAAGAATTTTCTTTGAGCATCATACGAGGTTGCCAGGGTAACTGTGTCGTACATTAAGGATTTACTGAACAAGTAAATAGCATTATAGTCTGAAAGCTATAAAGAAGTGGCACTATAAAGAAGAAATGGCATGTTGTTGACATCAAGTGCCCTTGAACAAAAGCACAGAGACTCACAATTACCGTGTTGTACAGTTCATCTTCATCTTCCTGAGACACAGGGAAATAAAACAGTAATTACGGTCTAAATTGAATACATTTGCAACAAAGTAAGAAAAGCAAATTAATTAAATTATTGTAAGGAGTCTGCTGTGCTTCTTTCGTGTTGTGTGGTAATTATTATTTTTCTTTTGCTCTACAGTTGAGCAAACGCTTGAGTCAGTATTTAATAGAAGAAAATCCAAAGAAGCAATGCCTTTGAATACATTAAAGACACCAAGTCAAAACTGTACTTTCAATGCATTTATTTGAAAGTACAGTTTTGCATCCCCAGCTTATATCCCCAGCTTTTTTTCTGACACTGATGCCAATTGATTTTCCTTTTAACAAGGTCATTCATACAGTTTGTTTTTAATTGTTGTGCTTTATATGTCATTACCATTTATGATATGACATTTGAGACTCTTTCTTAAATTCACTTGCCTTATCTTAGAGGTGAAGTTGGTTAAATGGAAATTTTTTTCTTTTTGTTCTTTGTATTTTCAAAACCATGTTGCAATGCATAGCTAACAACGGCAAAAACATGGCAATTGACAATACAGTGTATCTACCATCAAAATGCTGAATTACAAATAATAGATCAATACAGATCAATATAGGAAATTGGACAGCGCAGTGTTGTTGCAGCTGGTGGTGAAATATAAATGATTGTGCAATGAATTGGAACATAAGTGCATGATGGGAAGGTAGCAGACTGCATGCGTAGGATGTCAAATGGAGCTGTTATCTGAGCATTCAGAAACAGACAGTTCCAAAAAGGGTTACTCCACCCCAAAATGAAAATTGTGTCAGTAATCACTTACCTCCATGTTGTTCCATTAAGAAACTTGTTTGGCAGTCAATGGATCTGTCATAATCCTCCCGGTTTTCATCCAGAATATCGTGTTCCTAAGACGAATGAAGCTTTTTGGGGTTTGAAACGACAATGAGGGTAAGGATTAATGACAACATTTTCATTTTGGGGTGGAGTAATTAACCCTTTAACCCATTTCACTTCTCAGACTTGAGTTTAGCTTTTTATTTTCACCTGTGTGGACTTTGGAATAATGCCATTCTAATCTAGGAGGCTATTCACACTATGTCATAAATATTTTAAAGAAATAATAAGTAGGCTAGCCTAAGTAGTTTGGTTATGTGTTAATTCATTCGGTTATTTACTCAACAATTTAACTTCAATTAAACAACAATAAAATAACTCATTCATTCATTCATGTGGCAGAGTGTTATTAAATCATTCATTCATTTAGTGCACACTCTCATTTATTCCGTATATTTCAAGCTGCAGTCCTTAACTTTTTGTGTTTGAAATGTATGAATTAATTTCCCGAACTGTTTTTTTTTTGCTTGTCATAAATCACTATGGTATACCAATAAATAAAATTATATTCAGACTATTTAGACTGGTTCGGGTAGGTACCACTGCGGAGTAGCCGAGGACCTACGTTATTCGTCCTAGTATGGAAGTAGCTCCGGCTACATTGTTCTTCCTCAACATGCGTGCAGTTCTAACCGCTAGAGCGCCAAAAGTTATGGACTGCAGCTTGAGGGAAGATGATGCTAAATTGACTAAGATAGAACAGAAGGTGGCAGGAATGCAAAAATTTGGGTTTCAGTTGCTATAAAACCTCAAAGAAGAAGATGATGAAACTGATGATGAAGGAGCCTGTCGATGAATCATTTACTCAACCGATTCATTCAAACTAAGTAATTAAGCGAGAAGCAAATGTTGATTCTGTTATTGCTTTTTTTGACAATTTCTGTTGGCAGGCAAAAACAGACAAAGAAGCTGGAAAAGAAGCTGTCTAAAATGTAAGTTATTCACTATTATCTACCTAGATTTCAAGTTTCGAAGAGCAATATCACACATTTAAAGGAACTGTATGTAAGAAATGGCCAAAAATGGTACTGCAATCACTTTCAAAATACTGTTGAGTGGTGTTCAGTCAGAACATACATTGTTTTCATTAGCTACCCTGCTAAAATGTCTAAAAGCTAGTGGTGCGATATTACAAAGCTTTTCACGAACACATTTGAAAAATCCATATTCTAGCTAACTTAGTTTAGTAGCTGCTGCAGCCGTGTCAGGCAACCTGGATGCCGAAACACTACTGACTTTGTGTTTGGGAGATAAATGGAGGGTGGCGCTTCAGGCCAAAACATGACAACATAAACATCAGTTGAGGGCTTCAACTGCGCTTTTTAAATGAGAATATCCCGGCTGTTCTACTGCTGTCAGCGATATGAGTACTTGAAAATAACATGATTTCTTAATGCCTGTTGAACATAACAGAGACATTTTATGATT
>JAUMHI010000058.1:16280135-16375530 GCA_032359435.1 Enteromius unitaeniatus | reverse complement strand
CCACCCCGCAAACCCCCCCCCCCCCCCCCTAAAAAAACAGACGTTTATACAACTAGTTTAATGTCTCAAAAACCTACATTCAAACCATGATACAGTGCGGTACCTGGACCCCCTTTAAAAAAAAAAAAAAACATTCCACGGATCATCGAACATGCCCAGCCCCACGTTACACAGTTCAGCCTCAATCCAGCACCAGACCGGGCGCAAAGGGGGCTGAAGGGTGCCCTCTGAAGTGTACAGGCGTCCTCAATGTCTGCAATGGTGTGGATGACGAGCGCCCCCTCTCTCGTGTTCATATACAGTATACGTTTAAATTATACAGGTAGCAGCAACACCCCCTCGGCGAGGGGTTAAGAGGGTGAGGGGGTGACATGGACTGATATGGGGAAAGAAAGACAGAGGAGGAGTGAGGAGCAGCATCTCTCTACACTGTTCCAGCGTCTCTGCTCTGGTCCCTCCGGCGACGGTGCTCTGTTTTGTTCCGGCTTTCTGAATGCTCTCGATCGATTGGCTCCTTCTCTCGTTCTTTCTTCCTCTCGCGACGGGATTCGCCGTTCTCTTTCTCCTGCAGGTTCAAGCGCCTTTTCTTCTCTCCCCGCCGTTGACCTTTTGGCTTACCTGAAAGGACAAATGGCGACAGTATGAGGAATTTTGCAACAATTATTGAGGCAAATGTAAAGTGTTTGTCCACCAGGTACAAATCTGATCACTTAGATACACCCAGGACATGTCTCTTCCAATGCAAAATCTGAGATACATGGCTGTTTTTATTTAGCAAGAATGCATTAAAATGGATTTATAATATAACAAAAATCTCTTTTCAGATTTTTTTCTGAAGGATCATATGACACTGTAGACTGGAGTAATTATGCTGAATAATCTAGCTTTGCCATCACTAAATACATTTAAAAAAAAAGAAGAATGTATATTCAAATAGAAAATAAAAGTTTTAACTGTAGTATTATTTCAAAAATATTACTCATTATACTGTATTTTGACAGCTTTGCTGAACATAAGATGCTTGTCGTTCTTATTCATATTTACAGAAAATCAAGTTTTGAATCAACGGTTTGGGTTGAGCTGTTCGGGATGTTTATCAGTAATGTTTACACTTTTCTGGAAACTTACTTACAGTGTTTTTGCACACTAATCTGGGATAAGAGAAAGTACTGTATCATGCACACACACAATATGAATATCACGCTGACCAGTCAGAGTTTGGCAGGCATCTGGGCTGATTTATTTGCTGTCCAGGCGTGTTGAATTATTCTATCATTCTATTAATCAGTCTTTAGTGATTTTCCCATCAGTCCTCATCTCTCTCCGGCTCCAGATGGCATTACTCATTCAACCTAAGATGACCATTGTTCTTAATTTTCAGATGTTTTGGTTTGGGAGACGTCCCTTCGGCAATCATCACTTCCATTTAAAAGTGTTTTTCATAGATTATTAAGAAGTTTGATGGAATCCAGGTTGAAATCATTTGTACAGTTGTGAAACAGCAGAGCCATCTGCTGCATTGTGTGATTGGTTGTGTCTGGTCTACCACAAGATGACAGTCTTGTTCACCATCTTTTTCAATTACATTCTTTCTTTCAAATTATGGCTGACCAGTGTTTTAAAGAGACGTTCACCTACAAATTAAATTTGTGTTATGTTTTTTTTTTCCAGTGACCTTTAAATCTAAAACTGCAATAAAAGTAAAGTATTATAGAATATATATAGTGCTGTCAAATAATTAATCACATACAAAATACATTTTTTTGAGAGTAAGTGAATTATGACACCATTTTCATTTCTGTGTAAATTAGACAGTGAAAATGGAAAAAGGTGGGGGGTGACCCATCAAATGCAGAGTCAGGGAACGTTTATCAGCTCTGCGCTCTTGAGCAACCGGTCCGGTTTCTTCCAGGAACGTGATTCCTGAAATTAGGGTATAGTACGTCTCTACGGAATAAAACTGTCAAGATGAACAACCGAGGCGAAGCCACCCAGCTGAACGTTTGACACCAGAATAATCTTACAACTGATAAGCTCATCAAAAATAGAAAGACTTAAAATAAAAATGTTTAATACGACTTTATCTCGCCGTTGCTCAATGCTCAAGGCTAGCCAATTTCCAGTATTGTCAGAGGCTTATCGGTGGGGCACGGATGAGGATCGGAAAAGCGCTGAGGTGGACAAGCACCTCTCCCCCGCTTCCCCCTCCCAAAGAGGGCTCTATTAATCAGCCGGACTCTCTCCGGACTCCCTGCCCGCTCCAACCCACACATTCCTGGGGTCCAGCGAGGGCGATAGGGGGCCATCACAGCCCCTGAGGATGCACGACTCTTGTTTTGTGACTGAAACTAGTTGAGGAGGAACTAACCGAATCTGTTGTGATTGTTACTGTGCATTGTGAACAGGCTGACTCATGTACGGTGTCTGACCGAGCAAAACACACACACATTTCACTCGCTGTCGTCACCTCCCCTCTCGCCGTCCCGTCTCTTTAAACACAGGAAGTTCCCTCTGCGTACACTGTTGTCTTTGTCGTAACGATCTGGAGATCAATGGATTAGGCGTAATCCTCTGCCTTTCCTATAAACCAAGGCATAACATGACCGGAGCTCTGCGGTGAATATTTTGGATATGTTTACTGCCACCCTTTCAGAGCAGGAAGGCTTGTCAGGTTTTTCAGTAAACTGTCATGCAACGATTTGGATACAAGCGATTTCCTCAGGGATGGAGCATGTTGTTGAGCATCTGGTCAACGGCGCTGAAGCAGATGCAGGACATTGAGGCTGCTCTTTCAAAGCCCAAGACCCAATGGAGATTTTCAATTTTGACGTGAATGAGACAATTTATGACATCCAGTATAAACACAGTGTTATTTTAATATGGGTAGCATTGCTCAGGTTATTTGGTTTTGCAGTAATAATGTGATCAAAAGCTCTGAATCTTGAGCACGTTGAGCAGTGTTTGAGACATTGTTCCTCTTGAACTCTTGAGACTGCTGGCTTTTTTTTTTTAAAGGAGCAAGAGTTGGTCTATCCAAGAAAAACATTAAGATTTATTTTGTGAATTTTCTTTCCTGTGACATACTTTAGATATGGAAGTCTGCCTCAAGGTAAAACTACATTTAAAATCAGATTCAATATTAAAAGTCAAATTGTGAGATATAAACTCTTAATTGTGAGATACACACTACTGTTCAAATGTTTGGGGACAGACAATTTAAAAAAACACACACAAAAAAACACTATTCTTATGCATGTTAACTGAGGCTGAGGATCAAAAAATACATTTAAAATATTACTATGTGAAATATGTTAAAGAGTGGTCTATATTTCAATATAATTGAAAATGTATTTATTTCTGGGATGGCAAAGCTGAATTTTCAGCATCATTACTCCAGTCTTGTGGGTCACATGATCCTATAGAAATCATTCTTATAACCTGATCTTCATTAAATATTGTTTTATATTATCAATGTTGGAAACAAATTTTTTTTTTGATTAGTAAGTTCGAAAAACTACATTTATTGGAAATGTTTTGTCATTATACTCACTGTCACTTTTGTTCAATTTAATATATCCTGCTGAATAAAAGTAGTGATTTATTTATTTTTTTAAAACCTTACTAACCTCAAATATTTGAATGATAGAATAAAGTGCATATATAGTTTTAAAATAAATTATTTTACTTTGTAAAAAACATGTCAACTCCAAGCACAAGTTTACAGGTGCTTGATCTACAGCTAAAAATAACCCCACAATAATAGACCTATTCATCATCAGTGGATTGCAGTTCTATCCTCCTCTAAGAAATGTTGCAAGTCTGGAATGGTTTGGTATGATGTTTTCTCATAGATATGTCTATTTCAACATAGGTGAAATGAGGAGTCATCTGGCTCTGATTAGGCATTATTCTTGAAAGAGTGATTGAGAGGGGAGAAAAGGAGGAGATGTTAGAAGAGGAGGGAGATGAGAGGGTGAAAAGTGTGTCAGGACAGATCGGAAGAGAGGGGGGCGTAACTGCTGCACAGTCAGTAAAAGGTGAAACGCTCTGAAATCAACCCTGACAACCCAAATCGTCCCAGTCTGCTGCTGTTAAGGACACAGAGGTGGGGATTGTTGAAAGGGGATATGATGTGGTGCAGTGGGGCACAATTTCATTAATGAACCCCAGGGGGTGGGGTGGGGAAGGGTGGAGGGGGTCACATCCTCCCCGGCTGGCGTGCTGTTGTCCGGGGGCTTTTGGCAGGAGCCAGGCTGGGATTAAGGGCTCTGGCTCGTCCCACAGGAGGAATGCCCAGGCTTTGAAGGCCCAGTATAGCTGCTCTCCCTTAGGGAGGTTGGTGCTGGTGTGCAGGGCAGAGCTGCATACAGAGGCTAAGAGTTCAGTGGACAACTGAGCTACACATACACAAAACAATGATGCAGAGATGCCAGATTCTGCTCTTACTAAAATTCAAACACAAATGTATTTTCATTCGGTTTATTTTCAGTTTTTTTGCAGAGGCTTTCTGTAGACTTATATTGCTCTAATACTGATAAAAGAATATTTTCAACCTACACCTAACCCTCACAGAAAAATTATTTACATTTTGAAATAAACAAAAGGATATCTATTGAGGTTAAATATGTCCAGTATAATAGTATATGTATGCTTACATTCAAAAAACAAATGTTTTTGAAAGACATCCCACCAAGGTGGTATTTATTTGATCAAAAATACAGTAACAGAATACAGTAATATTGTCAAATTTTATTCTGATTTAAAATAACATTCTTCTGCTGATTTGGTGTTAAAGCAACACATTATTTATTTGTTTTTTATATTTTAATTATAATTATTATAATAATTATTTATTATGATTAAAAAAATTATATATATATATATATATATATATATGTAATTATATATATATATAAACGTTGTTACTAAATGTTACTTTTTTCCAAGATTCTTTCAGATTAAATATGAAGTGATTAAAAATTAAAAAGAAGAGCATAAAAAAACAAAACATCAAAATACATTGTAACATATACAGTCATTCAGTTTAATTTATCCTTGCTGAATAAAAATATTTCCTTTAAAGTGACCCCAAATATATCTTTTTTACCACCAAAAAATAGAGGAAAAAGAGCACTTGTTGACACTAGGAGTTAAATTTAGAGCCATGAAGCAGGAAAGTGAAAGGACAGGGGCCAGACACAGGGCTGCATTTGGACAAGCTGTGTAACAAAAAGGTCAGGATTAGTCAGAAGGAGAACACGTAAGAAAAACAAATGACAAGTAACGGGAGAAGAATGGAGAAGGATTTGGCTGGGGTAACAACAAGTAAAGCAGTTGCATGTGTGTGTGTGTGTGTCCATCAGGAGTGGGGGGCGGACAAGGAGGATGTATCAGTGTCAGGGGGCGGCCTGGGATCACTTTGAGTTGGCGGGGGTTGGACTACTGACCCTGCTGGTGTATGTGGAACATAAACACGGACAGGACAGAACCCCAGCAGATAATTAGTGAGCAGTTGATGTTCCAGGAGTTGGGGCAGCTGGGTAATCACAAGCGGGGGCGAGGTCGATAACCGAGCCTGCAGTGTTTAAAATGCACCCCTCACCCGTGGCCCCCAGTGGATCAATACAGCACTCCTCACTTTGACTTAACAGGGTACAAAATGTTTTTTCTGGTCACAAGCAAAGAGGTGGTGAACAGGAAAATGCATGTCTAAGATGAGTTGCAAGCTTTGTTTCGAAACCTACATAAAAAGCCTGCATTCTACAAAAAATGCCTACTTTATTCTGTCTTGTTTCATCCACAAACTTGTTTTTAAAGCAGGGGGGATTGATAATCGCTGCTTTAAAATGTTGCCCACAGAGCATTTGGAACAGAGCAACATTTGACATGAATGTGTGTATGCAAGTTTGCATGCAAATCTCCACCCCCTTTTACTTTCCTCTGTTCCCTCTCTCTGCGCTGAGGCCCTGAGTCTTTATGAGGTGGAGAGAGATGCAGAATCGAGTTGGCCTGCTGTCTGTCATAAAGCAGCAATGTCCCACAAATACCACTACGCAAATAAACATTCAAAACATAACTGTCCAAATATGGCTAAGCTTACAACTGCACAGATCCTTGAATCTCTCTATGTGTTTGTTTTGCATCAGTTGGGAAATATTTCTGGCTCTTACATTTATAATTATAATCCTGACGATACAAAACAAGCATTTATATGATAATAAAAAGTGCAGAGTCTATGTTTTTGTACTATAAAAGTGGAAACTGTATAACAGACCACTAGTAATTCCATTCACTATGTCAAGCATCACTATTATTATTGTGTATTAAGTTTTTGGTAAAAACCTGATTCTCAACCTCATGGTACCTTGAATCATGCAGCTTTTTACTCCTCTAAGTGATCAGGCTTACAATTTGTTTTCTTTACGATTAAGTATATTTATCAATAATTATATTAGCCACTTACATCTTTTTCTTTTGACAAAGCATTCCCTCTTCTCAGAAGCAGCTGGGCATGAGCTCCCCATTGGAGAGGGACTCTGTAGAACCTTCCTGGTCCTTGTTTCTTCGCCCCATCTGAAGCCGCAGGTTTTACCTGAGCGTGAGCAGGGGCCCCACTCGCTCCACTCGCCCACCTCACAGTGCACTAAAACACAGTTAACAATTAAGCGAAGCCACTCACATACAGCACTGTGTCTTGAGAGCAGGTGTTATATCAGACAATAACCTGTTGGAATGCACTCCATTGAGTCGTTGGGCTCAAACTCGTCTGGGCAGACGTGATGACATTGCCCCTGCAGTAAGAAGTGTCCCGAAACACATCTCGTACACATGTCACTGTTCTGACAGGAGTCGCAGTCTGCAGGACATGCTGTAAAACCATCACACACAAACACACAGAGTTAGTTTAATTAGAAGTACTGGGGAATAACCAACTAAAAGTAACCATGCCACTAACCTTCTCAAAAGATCCTGATTCATTTTAACGAATCTGTCTATTTGCATTGTCCTATCTTTAACATGTAGCTTTTAATCAATTGATTAATACTTTTGTACCTTTATTTCTGAGAGTGTAGTGAATAATGATTAAACAGGAAGGTCTTCCATCTCATATGTCTCACATTCATTGTAGAACATCAGTTAATCGGGTCAATATTTTCTTGAATATATAGATTCTAAAAGATTCGTACTAGTGAATCATTTTATTCAGATGATCCAACTGGTCTTCATATCCCAGTACCATGTACTAAATTTTCACATCAGTTATATGTAAATGAAGGTTTTTAGTAGATTCATTATGCATATATATGTTCAAGTTTGATTCCATCACCACAATTCATTTCATTCATGCAAAACCCCTACATTTTTGTGCCATAAAAATACAGCTCCTTAGCTACTTTTACTTTGTAGTTTGTAGCTTACATTGCAAAACAGTATCTTGGCTGTAGCTTTGCTACATGAAATTATGATTAGCTTATAGTCTTACATGCAGCTTCCCCATCACTGGAGGAAAGGATACTAAAAACAACTCCATTATATCTGTGACTGTAAACTGGGCACTCACCAGGGACACACTCTTTCTTGGTATCACTGGGCACCAGCCCATCTGGACAGCTCTCCATGCACTTGCCCTTGTGCAAGTAGGAGCCCGCTCTGCAGCGCAGGCAGAAGTTCTTGTTAAAGCACGAGTCACACTCTGACCCACACTCTGGAAGACAGGATATGCACATTGCCTGAGCTAAGAAGGGAATGCTGTAGTATACACGTCAATGACCGTAGCTTTATTACTGTAACTAAGACATAAAGACGTCTGTAGTGTAAATATTTCATGGAGAAGCTGAGGTGAAACATGTGTCTTACTTATGCAGTCGTTCCGGTCGGGGGAACGGGTGCCATAGAAACCATTAGGGCAAGAGGCCAGGCACACTCCGATCTGCCTCATCCCGTCCCTCTCCAGGTGAATAAAAAGCTTGGGTTTGCAGGTCAGACAGCCATTGTAAACCGAGCAGGTCTGACAGCCTCCCTGGCATCCCTGGGAGCTCACCCCTGTACCCTCTGTGGTAGAAACATCAATTTTACTTACAACATGTGTGCTCAATAAACGTTTTATGCAAATGTACAGATCTGACAAGTGTAATATATATATGTTTCTGTGCATGTCCTGACTGGGATTTCTACGTTGCCTGAAATGTTTTTTTGTGCTCCATACAAACCATGATAGGTTGATGTACAATGCTTGCACGCTGTTGTGTGAACTACTTTTTAGTCGTTATCTTCAGCAAGCATGAAAACAATTGGAAAACAAAGCTACAATCCAGACATTTTAGACCAGGATTTTTCCAGGACATTACAAAGAGGATGAATAGTCACTCTATTTATGTATTGTCTGGAGAGTGAAACCACTGGTGTCAGTCACACTTTCATTGCCGTAGTTACTAGAAAGCATACAAAGTTACAATATTATTTATGTAAGGGATAATCGGCTAGTTCTAACCAGACTGTCTTAGTAAAGGGCTCAGATTTAATAGATGCTTTTAAAGACCAAATAATCACTGTTTTATTGCCATCGTTTGCCAGACTGGTGGCATTTTATCTTTGAAATCTATTTAGAGTTTTGAGGTGCATGATAGCAAGCTGCATATAATGTAATTTACTGTAATATATATGCTACAGTTTAATAATTTGTGATCAGTAATATATTTGATCCAACAAACATGGATTAAATAAAATACACAAATATGTCATCAATAAACAGTTCGACGTCCCAAAAAATATAGAATTTAGAAGCTTTGCTTCTTCTGCCAGCACCTTGTTACAAAAAACATTTACTTGGACATGCTTAACATTTATAAGAGCAAACAGGAATGGTGGGTACAACTAAATGGTTCCAGGTTCTTCAAGGAAAGAACAGAGCCATCAATTAAGGCTACAAGAGTGACCATAATGTAGTGTAATAATAAACACAACAGAAAGCATAGTCATCTGTGGATTCTCCCGGCAGAGAAACTAATCAACAGAGACACGTTGCATACCGGGGTTTGCACGCAAACGGCAGCACAGTAGCCTTTGTGTTCATAAGCGAGCAAACATAACAGACTCACTCTGTGACAAAAAAACAGACGGAATCAACTTGTCTCCACTGGAGACCTCCAGCTGACAGTGGAACGGCCCTCCACAAATGCATGACGAAAAGGTTTCTCAACGTCCTACTGATCTCTTAAGACAAGATTTACTTTTAAACTATAGAGCTGATCGCTGACCTGTTATACGCCCTCACAACCTTTCGGACAGAAGATTGATCTTTTTGAGAAATAGGCCTGACTGTATTCAAGGGGATATTAGGGAATTTTTGTTTTTCATTTGTTTGCTCAAGGGGTTGTGAATAATATCTCTGCACCTCGTTGTTTCGGCTCGGGAACTGAAGAAGTCAAAAGTGATTGAGTTCACAGTTGCTGTGAGACAGACATTGACTGATCAAATCGCATCATACTGTAAATTACAGTGCAGTACCTCACTAAACTCAGCAGGGTAAAAAAAAATGGAAGGTGCTCCTCGGCTGCTTCAAGGTACATCTTTGATGGAAGTCAATCGCTTCCAGGTGTCTCTCAAAGGTCAATCTCAGATGGTTAGAGGCTTTGCATTTTAGAAGGGATTGACCCAGTCTCAGAGCATCTGGATGAGGGTGAGGTAGGGTAAAATGAAGAGTGGTCTAGCTCGACTTCAGAGAGCTAAAAAAAAAAAGCTTCTACTTTCAATTTTATGCTATTTGAAATGATATGACTTGAAAGGATGTTACATACTGAGGACTTCTAACCATTGGTAAGTCTAAACGAAGCATGGGAAATGACGATTCCTAACATAATAGTAACACACAGACATACAAAGTGGCTTTTTAGTATTTTGACCCACTATGCAATATGAGACAGCAATGCAATAGGCTGATGATACACAGGGCCACTTTTGAGCATTTCTGCTGGGCAACTTTTTTGAACAATGTTGCTTGAGCGCTTTCACATTGACAATGGGTAACAAATTTATATTTGTATATTTTGGATAAGTTGAGGGTCCTGTGTGTCACTTGACGGCAACATTGCTCAAAAAGTTGCCCAGTGTATCATCAACCATAAACAGCAATGTTCAAAATATACATACACACTAATGTTTACATTTTTATTTATTTTTTTACATTTTTGAAAGAAATCTATAGATATTGATAGATCGATAGATAGACAGACAGATAGATAGATACATACTTACATAAATGCAGATAGATAGATGTTTTCAACCTGCTCTTACATTCCTTACTACTGAACTCGGTCTAGGGCATCGTTGTTGTTTTCTTCTATCTCCCTTCCCTGATTCCCAGAGTTCACTCTTGGCCTCCAGATTGCCATAGATCAAGGATATTCTGTTTGACATATCTAAGCAATCTTTACAACTGCTGTCCATTTGCCCGCATGTGTTCCTGCCAAAGCTCTCTAATTCACAGAAACCTTTACACGAAGGAATTCTGCCTGCCCTTGCGCTGCCACAGCCCTTGGGTCGGCTTGCATAACAACCGCACAAGCACTCCTGAAATCCGAATGTTCGAAATCGCTTCGCCACGCTTCAAACTCGACGACCACAAAAGCAAGCATTCCCAGAATCTATCGTTAAAGCGGCGACAAATTAAAACGTAATTAAATAACAAAATGTCAGACATCGACATTAAACAAAAGCATTTGCTTATTGCCCGAAGACTAATTTCCTGCGATATTTACAACATGTGGAGGCCACACACAAGCAAAGATCATTTTTAACTAAAACAACAGCCATGAGTTTCTTCAAAAGGTTAACATATAGCTCTCTCATCGACTTTTAAGGCTTCTTTTAAAAACTAAATGGCAACTACAGGGACACACTGCAAAAAAACATATAATACAACCATATTCACTTCACCAAACTTTCTTAAGATATCCCAATGTTACAAGTATCAGATGTTACAAATTCTTTGGCATGTAAAAGGTGTCTATTTTACTTGCAAATCAAAGCCTTGTGGCTTCTACTTGTCAACACAGAGAGACATAGACGCGCACACACAGAAGACAGGAAATGTCTGAGGTCAGCCGACCGTTTGGTCACTCTCTGTGAACTGATAAATTAGTCATAGGTCATTCCCCCAAGTTTCTGTCCATCACAAATGTTTCAAAGTCTCTTAATTAGCAGCATCTGATGATAGCTGGTGCTTTCCAAAGGATGGTGGTCATCACGTTTGTCACACTCCACTGTCGCAGCGTCTACCAAAATTCATTCAACACCAGCACTGATCTAATTACCCTGTTCACCCGTATCTATTAATAACCTCTATTCATATTTTAACATATATGAACTGATAAAATAATGTGCTGAAACGAGTGAAAGATTTCTGCTCTTTAAGGATAACCTCAAACTGTCCCCTCTTTAAATTTAAAATGACAGTTGTGTACTGAACTAATTAGCTGTCAAAATCTGATTAGACACATATTTTTCTCATATGCCACATGAGAGCACATACTTAGTATGCTGAAGACAATGTCCTGACCACAGTCCACAAATCTAGCATCATCTAAGTTTTGGATGGATAAGAGTTTAGTATTTTGAATTCCATAATATAATTTATATCAGAGTTGAAACAACCCAGTGAGTGCCACAAAGCCACAATGGCATTTCTGTGGCTCCCAGATACCAAAAACCATTCCTTTGCATCTAACTGGCTTTGTCACCAACTAATTTGGACCATGTTTATACAATCATTCTTATCGTGCCTTTCAAGTCATACTTCCCAACTACGTTTCTTATTAAAATAAAACTCAAACTCAATCACACATTTCTGAAGCCTGTCATGCATGAATTGCTTGTTTCAGGGCTGAGTTTCTCAAAAATTTGTTTCTCTCCCTGTAAACCAAAAATATTCATATAAACACTTCATCCAAGGCCATAACCACCATAGAGTATTTGGTTACACAGCATTGACTTCATGCGTAATACATTTTATTTAAACTGTCTTTTGAATGAAATGAGGATTTTCTTAACTAAATTATACTTCATGTGAAGGGTACTTATGTCCTCAGCTCAACATAAAGATAGTCCTGGGTCGGCGTTAGAAACATTTTTCTGTTATATTATCTAATTTGTTGCAAACTTTTAGAAAACAAAAACGGTACTGAACTTACAGACATCTCAGTCAACAAGCGCGCGACGGTCCAAGCGCACTACAAAGGGTTCTCTGCGTAACGCAGTGGCCACTAGAGAGCGATCCAAACAAGATATCGGACTGGTCATTGATGCTAGACGAGCAGTGCACAATGTATAGGCTGATAATGGTGTAGTCTGCAAATTCATACTTTGATATTGGCACTTATCACAACAATAGTAACACATTATATTGAAGTAAAGCACGTCTGGAACGTTACTCGGTAATATAAGGTAACATAAGAACTGCAACGCAAACCTAAAACAGAACCTAAATCACAAAAAATATGCAAATATGCACACTTATGTTTCCGAATCAAACCAAACATCTGTCAAGTAAAATAAAACTTTTCACGCGTCTTCTAGTCATTTACCTCAACGGAATATTTCCCATCAGAAGTTTATTTACGATACCTAAGCAGCTGTTTTTTTTCCCTTTCAGAACCTAATGTGGGGACACGTTTGGGAAACTGTCTTCAAACTAAGCCGTCAAAACAAAACTATGAGCAACACAATAACAATTTTGTGACAGGCGCAGTTTCACCGAGACTGGCTCATCTCAAGCAACACTAAGCTGTTTGCAGGGTTGCCAGGTCTTTGTTAGAAAGACAGCCCAATTACCAAACAAAATCAGCGTAATCTTCAATAAGACCGAACCCTTGTTTAAAAGGGAAAAAAAAAAAAAAAAAAAAAATATATATATATATATATATATATATATATATAAAGAAAAAGAAAAACTCACTGGAGCATTTTCAAATTGTATGAAGTAATTGTAAAAGCATCAAATAAATAAAATATGGTCTCTGCCCTCAGCAAGGTCTACTACCTTATATTTGTACGTATTTAATAAAAAAAAAACACTATTTCACTGTGAATTTACTGTAATGTTTTATAGCCACAGTTAGTGTGCCTTTTCCCCTAAAAGAACAGTAGGCTATCCACCTTACCTGTTACTGCCTGGTAAAGAAAATACTAAAAATACACAAAATAAAAAATGAACCCACTGCTAGTTTCAAAGTAGGCAATTCTGAGGGAAACGGCGCACTTGGCAACCCAGTTTTTTTGGCACCAAATACAAACGGAAAAGACAGCGATGCACTCCAGTTGTCATATGAAAAAATAGCATATACATTTCGATAACAAAAATGAGATCCTCCAGCTGCTGAGAAATAACTCCTTTAGTTTCATACGTTTAAAGAGAGACTGCGAGTGTCGAAGCTACTGATTTTATTTTTAGCTTTTGCAGTTTTAGATATAGTGACGCATATTAACTGCAAAGAAATATATGTTAAAAAATATAAAAATGTTAAAAAATATTAATGATAAATGTCCTGTCACCTAATAATTACATCACATCAACATTACCACAATAGTGGACTTTAACTTAAAAAAGTTCAAATGTCTTTTAAAACGACAAAAGCATTTTGTAATTTACAAAAGAAGTAGAAGAAAATGGTCAAAATAAGCAATCCACACAAATAGGCAGCATAAGTAACGGCGCAGGTGTGCGCAAAGCATCAGATCAGCAGCGCGCAGAACTTACGTTTGTGTTGCCGGTGCCTAGAGCCGTGATTCTGACAGTTTGTGTATTCCATACAATGCAAGATCAAAACAATGGAGATCAGTTGTAATTGCATAGTAATCAGGGGAATGATGCTTGTCCTGTCAATTTCAATGTCCCTTATCGCACGTGGATCTGTGCAATACTCAATAGGTTATTCCTAAACCGGGCAGAAGCCCCAGCTGTGCTCACGCGCAAGAGAAACAGAATTTTCAGTGGCCCAAATGCACCTGGGCCGATTCGGCAGTAACATATTGGAGGCAATCCACATATGTGCCACGGTGAGATATCCAAAGAGAGAGCCACTCATTCCATGAAAACAAGGAAAGTGTTAGTTCTCCATCCAGCGCACTGTAAGCAAAACTTTAAAGATGGGGAGGAGGGAATCGAATTAAATTGGCATGGCGATAAAGTTGGATTGTCTTCCTGAATGACTGTATGTATTCCCCACTGTGATTCCGCACAACACTCCAGGTGTGAAGGTTACTTTATTTATTGAGCCTGACATGTAGGAGGTCCTCGCGTCATCCTCATCACAGCATCTCGAGGAACTTCCAGTGAAACTCTGGCGCGTTATCTCTAAACAGTCGCCGAAACGTCGCTCTTCTCTATTCAATCTCGATAGCTCACAGTTTCACGGTTGAACAATTCACTATCTCTCCCTTTCTCTCGCCTGCTCTCAGCTCGTGTGCTCGTCTGGTAACTGATGACTTCAGCTCTCTGCCGTCTCTCTGAACTCCAAAGTTTATTTAGAGGGCGAGCCCCCCACGTCAGACACCCCACAGGCTACCAGCACTCGCTTTTATTTTTTATTTTTTTTCATTATATCACGTTTTGCAAAAGTCGAGAACTCGATGAATGGAAAAATTCGATAACATATAGCTAGATAACATTTAACACATTTATCTAAACTTAACCAAGACAATAATCAATACCAACTTAATGCATTTTTATTTTTAGTGCGTTACCTACATGTAATTTAAGGTTTCTCATATTATCCAGATATAAATTCTATATTTAAAATGCATCTTTGTGCTCTGTGAGGCAGTACATATGTTTACCATAATAGAGGAAGTTCCATTGTGATCCTCTAGAGGGAGTCAGTGCTATAAACACACTGTTTGCATGGCTTTTGTTTTAGCCCGTCTGAGATGAAGTTCTAGTTGATATGCAGCACTGGCCACATAAAGACAAATCCTTGCATTTTTGTGTGTGCGTTGTGGAGCATAAACAATAGTGGTGATTGCTGGTGTACGTGAGAGCGCTGCACGGTGCAGTGGTTCCCTCTTCTCTCAAAGGAAAGCTTATTTACACGTCTGGCAGTGGGACGGGGAGGCCTGCTTTTCTTAACCAGCGTGTTGATGTTTATAAGAATATGAGGTGGACCAATGTTTCCCCTGTTGTGGCTGTTCCATCAATCACAATGGGTGCAGAGGGGAAAAATGCCATAACTTTTAGAGCACTCCTTCTAGTAAAGCACAGTTTTATACCGCTGGAGAAGGAGGTCGCTTTTCAGATTAGAGGGATTTAACGACCGTTTTTTGGTCTTGATTATTCATTAATGAGTAGTCTTTGGTAAATTTAGCTGTAAGGGATAAAACTTGGTTTAGTCTGTGGTTGTCGATGTGGGGGGTGGACATTCCAAGGGAGTTGATCTTCATATGGGAAGGGGGACAGAATAAAGCCCCTCTTTGTGCCCCCTACTCCTCTGATAAATTAGTCCCAGCAACAAGCTTTAACGGGGAGCGGGGAAGAGGAGGTGAGGTCATTTGGTCACTCTATGCGACGGCCGATGAGAGAAGCCGTCAGCAACCTGAAATGAAGCCGGGCAGGTGCACCAAGAAGCAAAGGTAACTGAAAATGTGTGAGGTCTGCAAAATCACACATGGAGGTAGTCAGCATAAATGGCTGCATGGATGCTAACTGTGCTACATTTGTCTAATCCTGTCTGGGAAGACTGGACACGGTACATTTTTATTACAGGACCTTGTTGCTCCACGAGGCATTAGAATGTGGACCACATGGCTCCACGTGCTCTCATCCATCCTGATCCCATCACATTCTCCACCCATAAACCTCACAGACGAGAGATCCTGGTGCAGGCAATGGTGTAATGAGCTATTGAGCGGAGCTGATCTAATAAATAGGCCATTGAGTCATGAAATATTCTTATTTGGAGTCAAGGGGATTAAAACAGCAGTGCATGAGGTAGTTAGTGGTCCTGGAGCAGGAAGGATCAGGTTTGGTTGGGGAGACAGGGGAGGATGAAGATTATGCCATGTGCTAAGAACAGATAATCAAGGGTTTGGGCCTGTCAGCTGCATAAGCAAAACATAAACACTGGCAAGTGGTGAGTGATGTGCAAACTCATGTGAACAGGTGCAATGTGGTCCGCAGACTCACTTTCACCTGCACCCAGAATCCTAAGGATCCTGGTAGAAGTTCCCACAACTGCAGAACTGAATTGAGCTTGCCTTTTTTTAATCAATTGTTAAATTTACATTTACTTTAAAATAGAAAACAGGGTGCAGAATTGTGATTTGAATGTCAATACAAAGTAGAAAAAAGTAAGAAACTCATTTTAACTAAAAAAAAGTGTTTGGCATATTTAAGAGAGATAGACAGGCAGACAGGCAGACAGACACAGATAAATAGATAGATAGATTGGGCCAGAGCTGCCTAAAATCTAAATAAACAAGAGTCTTGCTCATAGAACGCTACACTGGTGCACTGCTTCTTTGCTTCTGACCGCTGCCACATGAAACACATGTACCTAATAAAAGTGTGAAAGCTCTTTGAAATTGATCTAATCTGAGACAACAGACTGAGCAAAGCCTACAACATACGCAGACTTGAGCGGGATTTGCAGGCTGCTGAATTCCTGCGGCGAGACAGCTGCTTGCTACAGCGCATTCGGACCCACGGCGCTCTAGAGCTTTAATCATGGCACTTCCAACACTTCATTCAGTCTCACTGTTGCTGAGCAACCCGTAAGCCAACCTGGGCCGTTCCAGTGAGGGGATCGGCTGTCTATAAAGGGTCTGGCGGTTTATATTAATCAGCATGATGCCGTTAGATTCTTTCATTTTGATTAAGGTTCCTCCCCACCTCCTGACAGGTGGTCTGTCTGTCCCAGGCTGCCCTATTGTCCTGCAGTAATCACTCTCTGCCCTGGACATGTCAGGGGGGGAATGGGGAACGGTCACCCCAGTGTGTGAAAGTCTGCAGTTTTTCTGCCAGGCCACTATGGGGTGTTGTGTTTCGGCCGCCCTTGACCTCTCTCACGTTTGTTTGTTTGCACTTAACCACTCATTATAGTGGGGATTTTATGATGCCACCCCCCAACTTTTTTTACAGGCTCTTAATGAGACGGGGTGAGAGAGAGCAGGGACATCTGGAAGCACAGCTGACATCCACTGAGTTTAAAATGGAGTTAAAGAATCAGACAGCACACAACTGAAGGGAGTCAATAAGTCAAAAGGTATCCACCAGATCAGCACAGATGTTCTACTAGTTTGTCAGTAACTCAACCTCAATAACTACATTTGAAATCTGTTTGCTCTGTTCATACTGAGCTGCGCAAGCTTAACAAATGACAGTGATTTTAATGGTAAAAACCCTTCTAAATGGTCAATGGTAAATTTCTGCAAAATTCACAGTAAAATACCATAAACATTCACAGAATTCCCTGCATTGCATTTCAATTTTTTTTCTTATTATTTGAAATAACTGTTTTTCTTAGTTTTTTGTTTATTAAGGTTATATGGTTAATGTTAAATGGAATATTGTTAAATTAATGTCTATTGCATATTTTTGTTTAATGAGTCTCACCATAACGGTGTTTAGTGTTTGTGGGAATGACACTGAGCACCTTCTATATATGTTTACATTAAAAAGCTGCATGTGATAGGCTTTGGTTAAAATTTGACTTGTCATCACCTCCTGCTTTTGGTGCTGACCAATGTATTTCAAAGGGACAAAATAGATTTGAGTAGTTTAATAGGTTGGTACATTACCATTATACAAGTTAATGAAATTACGGTATTTAACTGTAAATTTAACTTAAAAACATAAAACCTAAAAAGTTGTTACCCTATTTTTTTATGGTGAAATTCTGGCAACCACAGCTGCCAGTTTTTCCCATTAAATTTTATATGATTTATCGTGAGCACTTTATTTATTAATATCATGAGTTAGATTTTATTTTTAGATATTGAGTTTTCAAGATTATTTCAAGTTTTATTAACTTTGATCTTTGATCTTTAATTTTAGTAATTTTGTACTTTTATATGAAATTTTATTTCAGCCCAGATAACTGTTTTAATTGTTTAAAATGTTTTTTCTTTTATTTTAAGTTACATTGAAAATTGTCAGTAGTTTTTCTAGTTAAATGTAACCTGGCATTCTGAAAGTCAGTGGGGTTCAATGTTCAGCGACGTTCTTCAGACAATCTTTTGGAATGACATGAGGGTAAGTAAGTGATGACAGAAGTGTCACTTGTCTGGTTATTATTATTATTTTTTTTTATTAGTGCATCAGCCAAGTGAATAATGGCAAATTCTGTTTTGGCCAACTAACATTATTGGTATCAAAAGAAATAGCATAAATGTACACACACATGCACCAGTAAGTGCATATGCACATGAATGTTCACACAGAGCCAATGTTGTGTGTATATGTGCAATTGTGGCGTTCCTCGGCCAGAAGTTTTATATTTTCCACTTTTTTAGCATGAAGTTCAAACTGTTTAATGACTCTCTTTGGTGCTATTAGCTTACTTTTTTTGAATGGGAATCATTCTAGCACAGAGAATACTGACAGGATACTTAAACACAGAACTCTATAGAGGACAGAACTTGAGAAAAGGTCATAGAGGACGAAACAAAAAACCGCTGAAAACATGCCCGATCTGAAAATTAAAGGGATAGTTCACCCCCCAAATGTCATAATCTATTAACATTGTGTTGGTCCAGATGCACTTTCTTTCTTGCATTTCTATACATTTTAAATATGACTCATTCAGATTAGTTTTGTGGATTGGACAAAATTCATTCAGATCCAACTCAGAAGAACATCTCATAAATGTACAGAGACTTTCTAAAAAGTTCACCTTTTGTGTTCTTTGGAAAATTTGTAAATGATCAGTTTTTTTTCTTCAGAGAACTATTCCTTTAAAGAAGAAACTATGTTGTAAAGAAAAAACAAAAACAATAATTTTGTTCAAGCCTTAAAATGTTAAAGACCTTCTCAGTCTGCTGAAAAAAAATGGAACGTGAACTTTTATTCAGAAAAAAAACCTTTCCATTTAGTGTTTGCAGTGGAAACTTGTGAAATGAAAAACAGACTAATTTCTCCTCGTTGAATGTGTTGTGGCAGAACCACCTTTAATAATACCGCATGATTGAGTGGAATGGAAATTTTCTGTCCCTAAAATGTCCATAAAACGAGCCCCCTGCCCATTACAAAGGAAACTGCACTGGGCACACTTGTGCCTGTTTTTTTGCTTCATTCTATTTTTCTTTTTGCTTTCTCTCTGAGTTTTCTCACTCCTTAAAGTTGGGCCTGCATGAAGCACTTTGCTAAGTCTAAAGATAAAAATGAATGAACTAAAATGTTTAAATAAATGGAAGGTGGATGTAAAATGATTTTGGACTTTGAATGATAAACATAATAATAGCTTGTTATTACAAATCTAATTTTAAAACCTTTAGTTGTTAATTATTAACACCTTAAACTAAATTAAACTTGAATCAATAGTAGCTGCAATGCAGGACCCTAAAGATGCCTGTTTTAAATTAAGCCAGGACGTTTGACCATTATGTTACAAGATCTTTGTTTTTCATATTTTAAAAAGAAAAATAAAAGTGTTCAAAGTTGTTAAAACTCAGTGGCGCTAATTACATTCTTAAAAGCCCATCATATAAAAATATACCAAAGACCTATAAAACAGTATGATTCAAGGAATGTGTTTTTATTATGAAAACCAACCGAACAATTAAGACCAACATTGGTGGAAACTAATGGCCACGAGACTGGCCTGGCTAAGACTGAGTGATGTGATGGGGTGCTGATCGATCGCGACAGCACAAGGAAACACATGCGTGCCGTGTGTCGGGGTACGTGAGGCCCCGTAAAAAGCCTCAGCCTGACTGCTGGGGTGGAGAATGGCGACTTTTGGCTGTTTATGGCGAGTGATAATAGCCCCTCCATAAAACAAACCCTGTGCTAATTATGCTGGTGGTCACACAACAGAACCTCAGCAGTAGCTCTAATGACTTACACTGTGTAAAGAAAGTAGACATAAATCCTGCGGGACATGTTACAAACATTATTCAAACACAGTCAAATATGTTTTATGTGCATTGTTTTATATCAGCATATTTAGACTTTATATGAAAAAATGTGTGAATATCTTTCTCTCCATATATAAACTATTCTTGAAAGGTATTCCTAAAGGAATATTTTCTGTAAAATGTAGTGTGCTGTGCAGTGAACTATGTTAACAAAGCGCAGATCATCTGGATTTAGATGGAAGTCTCTGCTGAAGAAAAAACTGCTCTGATGATCTAACAGCATAATCTGGAAGATGGGGGCACTCTTTAAGCACGACCCGGAGATTAGCAATTTCCATTATATATGACTCATGTTTATCTTCTTAAACTTACTGGAATTTTTTAATGGCCAACAGGTGACAAAAAAGGAATGTGAGGAAAAAAGAAAGAGAAACACACTATATCTATCTATCTATCTATCTATCTATCTATATATATATATATATAGAGAGAGAGAGAGAGAGAGAGCTGTCAAACAATTAGTCTTGATTAATGTGTACTATGGTATGACATAAGGCAAAAATGAAGAAAAAAAAGCAATTAACATACAAATAACATGAGAAAAATGTAACTTTATTACAAATAGAGAGATTTATCTTTAATGTTAGAGGTAATTTTTATTTAATGTTTTTTACATTTTTGCTGTTACACTATAGAACACATTAATATATCAACTACCTATGATACACACACATACAGTATATATATGCCACTACAGAATCTTGATATGCTTCTTACAGAGCCACGACTCCTCTTTAATGCTCTTAAATGTCACAATAGATGGCCCCGTTCATCCTCTCCGTAATACAGTGCGGTCATCCTGTCCCCTGTGCAGAAAAACACCCCCAGAGCATGATGCTTCCAGCCCCATTCTTTAATGTAGGAATGGTATTATTGGGATGATACTCATTAATCTTCTTCCTCCAAACACGATGGAGTTAAAGACCAAAAAGTTCTACTTTGGTCTCATCCGACCACTGGACTTTCTCCCATAACTCCTCTGGATCATCCAGATGGTCCCTGGTAAACTTCAGACAGGCCTGGACATGGGCTGACTTAAGCAGAGGAACCTTCTGTGTGATGCAAGATTTTAAACCATGACGTCTTCGTTTATTACTGATAGTAGCCTTGGAAATTATGGTCCCAGCTCTCTTCACAGCATATTCCCGTGTAGTTCTGAGCTGATTCTTCACCATTCTTAGCATTATTAATACCACACAAGGAGAGACCGAGTCCGAGGGACATTGACAGTCATCATCTTCTATTTTCTGACAATTGCTCCAACAGTTGTTCTTTTTTCACCAAGCTGCTTGGCAATTGCCCCGTAGCCCTTTCCAGGTCTACAGTTTTGTCTCTTGTGTCTTTTGACAGCTCTTTGGTTTTGCCCATGTTGCTCCTTAGACTTTGGCTGATTGTGGGGTGCACATGTGTCTTTATGACAGCTAACGACCTCAAATAGGTGCTACTAATTTAGAATCATGAGTGTAGCTGGACTATTTAAGAGCAAAATAACTGGTCTTTGAGGGTCTGAAATCGGGCTGAAGCAAGTGATCAAGTACTTATTTGACACAGTAATTCCCAAATAAATTGTTATAAAAAAATCCAATGTGATTTACAGATTTTTCTTTTTAGATTCTGTCTCTCACAGCGGAAATGCACCTATGCTGAAAATTGTAGACCCCTCCATGAGAACTTAAGTAAGAGAACTTGCAGAATCACAGGGTAATTAAATACTTATTGAGATATATATATATATATATATATATACACAGTGGGTACGGAAAGTATTCAGACCCATCAAATTTTTCACTCTTTGTTATATTGCAGCCATATGCTAAAATCATTTAAGTTCATTTTTTCCCTTACGTATTATGTAATTAATGTACACACAGCACCCCATATTGACAGAAAAAAACACATAATTGTTGACATTTTTGCAGATTTATTAAAAGAGACAAACTGAAATATCACATGGTCCTAAGTATCCAGACCCTTTGCTCAGTATTTAGTAGAAGCACTCTTCTGATCTAATACAGCCATGAGTCTTTTTGGGAAAGATGCAAGTTTTTCACACCTGGATTTGGGGAACCTCTGCCATTCCTCCTTGTAGATCCTCTCCAGTTCTGTCAGGTTGGATGGTAAACACTGGTAGACAGACATTTTAGGTCTCTCCAGAGATGCTCAATTGGGTTTAAGTCAGAGCTCTGGCTGGGCCATCCAAGAATAGTCACAGAGTTGTTGTGAAGCCACTCCTTCGTTATTTTAGCTGTGTGTTTAGGGTCATTGTCTTGTTGGAAGATAAATCTTTGGCCCAGTCTGAGGTCCTGAGAACTCTGGAGAAGGTTTTGGTCCAGTAAATTCCTGTACTTAGCCGCATTCATCTTTCCCTTGATTGCAACCAGTCGTCCTGTCCCTGCAGCTGAAAAACACTCCCACAGCATGAGGCTGCCACCACCATGCTTCACTGTTGGGACTATATTGGACAGGTGATGAGCAGTGCCTGGTTTTCTTGACACATACCGCTTAGAATTAAGGCAAAAAGTTCTATCTTTGTCTCATCAGACCAGAGAATTATTATTTTTATTATTATTATTTCTTATTTCTCACCCTCTTAGAGACCTTCAGGTGTTGTTTTTTGCAAACTCCATGCAGGCTTTCATTTGTCTTGCACTGAGGAGAGGCTTCCGCAGGCCACTCTGCCATAAAGCCCCGACTTGACTTTCTACAACTTTCTCCCATCTCCTGACTGCATCTCTGGAGCACAGCCACAGTGATCTTTGGGTTCTTCTTTACTTTCCTCACCAGGGCTCTTCTCCCTCGATAGCTCAGTTTGGCTGGATGGCCAGCTCTAGGAAGAGTTCTGGTCATTCCAAACATCTTTGAGTGCAGCTTTAAGTGCAGTAGAATTTTTTTGTAACCATGGCCAGATCTGTGCCCTGCCACAATTCTGTCTCTGAGCTCTTCAGGCAGTTCCTTTGATAAGTCTCATTTGCTCTGAAATGCATTGTGAGCTGTAAGGTCTTATATAGACAGGTGTGTGGCTTTCCACAAGTCCAATCAGTATAATCAAATACAGCTAGACTTAAATGGTGTAGAAGGTGTAGAACCAGAAGAAATATACAGCATCTGAGTTAAATATATGTTTTTCTGTCAATATGGGGTGCTGTGTGTACATCAATGAAGAAAAAATTAACTTAAATGATTTTAGCAAATGGCTGCATTATAACAAAGAATGAAAAATTTAAGGGGGTCTGAATACCAACCGTACCTACTGTGTATATATAATAATTAATATATTAAATAATTAACGTTTATATTAAATATATTAGTAATATAAAAAATATTTTTTATTATTACTCATGATAGAAGTTTTAAAAGCTAATATATTTATTATATTTTAAAATAATACATATGTGTTGTTGTGTATGTGTACCTGAAAAGAATTTTGCCAGAAAATAATGTATTTAATCTTTTGCCATATATCACTACCATAGAGATGCACTACAGTATGTATAGACCACCTTGGGGTTCAGGCCAGTTTTAAATCTGTTGCTAAGGAAGATGAATAAGAGCCAGAAAAACATAAATATGCAGTTACTTACTAAGATTAGCAGTTAAGTTTGTAGTGCAGGTGGTCCTGGCTCTAGCGCCAGATACTGACTTGGAAGAAAAGTATCCCTCTCATTTTATCAAACACACAACTAACAAATTAACCGTGCTTTCCAGACTTCTCAGGTTTCTGGTTTGCTCATTTCAACTTTACCAACAATACGGTACAGAGAATCACCTATAGTCCTAATATGAGAGCCGTTCCTTATTTGGTAAGACAATCTCTTTTTCCATCCCTTATCCTGACGGGTGCTTGGACCTCACGACACTGCAGATAAAAGCCTGACTGGCCATAAAGACTTATTTATATTTTCTAGCATCAATAAAGTAATCATCCTCCAACTATTTAATCTACTAGATTTTAATGCCGGCTGTTAGGAGAAAGAGATTTATGAGCGCTGTGAGGTGTTTCGTGAGAACAGAAAAACACAGCCTTAACAGGGACCTGGCACGCCGCTCATCCAAACCCTCAACTAAAGTCCTCTCTTTTCAATTTTACTGTGCACACAAAGCCCCAACAAGAATATTAGTCTATCCATCCATAATCCTCTCCTCCCAGACATCCTCTTCCTGCCACACTCGCTTGTTCTGAGTTGTAAAAGGCAGGCCTGTAAATATACTGTCAGCGGTTACAACTACAACAACAAATTAGCTTTTTACAGAGATGGAATGAAATACTAATAAACCATCCACATGCTGCCCTGCATTTCTGAGTGTAAAAACATACAACAAAAACTGCTCTAGATATGGAGACGTTGTTTTTGCTCATTACTGCCATCATCTCACTGGTTCTGTATTATTTACATTACAAAAAGCACACCAGACATTCTGAATTCATACTTAATAATTGATTCCCAAAACCCTAAACAAAATACAAAATACTGAGAAAATCGCCCTTAAATTCGTCCAAATTAAGTTTTTAGGAATGCATTTAGTTTTGATATATTTATGGTAGGAAATTTACAGAACACATTAATGGAACATGATCTTTACTTAATATCCTAATGATTTTTGGCATAAAAGAAAAATAAATTATTTTGACCCACATAATGTATTGTTGGCAATTGCTACAAATATATCTATGCTACTTATGACTGGTTTTGTGGTACAGAGCTACATATGTAAGCATAACATAAAAAAATGTAATGTTTATAAGTAAGATATTTTTTGTAAGATCAGTAAAAAGTAAAATAGAAATAAAAAATAAAAAAGCAATACATTTATTAAGCAAGGATGCAGTAAATTTATTAAAAGTAAAAGTAAAAACATTTATAATTTTAAATTACGTTTTTATTTAACTTTTTCTTTTTTCTAAAAATATTTGTCTTGGTTTTCACAAAAATATTAACACATAAATATAAACAGCAAATCTGTTTTCAGCATTGATAATTATAAGAAATGAGCACCAAATCAGCATATTACAATGATTTCTAAACGATCATGTGACATTGACGACTAGTAATAATGCTGAAAATTCTACTTTGCCATCACAAGAAAAAAATAAAAAGTAAAAATAATAATAATAATAAATATATACTCACACACACACACACACACATATATATATATATATAATTACATAAAAATAATAAAGTATAATAAATGCATTTAAAATGAACAAAATTAACATGTTACGCAAGCAATAAAAGCATGCAAGAGGAAAACATTTAATTTATTCCCTAAACATTGAATTATTTTGCATTTGCATGTGCAAGTTAGCGAACCTTAACACAGACAATAAAAGTTGGGTAAGGTTGTTGGTAAACTGATGTATTGCACATCGTAGTAATGGATTCTGAGGTGCCAGAACATGACATACTGGTTAAATCCATATCCTAAAAAAAGTAACAGCATGAGATTCTGAGGGAAGATGCACACTTCTGGTGGCAGGATGCAGAGCTTTCTAAGCTGAGTATGTGGCAAGCTGCAGTTTGCCCTTGTGGCAGCTTGTATTTCAAACACTATTTAAAGAACTTTAGAGCGAAAGCAAGTCAACAAACACCACAGCCCTACCAAACGACCACAAACACACACATTCTCTGTGCTACAGCTCGCCAACACCCCGCACAAAGACAGACAATACTGTCTCAGAGCTCCCATTGAGAACTGTCATCGGTCGGAAGCTCTGGTGATGACACTCAGTCGGCGCAAAGAGAAAACGTACTGTTCCCCAGAGAAAGACGATAGACAGAGAGAGAGAGAAAGAGAGAGAGAGAGTTGAGAAAGTGAAGCATGCAGAGTGAAGAAAGGGTGAAAAGTAAGGGAGCGAGAGAAGTGGATAGAACGGATAACGAAGGAGAAATCAAAAGGGCACAAATATGGATCAGCAGCTTTTCCCTGCTCACCTGTGTTCAAAGGCCAGGCTCTGGCCCAGTCTCCCAGGGTCATGCCTCATTGGAACACAAACATCCTGCCTGGCCCATGTGGCTTTTTATCTGCTCCCTTCCCTGCCTTCCCCTCCACCAGCGCAACCTGTAACCATATCCTACCTGCAGCGTATCCCTTACAGGCATTCATCAACATCAGCCATTAAGACCTGTTCTGGGGAGAGAAAAAACCTAAATAGAATTTTGAGGTATAGGAAAAAAAATTATATAAATATAAAAAAAAAAAAAATTGTCTTTTTTGAACAGTTCTTAAAATTTTAAGTAATTTATTTGGTAACACTTTATTTTGATGGACCCTTTTGAACAATCTGTTGACAATAAGTAGCTTTGCAACTACATGTTATCTAACTCTCATTAGAATATTAGTACACTCTCTAATTAATATCTGCTAACTCTTTATTGATGGTCTCCCAAAAGTCACTCTACTGACTATAAGTAACTTTGCAAGTACATATCAACTTATTCTAACCCTAACCCTACCAGTCTACTGCTAGCACTTAGCACTCAGCAGTTAGTAGAAATGTAGGTGCAATGTTACTTATAATCAACTGAATACGTTAAAGGGACAATCAAAATAAAGTGAAACCATTTATTTTGGCGATGGGAAATGCAACTCATTAATTAATATCAATTAATATTATTGCAATAACGTATATGCCACAAAAACAAAACCTTTTTACATTTTTTGAAAAATGTCTTATGTGTCACAGACACGCCAGGCTCCACCCTCAGTCAATCACAACAATCACTATCCCCGGAGTACTGAGCATCATCACCTGACACTCCCTATCCCTCCAATCAGCACCACTATAAAGCCACACATCACACACCAGCCACTGTCCGAACTCGCTCTTACGAAGTGGACTAACTCTGATAATACTCAAAGTCTTATTCAATACATCCTATTGCTATACTTGTTATACGTGTTCCTCAGTCCCTGTGTTCCTCCCAGACTCACAAAATTCCCTCTGTGGCTCTCCTTCGTTCTTGGACCCAAGTCTATGTGGTGTGTGGCTGTCCTTCCTCGTCTCTGCGTCTCCCTCGTCTTTGTGTTCCTCCAACGACCTGGTGCTCCTGCAAAGAAGGGATATCTTCTTCACACAGTATCCATTCAAATCAAACTGTCAATAATTGCCATACTCACCTGTTGCCATAGATCTTCTCTATGAACTTCATCAGCTGCTGTTGTAAATAAACACTCTCTATTCAACTTACCGTTTATCTCCCATCCGCTTCTTGGCCTTATGCTTCAAAAATCTAGTAAAAGCAGTAATATTAAGTAATGTTAAAACAATTTAAAATAATTATTTTGGTGTTAATGTATTTTAAAATGTAACATGAATTTTTAGCAGCCATTGCTCTAGTTTTCAGTGTCATGTTATCCTTCAAAAATAATTTTAATATGCTGATATGGTGTGCAATATATTATGTCGAAAATGTGATCAATATGATGCAATACTTTCAGAAGTATTTTTTCAGGAGTACTTTCAGGAGTATTCATTAATAAAATAAATTATTGGTAACATTATTAATATTTATTCACTTTTGATCAATTTCTTGCATTCTTTATGAACAAAAATAATTTATTCTTTTTTAAAAAGACAAGTGCACAGGGCTGTATCAGAACAAGACGCCACCAGCACCCTTTCCGGAAAGACCTCCAAACTTTTACCTTGAATGAACAGCGATTACATGCCAGCTGGTACATCAGATAGAGAACCTCCTTGGGCAATGGAAAAGTGTCAGTCAGACTACAGATGAAGAACCAACTCTTCCTTTGTCTCTTTGCTAAAAGGACTATTTTTATCTGTCAAAACAATGTATGCATATAGGACGCCATAATCTGCTCCAACAACATCTGGTCAACAATAAATTCTTACAACTTGAAATAAATTATTGCATACCAGGAAAAGTGTTATGAGTAGTTGGCAAAGTGATAAAATTTTTTTGAAAGAAACTTCAGTCAGAAATTTTCAATGGATGCCTATATAGTTGATCTCAGACAAACGTTACTTTAATCAGACAGTTAAAACAGGCTGCTGAAATTCCGCTTTCATCTCTTTCTACAATAATAGTATATATATATATATATATATATATATATTACTGTCTATGTATTTAAAAAAGTCTGTTTGTGACGTATATATGTACAAAAATATACATTTACAGTATATTAACAATATTTTTATTTTTCTAGTATTTTTTTTAAATCAAAAAAATCCAGCCTTGATGAACACAAAATGTTATTTTTTTTCTTTTTTAAAGAATTACAGATTTCTTAAATCTTTTAGATCCCAATCTTTTCAAAGATTGCCATATATGGAAGCAATTTTGATGGATAGCATTAGCTATATTTGCTCTAAAAAGCTCTGACCCAGAGGACTTTATCAGGCAAGAGGTGTGTAGGCATTTTTTTCATCTATATATGGGTTTGATGTGTGTCTGTGTTTGCTGTGGGGCCATTCCTTTACCCGCATGAGTGCAAAGCAGATTATGATGCCCTCATCAAACTTTACACCTTCTTTACCCCACCACGCTCTTTTGCCTTTCCTCTCTAAACATCTTCAGCAAAGTTGCAACAGATCCAACATTCTTTTGTGCCTTAAGTGAACCAAACTAATGTTGTTTGGGTCTGGATATGGACAATATCGCCTTTCCCGTATCAATAATAAATAACATTAATTAGTAATAACCACTCATTATACACAGTACAGTTTGAATAATCACCACAGATGGAAACAAAGCCTCAATAGTTTGAGGAAGCATTTCTTCCGCTGATGTATGTACTCAGCAGACCAGATGTAATTGGTTGTAGTTAACGTGGTTGGCCTGAATCGGTGCACTGCTGTGGCCACAGATACGATCCACCCATATTCCCCCATTTCCCATACTTTCACTGGGCCAGACAGAGGGCTCTGATTGGCTGTGCTGATAGCCCTAGGCCATGCTTTTCACAATACTACTTTTATCTTTCTATCTCATACATTTTGTCTTTTTCAGTCCCTGCAAGCAAAATCAAAGCTACAGACCCAACAACTGTGGTGTCAGCAATATAATAATTTACTTTTGTTCCTAAGTTGTGAAGCATTACAACATACAAATGGATACCAATGCAATTTGACCTCTCTTAAAACAGATATTTTGTTCAAAATAAATGTACAATCAAGTGGTTATCAACATACATTTTAAAAGAATGATCAGAACCTCAACTAGGTTACTCAGACAAACAAACATACAAACATTTAATCAAACTCCTACTTACATACCTACTGATCATCCATCCAACTATCTGTTCATCCTACTGATTGATGAATTGGCCAAATGAACACACAAACTATTTACCCATCTACTACCAACCATTCATTCAATCAACCTAACAATTAAATTAAAAAACAACTTACTCACCTACCAACCATTATCTGACCAAACTAGCAAACTAACATATAACTTACCTACTACCTACCAACTATCTGTTTATCCATTCATCCATCCAATAGAATGAACAAACAAACAACTTACCAACCAACCATCCATCCAACTGACCAAACAAATGTATGAATGAACAAACACCTACTTCTACCAACCATCTAAAACACCAACTGACTGACCGAACAAATCAATGAATGTACAGGACCTCTGTTGCTTTAAATAAGAAACCCTTGGCGTCAATATGACGACACAAGATACTGGGAATATTGTCATGATTAAATTATATATTGGGTAATGATATTGCTATTATTGCATGTGTTGGGGTTTAACAGTAGTAAACAGTCACAACATTTTTATTTATATTACATTATGAATGAATGAACAAACAAACAACTTACCTATCTACAGTATCTACCACCTAATTGAGCAAACTAGCAAACGAACAACCTATACCTACCATCCATCCATCAGACCAACTGTCTGAATGAATGAACAAATTAATGAATGAACAAACACCTAGTCCAACCATCCAAAACACTAACTGACAGACCAAACGGAACAAATCAAAGAAAGAACAAACAAACTTGCCTACCTACCTACCAACCAACAAAGCAAACTAGGAAACAAACAACTTACCTACTACCTACCTACATCCAACTATCTATTCATCCAACTGACTGACCAACTGAATGAATAAACAAACAAACAAACAACTACTTATCTTATCAACAACTTCCTATCAACTAACAACCATTCGGTCAACCTAACAATTAAGCGAAAAAACAACTCCAACTGAACAAACACATGAATGAACGAACATCTATCTACCTATCAACTAATCGTGCAAACTAGCGAACACACAACCTACTACCAACCATTGAACCAACCAACCAAAAGAATGAACAAACAAAAAACTTACTTACCAACCATCCATTCAACTGACCAACCAACCGCATGAACGAACAAATGACTGAACGAAGTTCAACGCACAAGATTTTTACCAGTTGTTGATATTATGACCTATTGAACGAACGAACTTACCTAACACCTACCAATGTACCATCCATCATCCATCAACCCAACCAACCAACCAAATTAATGAACAAATAAACAACTGACCTACCAACCATCCATCCCTACATCTATCTATCCAACTACCCAAATGAATGAACAAATAAAACACATCTATCAACTTATCTGAATAAATAAACAAATGACAAAAATAAACCAACAAACTAACAAACATCTTTCCTGCTACAGTCCATCTAACCAAACCAACCAACCAACCAACCAACCAACCAAATGACATTCAAAAGTCTGAGACCATTATTAAAAATGCTTTTACTAAAATTAAACTAAAAGTAAAATTTTACATTCATCTTTTGCTTTAACGATAGCAGCTCTGCGGGTTGTGAAGTACGTGCACACTCTCAAATGTTTAGATGTCTGATGGGGCCTCAAAGGGACAAAGCACAAAAGCAAAACAGAAAAAGGAACTTACATTACAGTATCAGTGTATCTCTCTGGATCTGTTTATTTCTGCTCAGTGTTGAAAGGAAATCTTCCATCTGATCTGGGCAGTAAAATCTGTTCTCACAGGGGAAGCTGAGTTTTTATCTGTCAAAGATTTACACAGAGAGTTTCAGAGACATGTTCTGTGTTAAGTGCTGTGATTGATAAGAATTCAAATCTGTTTGTTTCTGGCGTGTGTGTCTAGGCCTCATCCCTTGATGCCAAGAGTTTTCCAAGTAAGATAAATCACAACCTGTTTTTATTTTTCAGAAATATACACTACTTATTTTTTTTAATCAGTACTTTGTCTTGCTTTCCAGTAAAAACATCCCTAAAACAAGATGTATTATACGTCATAAGCAAAGCTGGTTTAAGAGAAAATATATATATCATTTTTATTATTGATTTCCTTATAATTTTTTCTTGATCAATGCACAAATATAATCACTCGCTGTATAAATAATCACTTTTATTTATACAGCGCTTTTAACAACACAGATTGTAGCAAAGCACTGAACATTATCAAATAGAAGAATATAGTGATGGTAATGTATAATGACGAGATTAAACAATTTATTAATCAAATGCAGAGATGGTCTCTGTAATAAAAACGACGATAATCACTAGAAATCAGGTGTCCCCACTCCCCAAATAAACAAGCCAGAGGCGACAGCGGCAAGAAATCAAAACCCCATCCCTGAGAGAATGGAGAAAAAAAACATTGGGAGAAACCAGGCTCAGTCAGGGCCAGTTCTCCTCTGACCGGAGTCCAGCACCTAATTTCCAGTATAATACAATTTTAGGAAGCTTGTGCTTAAAACAAGATAAAAAATATATCATAATATACAATTTGTATCACTGTAAGAAATATTCAGTAGAAACATATATAGAAAATATTATATTTTTATATTAAAAAATAGTATATTTTTAATTAAATTTACAGAGCTTCAAATCTAAAACATTACACAATGCAATGCATAACTTAAATAAACAGCAAAAGAAAATGTAATCATATTAACAATATATTGGACCATAGTTTTATGGACTTTTATGGACTCTCAACATTGTGTTTCTGCTTAAAAACATTTCACAAGAAAATTACTTGCAACCTTACATTTTTATTAGATCATATTTTATACACATTTTTTTAATTGTTTTTTATTATTAAAATACTGATATTTTTTTTTAAAGAAGTAATCCTCAACTAAACTTTAGATCAATCCCCTCCTTCCCACAGCAAACATTCTCAAGTGTGGGTGCAAACACAGTGAAAGTGGTGATGAGCAATGAAAGAAAAGTAAACCGGGGGTCAAAATAACACCTTTTCAGTTCTTCATAGACACAGTCTGGGTGTGAAAGAGAAGACCACGTCCAAAAGCTGTTTGTTTTCAAACTTGTGACGGCTGCATACATTCCTGCACGGCTCCTCACTCAGCCTCGGGGCTTTAGGTACACAATCAGAGTCACTGTTCCATCGCTCTTATCGCAGCAAGAGCACACAGAACCGCCTCACCTCCTTTCCTGCCCAAACACACACTATATTCACCCAGCGTGTCGTTCATGCCAGCCTCTGTGGGCATGTCCTCCCCCTGTAGCGCTCATGCGGGCACCTGCTGTCATTTTCACCATCATCAGCCCTGTCACAGATGTCATTTTTTACATCACAATGTTTAGTAGGCTCATACTAATGCATAATAAATACATTTTACTTTTTTATTATCTTTATATCATTGCATTTTTCTATTTAGAAAAAAACACTTACTCAGATTTTGCCACTATATTGTACATATAATAAATAATTTATTAATCAAATTACATGATTTTATTTTTTCTTTTTAATAAAAGGCTTTTTAAATGTATTCCCATAATATCCATCTCAATTATCTATTTGTCTGTTGGTCTATTTGTATATCCATCCATTCGTCTGTCTATCCATACATTCATCCATCCATCCATCCATTCGCCAGTCTCTTTGTTAATCCATCCATTTGTCCGTCAGTGTCAATTCATCCATTGATCGATTTGTCAGTCCATCCATCCATCCATCCATCAATGATATTATGACCTATTATAATTACTCTATAAGACTGAAAGCCAAAGTCACATGCCTCACACACAAGACCACCGACATTCGGAATGATTCCTATGGCAAGTGTTTCATAAACACCGGGGAGATGTTCCTCTGGATCAGACACTGAATCAGCTCCTGACTGCTGAACAGGAGGGCAGGGGCCTGTGTGGTTTGGTAAATGGATATCTGCATCAAATTCAAAGCAGGTACAGTGCATGGGAGAAAGACTCTCACACATGCCAAACTAATAACCAGCAACAAAATGTGTGTGGTTGGGCTCAGGAAATCAGTACTGAATGGTATATTTAGGTCAAGATAAGGAGGCCAAAATGCTTGCTTAAAGGCATGAAGTTCAATACATCTTTGGAGAGCGCACGGATCTCGGCAGCCAGCTAAGGAAGCGTCTGAGAATGCATGACTCACCCACAGCATGCATTGTTTTCTCTTGGTTTTTTTCCATTTTATTGTAGTTTAAATCAATTACATACCCAAAAAAGCATTGGTTGAACTTAATTTAGTTTTGGACCCTGCTTCCAAATATTGGAAATGGGTTTCCTCAACATTAAATTAAACAGTGACCTTGAATGCCTTGTGTAGCGGAAGCCCTAATGAACTGACAAATGTCAAAGTAATCCAACTTTTGCCATTAACTATGAATGAGCAATACTGCAAATAGACTTACTGCACCAAGAAAATAAACATACAGCCTTGCAAACATACGGACTCATAATGTTTGACTTGAGAACCAATGAGTGAATTAAGCATTTAAAGTAACGCAATCATCACAAATTTGAAATAAAATTATATTTAATACATAATATAGATTAAAAGATGTTTTGGTCACTTTTGAATGTAAGCGGTGCTTTCATTCTAGTGGCAGCATAAGACGGAGTCTTCAATCCACAAAAGTGGCTCACAAGTGGACATTTGGCATTTGCCAGAGAACACCAAGATTGGCAAATTCGCCACTGGTGCCCTGTGCTCTTCACAAATGAAAACAGGTTTACACTGAGTGACAGAGTCTGGAGACGCCGTGGAGACCGTTCTGCTGCCTGCAACATCCTCCAGCATGACCGGTTTGGCAGTGGGTCAGTAATGGTGTGGGGTGGCATTTCTTTGGAGGACTGCACAGCTTTCCATGGGCTTGTCAAATGTAGCCTGACTGCCATTAGGTACCGAGATGAGATCCTCAGACCCCTTGTGAGACCATATGCCAGTGAGGTCTATGGTATAACTGAATGCATGTTTAATTTAAGTTGGCCAGTCTCTCTGATCCACTGGCCATGTGTTAAATATATCCCTTTTTATACTTGCTGAGAATTCATATTAAATCTATATCAGATTTATCTGAAAAATGATGCACAAAGCACACGCCAGCCGAGAGCCGACTCTGGAGTCTCAGTTTGCAAAATTGCAAGCAGGTGTTTGTTCGTCATTCCACTCTTTAGCTCACTTCAGAATGCCTCTATTTCTATAATAATTGCTGCATTTAAGCTCAACTTGCATCAAGCTCCACAAGCTTTCATTTCATGCTGCTGGTCGTAAACACGAGAACGCAGTAATGCTGTTTCTTGGAACTAGTGTATAAGGTGGCCATAAATGAAGCCTGGTTTCCTCCACATTTCCTGCAGTAAAGAACAGTCATCGTTTCTGGCACAGAGAAACCAAGGGGGAATGCAAGGGAGCAACATGCTGTTTAATGCAAGACCTGACAAATACTACCATGATTTACTCTAAAACAGATCTGGAATAAGAGGGCGGCATTCTATAGGTTTTATAATGCACTAAACACCCACATGCGAACACCGCTGGATATTGTTAGTGTAAACAGTGTAAAGGGAAGGGGTTTATGACTGCACCATGTGTGCTTTAGAGGGGTTAATCCAACTCTTGCTCTAATGGATGCTGGTTCTCTATGATAGACCAGACCTGGAGGTGTGGCCCCTAATGCAGGTGAGGAAAGGCTGGGGCCCCTTTGAACAGGTTCTTTAAGGTTATACAGAAAGAAAGCAGGGAAGATAGAAGCACCATCCTATTCAGACTGTTCAACTGAATACAGCAAACTCACAAAGTGCCCAAAAATATAAATTCTTTCATCATTTACTCATCATCATGTTGTTCCAAACCCACAAGACTTTGATCAATCTTCAAAACACAAGTTAAAGGATTAGTTCGCTTCAAGAATAAAAACATCCTGATAATTTACTCACCCCCATGTCATCCAAGACGTTCATGTCTTTCTTTCTTCCATCAAAAAATAAATTTGCTTTTTAAGGGAAAATATTGCAGAATTTTCTCCACGTAGTGGACTTTAACAGGGGCCAATGGGAGAAGGTCCAAATCAGGGTTTCAGTGCTGCTTCAAAGAGCTCTACACAATCACAACTGAGGAATAAGGGTCTTGACCTGATAAGCAAATTATTAGAAAATTTAAATGAAACCTCAAAGTAGAGGTGACCAAAACCTAGAAAATCCGAAAAGGTCCTAAAGGCATTTAAAAAAATGAATCAACATGAATCATGCTGTTTAAGCCTTGTGAAGAGATTTAAAGACATGAACAGATTTTATTTAGCCTTTTATTTACATAAACAATGATCAACAGAGAAAAAACACAGAAGGTAAATATTAAAACACAGAAGATCAAACATGGATGCTCCATTCATGTGGAAGCATTTTACAACACCTTAGCTAGACCTCTCAGGTTTTGTAATAATATATTTTAAGTTGTGTTTTAAAGATTAAAGTGCCCCTATTATGCCATTTTAAGCCTCCTTATATTGTTTTTAAGGTATATATTTTAAGTGTCTCCTACAATAGGTTTACATGCATGCTTTCTCAAAATCTGCGTTTAATATCACCTCATTTTCTAGTGATTCTCAAACGATTCGTTTAAAGAATTTCTAAGATTCAGTCTCTCTAAACCCCTCCTTTGTGTGAGCGTACTCTGCTCTGACTGGTCAGATAGCGCAAAGTATTGTGATTGGTCAGTAAAATTACATGTTTGTGGGCGGAATCAAGTTGTTTGTGGGCAGCCAATGTATTATGCTGTGAGGTGTATCCATCACAGAAAAGGGATTCAAACTAACGACTCATTTAGGCAGTATAGCGTCTAATCTGTTTTGTGAGACAATAACTTTATGCACTTACAGATTTACAACTTGGCAGATTGTTTACGTTCACATACAGCTACATTACACACTACATGAAAGGCAATATTGGAAATGGCATAATAGGGGCACTTTAACATAAGTATTATGGGTCTGCAATGAAAACAAAGGTGAGTAAATATTGTCACTTTATCTCTTTAAAACTTTTAGAACCTCAATTTTGGGGATTTTTTAGAAACTTCTTTTACTCAGTAACCTGGGTATGGATGCCTCAGAAGTTGAGAAGTACCACTCGAAAGCCATTTCACACTTTAACACCTCACAGCTGTGGTTCGAGGAGGGGTTCGTCCACCTTTGAGAGTTCCTCACATCGCCCGAGGCTGCTGAGTGGGTGGAGTGCTGAAAACATAAAGGGATCAAAGTCGTGCTGTTGTGTACACACAGCAAGACAAAACTGATAAACATATGCTTCATCTGAACCCAAGACAAACTCAGCTAGGCACACTCTGCAGCCATAATCAATTTTTCTTTTAAAGGAACAGTTTAATCAAAAATGAAAATTCTGTCATTTATTTACTCAATGTCATGTTGTTCCAAACCCCTATGTTTTGGGGGAGAAAAAAAACCTTTATGCAGCTGTTTTCTATAAAATTACTGTTCGTAGTGATTGGGTCTGTAAAAACATAAGACTTGTATATAACCCTATATAAGAACAGTGATAAAGAAGAATTAATAACTGCAAATAGATAACTGATTTACTTTATTTATTTGAGTCTGTTTGTCACATGAAGCTATATCACATTGCTTTAGAAGACTGGAATGCATTAGGAATATAGCACACAAGAAAAACGTCAATGCTTTTCAATGCTTTGCATGTGCTTTATGTTAGTAAATGCATCAGAATAAGATTACGTTTTCTTTAAAGTCTGCCAAAACATAATAATTTAGAACGTAAAGTAAAACATTTTGACAAAAGTAAAAAATTTGACATTATGACAAGTGTAAATAATATGTTAGGATACAGGGTCATGTCAGGTTTGAAGTACACCACCTCAACAACCATTACATTCAAGCACACTTCTTTTTCACAAGGCATTTTAGGTTTTAATGCCCAAAAAGATTTCATCTTGTAAGACTGAGAGAAAATAAAGAAATAAATAATCTCTATGCCTTTAACTATAGACAGTGATGTAACCCAAGCTTGACACTGTTTTCTACATTGTCTTTTCAGTGCTAAACCTTTGAGAGTTTAGAGGCCAAAGAGGCGGCAAAGTGTTCTCATGACTCCTGAAGGACACAAACATCCCCTTTGCTCTGAGATACGTGAGTCTGTCTCTTGCTAAAAACACCGGCTCCTCAGGCACAAACACACACTGGTACACATCTCCACCACCAATTTGTCTACACATATCAGGAAAAAGCCCTCCTGGATTTGGAATCGCTGTCTCTTTTTTTTTTAAAACCTCCGGCTAGATTGATGGTTAACGTAAGTGCTCTCGTTTCCTGAAGTTATTAAACACATTTATCAAGCATCTTGCGATTGTTAGGAGGAGACGGAGAGAAAAAGGGGCTTAAGTGCCTGCATGCAGCGCGACATGATTAAAGAGCGTTTAACGAGCTGCAAAAATTTATCCCGCAGCCCGCGCTCTCTCATCACACCCTCTCTGCCGGAGACGCCCAATCAGAGTGTTTGTGTGTTTTAGCACATTGTGTGACTGCATCAGTCTTAGGTCATTCTTTGGATGGGCACCTCACATGTGGCGCTCAATGCTGAGCAAGGTTTGATTACCAACTTGGCATACTGAAGTACAGGTGTTGGGTGGGCTAATAAAGCCTTTGTGCCAGGACTTCAGAGCAGTGAATTTAGATTTGGTCTCTTTTTCCTATGAGCACTGGAAGATTTATTCACATTGCATTTATTCATTTGGCAGACAATTTTATACAACTTCAATTTATTATGCAACTCAATTTGCTTTCCTGGTGCATTTCTGGTCTTATTGCGGATAATTAATCCGCTGTGTGTTATTTTGAAGAAATTCATTAAGACATAATCTGTTCTGTCAATGGCATCATGGCTAAAGTATTTTGTTTTAGTATTTTGCCAATAGTTAATGCATTAATTTAATGCTGAATAAAACAATAAAGGTTACAGAATACAAGTAAATAACATTAGATAATTGAGATGCTCACTCTGAACTTCTGATCTTCAAACAATATGAATGTATTAAAAGCACTTAAAACATAATATTTGCGTGTAGGTTTAGAACTTTAAAAGGTCATATTGTACTCATTAAAGGTTTCTGATATTCATATTGTATTTAAAAATAAAATCTGAATAGCCACCTCTGTGTACTTCACTATTTAAGAATAGAAAAAATGCAGTAAGCAGACAGTTTGACATATAGACTATAATATTTTTGCTTACAATATAGAATTACATAGATGTTTTTCTATGAATTCTTATTCTCATATACTCTGTAAAAAGAAATTCGTAAAATTTACGGTAAAAAAACGGCATGGGTTGCCAGTATAAAACCGTGAAAAATACGATATTAAAATTTTTGTTTTGTCAATAGTTTTACGGTTTTATTTTAAATTTACAGTTAAATACCGTAACTTCTAATAATAAACCGTAATAACTGATATAATGTTAATATACCAGCCTATTAAAGTAGTCTATAGAAATCTATTTTGTACCTTGTCATTCACACAAGCACTAAACACCATCATTGTAAGAATTATTCAACTAAACTGGAAAATAAACATTCATTTAACAACATTACATGTAACATACAACCCTTATAAACATAACTGATACAAAAAACTAAAAAGAATCGTTATTTTAAAGAAAAAACATCAAATTCAAGCAATATTAAAAATGCAATGCTGGGAATTCTGGAAATGTCAGTTTACGATGTTTCCCTGTAAATTTGACAGGAATTTACCATTAACCATTTTTTACTGTAACATTTTCACTGTTTTTACAGCTATTTTTTACAGTGTATATATATCATATGGCTTGTGAAGACAAGTATTTGTGCACAAATAGAATGAATTTAGCAAACAAAACTAAAACTAAATAAATGTTAAATGTGAGGGCACTAAACACTTCTAATTAATGTCATCAATTAAATATTCAAAAATCAGTATCAGGTATTAATTTAATAAATTCAATATTCTAGTATTCTAAAATGGATTCATAAACATGGGCATGTGTCTAGTTGTATATATGTACATTGCTTATATTGTTCAGATTGCATTAAAAATCCCTCAATGTCTATGCAAGCATACCACACTTTACATATGAATCATTTGAATTTATGTATGAATCATACATAAATATGAAGAAGAAGTCTTTTAAAGACACATTATAGATACACTTCTTTAAACAAACTGTCATCACCAAAAAGCGAATCTCAGGAAAAAGGAAACGTTAATGAGATACACACTTTGTAATTTATCTTGTTAATAAGAATAAGATAATAGCTCATTTTTTGTAAGCAAATACCTCTTTAATCAAATTCGACCTCACATTTCCTGTGTTTTTTTGTGAAATGCACTGTTTAGTTAACAGTTACACAACAGAGCTGTCCATCACCATGCTGTCATGTGTCCTGCGGCCCCCGATGTCTGTGTAAGAGGTAGACCGGGAGATTGAAAGCTGACCTGAGATCAGTGTAATATTAATGAGTGTGTGAGTGGTGACCTCTGCTCTGTACTTGTAGCTCCCTCATAGACTGCTTCTCATTTGCCCTGCAATGCTACTGCCCACCCGCCACACAGTCCCAGACGTTCCACAGTGCAATTTATGGATTTTATTAAACTTCTCAAGATGTATGCCCTTGGCACTGTTAGGAAACTTCAGTCTGGCAGCATCTAAAAGAAGACTTTAATCCCCCATTTCTCCTCATCTTCTGCATTCACACGAGGTTCCATCTGAATATTTCTTTCTTGGCTGTTTTAGACAGCAGTGCTGGTCAAATTGAGAGAAAAGCCTACATTGGAAAGGGATTTCTAGTGTCTACTTCATTTTGGAAATTCAGCAGGACGTTGCCAGCCAATGCCAGCAGGATCAACTGCTGTTCACACTTAGAAAAATATACTAGATTTATACAGTTTTTTTAATTGCCACATGTTTAATGGTTTTTCTTGGACAACTTCAAGCTCCTAACAGTTTCCCTGCGTCACTTTTCCAAAGCTTTCACTGCAATCATGGAGATTTTCTGCTCTCCACAGCCTTTGATGCCCAGTGCTTTAGTACGCTCACAGTACATTTAAATCAGAGGCATAGCAACCATTTTAACGGCTCACCTCAGTATTTGGGTATAAAATAATCATTATATTTTAGCAATTTTTTATAGTTTTCCTGGCCATAGGGCAAAGAAAAAAAATACAAATAAAGCAGTAGAACAGTTTTCAACATTGCTAATAATAAGAAAGAAGAAATGTCTTAGAGCACCAGATCTGCTTATTAAAAGGATTTATGATGGGAACCGAAAACATATAGTAGGCCTACATACTGATTTTAAAATACAAAAATTTTAAACTACACCGTGTCTCTTTCAAAATAGTCTATAATACATCCACAAGTGTCATAAAAATTACAAGCTTTATCCTTTATAGAACACCTAATTATTTCAACTGAAAATACTGCATGACCTTATAATGAGTTCCATCCTCGACTACGTTATTAAGACAAATAGTCGAAAAAACTGTCCAAAATGTGTACAAACCTGGAAGTAAGATTTTTGGCACATAAATACTTTTTAACAGTGTGAAAACTCTGAATGCACACAAGAGTTAATACTGGGTCCAGAGGTCTTCTTATAATTGAAAAACAAATAATAATAATAAAAAAATCACAATATTACTGCTTTTAATGAATTTGTAATAATTTTTTATAAAGACAAACCTCTGAAGAGTATTCATATTTTAAACTATTTTCAATTAAAATTATAAGTATGTGGAACTCTATAAACTACTTAAAGACCAGAATTCAGGCAGATTGACAGAACTGACAATGCATGTTTGATCTGCATCAAATCAGATGCATCAGATACACTATGTTATTCAATGCAATGCAATTTATTAAAAGTATTTTCTACTTGCTACTTGTAGACGAGGCTCAGACTGGTACACTGCTTGCTTGTGGAGGTTGAATGCTGTAACTTGTTAATAACAGTACTAATATAAAATATATGCTGCTTAGGAGTGTGGTGTCACACAGGCACTGAGAGAGAGAAAGAGAGAGGTAAGTGAAGTGAGAGAGAAGGAGCGCAGATATAGCTATAGTCTTAGGCAGTGAGAATGTGAACATTATGATCCCTGACAGTGTTGTTCAGGGGAAGCTCAGCAGGTTTACAGGTGTTTACTTGTACTGGCAAAGGAGCATAAGGTTCCAGCAAACCATTACAAAACTCCCTTGAAGCCTCACGTGCAGGTGGTTCTCCAAAATCTGCAAAGTAACCCGGCCAGCAACCTTTGATCTACCACCTGACTTACAACAAACCACAGCTGAATGATACAAAATTCAACTGGAAAGATTTTAGAGCAATGTTATTTTAAAGTTGGTGGGACCAGCTACTAAAATTTGCCAAAAAAAGAACTGACAAAATATCACAGCAACATGGATTTACATGGATGATCTGTTTTATGATGTTGCACCTAGTTAACATAGTGATATGTGATATATTATACAGTTTCTCAATGGTGAAAAATGAATATTCAGAATAAATGCTCTGGCCAAAATGTTGCTGTATTCTGCATTCCCAGAACCTTTCCCCTCAGATGGCCTTACTTGAGCACATGAGAAGCTGTTCATCAATGAACAGAACCTTCTCTCCAGTCAAACCACAATCACAGACACATGTAGAGCCTTAAATGCATTAACCTTCAAGTGCAGTGACAGAAAACCACTTCCTCGATTGCCCACTGCCCGTTGCACGCTCACAAAGCAAGAGACCCGGACTGGCTAAACCGATGACAGATATCATTTAGAACCATGACGCAAACTCAACAGTAGTTATACGGCTCTCTCAACCCCTGCACAACATCTTACTAATGCTGCAGACATGAGAGTTTAATAAGAACAAATGAACACAATTGGACGCATTGCACTTGGGATATTTGATTTGAATGGTTGCAGGCAAATCTTGCGCAATATTGACGGGATGACGGCCGTACAGAAGTTTCCAATCAAGTCTCTGTTTTGAAAAAAAAGATTTGTTTTGGGGGAAAAATTACAAATAGTACACATTCAGTTTGATTTAAATGCACACAAAGGACTATGACTCAAGTAGGAAAGGTTTTATATTTAAAAAAATGTCACAGATTAGATTGAAAGAGCTTTGTGATGGTCATGTGGCTCTTTTCAAATTAAGGTTCAAATGGAAACATTCTCAACTTTGTAGAGGATGTTCCTGGGAATCAATTGCTTCCAAGAAAGCCATTATTCTTTTTACAGTGACCACAGAGTGTAAATCTTAAAAACGTGCCATAAAAGTTGCCTATGACTATTTTCAAAGTCTGACAAAAGTCATTCGATAGCTTTTTGTGGGAAACATGCAGAGATTTAGGTTGCTATGTACAGTGGTTTAATCTCAATTTTCTTTTAGGTTCCATTCCTTTGTTAGCATGTCATTTGATAGGCCTTTCATCCATTACATCAGAATCTGTCACAAATGAGACACAGTACACATATGACTTCAGTTAACATGAAAATGCAACTCTTGTGTGTTTACGTTACCATATACCAAGGCAGCGGTCTCTTTAAGAATTATTGCTTTGGTAATTGCAGTATTTTTTCACTGCTATAAACACTTGTCGTGGTGACGTGTTACTGAAAATGACTACGATTTTTACTTTTGGGCCAGCTTTTTCCATGCTATTCTGACTCCAGCAAACACAAGCAGTTTCAGTTCTTTGGTGAGCAGTAAACAACACCAACGAGTGACATTGTTTCACCCTGTGCCAGCGACATTTCCTCTAAACTGCTTAAACATCTTTCAAATGTAGAAAAGGTTCTTGATATTTTTAAAGTGTTCTATTAGGAACTGTTCACTGAAAGGTTCTTTGGGGAACCAAAAAAGGTTTGTTTCTATGGCATGACTGCAAACCGCTTTTCCAAACATCTTTTCCATATCTTTCACTGTTGATAGGTGAAAGATAGAATTTACTTACTTAAATTACCCCCCAAAACCCCAAACCCTTTTCTCCCTCCCATTTTTTCCCTGGAGGACTTGTAAATAGGTGGATGCTCATTAACAAACCACCGATTTGACTTTACTTTAAAAGATGTATAAACAAAAACAAATGAATAAATTACTGCAGCTCAAACCTTCAAAACAAAGGCCTTGTGCCGGGCAAGTGGATGTCTTGTTTAATAGTCTTAAAGTGTCTGAGGGTGGAAATTTCCTTTAAGGGTTCATGCTAGTGATAAACTTGTTTACAAAGTTTCATAAAAATACATCTAAAGCCTTTTGAATGTGCATGTGGTTGAGCGGGGAGAAATTAAACATTTGGTCAGGAAGTATCATCAGGTCCTCAAGCCATGAGCTGTAGACGGAGGTCTACTTGCATGCAACACTAAAGCAGATTACCTTTAACTTCAATGACAGAGAGCTCCACCAAACCTCCGCTCACGCATATGCGATCAACACACGAAATGATAGATTGTTCTTTGATTTAGCGCTAAAAAACACAGGTACTTTTACTTCATTTATCGTCACTGGAATCACAAACAGACCTCAGATGTGCATGCAAGTCTCCTTCTCCTCAGCCTTGTTTATATCCTTTAATCTATTTGATTTGTATGGTATCATTTTATTTTCCTAAATCTGCTTGGATTTAAGCACACCATTAGAACACATCAAAGATATTTCGACCTGGACGCATGTATTGACATGTGCTGCCTGACCTCAGAGGCTATTACCATGGTGGTTTAGACCACTGCTGCATTCTCATTAGGCTGCGTGATGAAAGCAAAGCCTCCTAGCCTTACAGGACATTAAAGAAAGTGTACTGTCATTTATCATACACCACCTCACCAACTAGACAACAACAAGTTAATCAGATCACTGAGCTGATGTTGTGTGATAAGCATATCGTTATAAAAAATTCAACAGATGTTATGTTTCGTATTAGTAAGATATGACTGTCAATGATGACTGTTCCCACAAAAAGTGAGGAAGATTAAACCAGAGAAGGATGTGAATCATCCGTAAACAAACACAATGATGTAAGAAAATTGGACCTTTCTCATACTGACAATTAACTGGCTGATAGAATACAATCAAAGAATTATTTCTATGTCTGTCAGTCTGTCTGTCTGTCTAGCTATATGCATGTGTATACTTACATATAAATGGATATTACATTTTTAATAATTTATCAAAAGTAAAACATTTAGCATAATTTCACATGCAATCATTACAATTATAATAATATATTATAATCATTAGATTAAATCAGTTTAAATATATGATAAAATAAATAAATTAAATACCTATATGTAATTAAATCTGTAATTAATTTCTGTAATTAAATTTAGAATCACACTGTTTACCCATACCTTTAATCTTAACAAACCCATACCACCAAACCTGTGCCTAACCTTGAACACAATAAGTACATTGTACTTATTTCTGATGTACGTACATAGTAGTTACAGCTACCTAATATAAAGTGCTACCGTATGTTACATGTACATTAATTTAACTACAACATAACATGAATGAACAGATTTTTCCAAAAAAAAGTGGTGAACTGCATTGTGAGTGGTGAACTGCAAGGCGCATAGTCTCCAATTCATTCTGCTCACTGCAGCTCTGACTGACAGCTGGATTTGTGCAGTTTGCAGCTGTACGGCCCAAGAGCCCAACCTAGTCATAACCTCGAGTACAGGCATATAGCATCTCATCAGCGTGCCAGTGCCAGACTATGAAGGTTATCTGCATCAGGAGCAGTCAAGCGCAAACTGCATGCATCTTGCGTTCCTTTGCGCACACTGTGTGCTGCTTAGCGGCGGCCATGACAGACGTGCCTGGATTTGGGATCTCACTCTAATTGCACAACAAAGAGCATCTTGTTTTGGACACTCTCTCACCTATTTGTGCTTCCAAGTATTTTGATTAGATTTGAAATGCTGGGATAGCAATAAAATATACCCCCCCCCTCTTTCTATATGAAAAAATAACAACAACATAAAACAAACAAACAAAAAAAACATGATGCTACGAGAGCACAGCATGCCAGACATTCCAAGGAGGTGTTGTGAGACGTGGAGTTGAGGGGCAACTGAGCACTAAGTGCTTTCAAAACAAACACCCACCATCCACACCTGTGGGACATGGTCACTGTGCTGCCAGGGCGACAGCTAGAGGAAACAGTGGGGCGTTTCTTTGCTACCCGTCAAGCTGGGCATCAACACTTCCTCATCACCGTCACCAGTGCGTTATTACATTTATTTTTAGGGCTACCCTAAATGTCAGTTCTCGTAATTAACGCATGGAGCAGCACCAAACAGCTGGGTCACGAAGTGGACCCGGCTGAACTAAGGAGAGGTGGAAAGTTTATTGGGATACATTATGAGGCGGTTTTCTTTGGGGGGAAAAGGAGGAGGCGGAACCATCGAGTCGAGCGAAGTTCAGTGCAGTGTTTGTTTGTTTTCTGTGGGTAAGTGAGTAATAAGTTAGGAGGAGAGGCGAGCTAGGTTATGGAATAACAGATCATTCATCTTTTCCTTGGCTGTTGGTGAACACAGGAGCGATTACTCAATGCTTAAAGCGATTACTCCGGATAAAGGTCAGACTATGGAGGGAGTACCACATCACAGCAGGTGCCTGTCACCAGAAATGACTTAGAAAGGAAAAGAGAGGAGAAAAACAACACTTTATTTCTGTCGACCATGTCCAGGGTCTTAAACCTAAATAAATTCCTGCTGTGCGACGGCAGGCATCACACAGACCGATTTTTCCAGTCGCAAATTAAGCTAACTCTAGAATATCCAAATCCCTGTCTAATATCCTGCTCGTATGACCCAGAAGAAACCGGCAGCAGTGTTGTTTTCAGTCAGCCCATTCACTCAACCCTTCACCCGCCTTTCCTAGAGTAAAACATGAAGTAAAAGCAGATGTTGAGTTTGTTTTAAACATGCAAAGCAGCTGGATAAACTGCGGGCATGGGTGTAATATTCCACCCGCTCTGAGCTCTCCACATCTCCTTTAATGGTCGCCAATGATTCAAATTTGTGTGCAAGCACAAGTGAAGTACGAGACCTGTTTTCATAATAATATAGCTTTTCTGTTAAATAGCTACTTTATCTAACAAGCTGAGGGAATCAAATGTCTCATATAGTGAAGTAAGACAGTCTGATTCATTCTAGTGAATATGTAGCATTAGAAAGTTTGATTCATTTCTAGTGAATTGGTTCATCTTAGACAGACCATTCTTCATTTCATATCCTTTACAACATATATAATCTAGTCAATCAGTTTACTCCAGATTTACTCTACTTTGGCAAGTCTAATTTGTTCTAATTAATCAGTTCATCTTAAACAGACCGCCCTCACATATTATATGTCACATTAGAAAGTTTGATTCATTCTATGGAGTGTGATACTGCCATTCCAATTGAAATAAATAATGTACGAAAAACCAGGATTTAAACACAAATTGTACTCTACTTAAAAACAAATTGTGTGCTTATTATCTTGGGATACATTGTTCTATTGTCTATATGTGATACTCTGAATTGGAAATATCGTACGGTAAATGTTTTGAGCTAGAATTACAATGTTAGTCAGCACGCCTGCAGTTTAGCAGCCCATCGGTGGTAGAGTAGCTAAAGCCTGTGTTTAATATCATTTTGGCCTGTTCGCTGTCTATGTGAAACATATCATTTAGTTGGAACTCCAAAGATTTACCAAACTGATATGTATGATAAACTTCAAAATACCACAGTGACCACATAAACTCAACAGTCCCACTCAACTGCTGTCATATAGTTCATATTCTCCAAATACAAACCTCGAATCATATGATTATGCAAACAATTTCAGAAGTTGGTTTTTAAACTAAATTGCACTAGCATCTAAGAGGTCATTCAACCCTGTCTCTTTTTCCAAAGCTATGGTGCGGGCCAGAAGAAGTGTCATCTGGTTCCAATGAGAAGGCTCTTTGATTGTTGAACTTCTCGAAGGCCTGTCTGACAAAGACCTCTTTCGCTCTTTCGCTTTTTGGACAAAATAAACAGGAAAAAGGGTCATGTAACCAGGGGCCAATTTTTCAAAAATAATAGTAAAACGTAAGCTTATGGAATAAATTAAATCCCAAGATATGTTCAGGTGTGTTTCGTCGCCTCTATTAGCCGAATGTGTGCCTTCATTGTTCCCCCACATTAAACCAACCTTTCATACTAATAATGCAGCAGCAGTGTTTGCAGAATGTTTGTAGTTATGATCAGCTATTTCAAATCAAATTTAATAGGCCAAATCAAACTGTTATATTAAAACAACACAGTCTATAAGCACAGAGAAGGTAACCAGAGTAGTTTCCCAAACACAGTTTTTTATGGTATAGTAATTTTCAAATGCAAAAAAATAATAAATAAATAAACGGAGAATAAAGTTTTGAAGCAGAAAAACTTAAACAGTATTTGTGTGTATATATATTATACACACATACACATATAATGACTGATAATATAAAAATTTATATTTTTGATTTAATTGTCTTTAATTAACTGTTAATAATATGTTAAACTAACAAATGACCAAAACTGAATTCAAACAACAATTGGATTGCTTGCACTGTATATGTAGTTACATATAACCAGTCAGTCTGTCCATAAATCTGCACATTACCTCACAAATCTCAATTTTTAACATCAGTTTCAATTCAGGCTAAGAAGGCAACACTATACAACAGGGGTGGTCGACAATTTGAGCATCAGTCGTGCTGAAAAGAGAGAACTTTACTTAATATTTTAGATACAGATGGAACAAATGGAATCACAGTCAACACTGATACAGACCACCAAGTTACAACAGATGAAAGCAATAGAAGTTTGTGCCAGTTCGGATGACTGTTGATCCAGTTGAGTTGTCTTGGACGTGTCAGTACACTGGGAGCAACAACTGACCTTGTATAAATGATTCCTCCACATCCCAGAAAACTGATACCAAAACCACCATGTGCCATTGATCAAGGGGATATGATTTTGCGCTCAGCAATTTTCTCCGGTTACAAACGTGTTTTGTGACTGTGAGTGTGGGTCTGGACCCATTGTGCTGAATGGCTTTGGCACTCTATATGAGATCTGAGAGAGGGACAGGTATGCTAGCATGTATAGATGCTGGACAATGGACTTACTTGTTTTAATCTTTTCAAAGACTTATGAGGTCTTCTCTTTACTGCGGGTCGCACCTTAGTAGACTTCTGCAGTCCGCTCAGACAGAAATAAATCTAGCCAATTTGCTGGAAATATGAAAAAAGAAGCCATAAACTCAGAGAATAATAAATCTTCAACAAAGCTCGACTTCCTGCTCCCTCAACACCAGTTGGTGGTCAATTGAATATGACTCCTAAAACCAAGAAATTCAAGCATGCATTCCATGGGGTCTGCGTCTCAATGCATGTGCAGGCTGTTCAAGTTCTTCCACACCTAAGTAAATATTGACAATGTTGTGCAATAGCGCTAGGTTTTGATATAGATTTATGATGCACAAGCTCTTGATTGAGTTTCTTATGCTGTGTCCAGTCCATTTTGCTCATGCTCCTACATTTAAATTTTTTTACTGCACATCAAGGTTATGAGTTTCTTGCCTGATTTAGATTTCCAGCTGCTGAAGTTTGTGGTCATCTTTGAAATATATTTTGCTTAATGATGTCCCACATGTAGGTGATAGGTCTGGATTGCAGGCAGCCAATACAGCACCTAGACTCTACTACGAAGCCATGTTGTTGTAATAGCTACAGTATGTGGTTTTGCATTGTCCTACTGAAATACACAAAGCTTTTCCTGAAATAGACATCATCTGGAGGGGAGCAAATTTTGCTCTAAAACCTTTATATACATTTCAGCATTAATAGTGCCTTCCAAAACATGCAAGCTGCCCATACCATATAGACTTATGCCATTAGAGATGCTGGCTCTTGAACTGAATGCTGATCACACAATGGAAGGTCTCCCTCCTCTTTGGCCCGGAGGACACGTTGTCCGTGATTTCCAACAAGAGTGTTAAATTTGGATTTGTCTGACCAAAGAAAACTTTTCCACTTTGAAACAATTCATTTTATATGAGCCTTGACCAACAGGACACGCCGGCGCTACTGGACCATGTTCACATGTGGCTTCTTTTTTGCATGACAGAGCATTAGTTGGCATCTGCTGATGCGGATTGTGTTTACCGACACTGGTTTCTGAAAGTATTCCTGGGCCCATTTAGTCATGGCAATGACAGAATCATGCCGACGAGTGATCCAGTGTCATTTGATGGCCTGGAGACCACTGGCATCTAACAAAGGTTCTTTGCCTTAACCCTTAAGCACAGAAATGTTGATGATGTTATGCACTGTAGATGATGACTTTGGTGTTGAGAGACTCTGCCTCACTAAGACATCCCTTTTATAGCCAATCATGTTCCAGACTTGACGTCAATTAGATTACTTTGCTGCTAGATGTTCTCCCACCTGAATCTTTTTTAAATGTCTTGCTTTTTTAGCCCTTAGCTACAGACCTGTAGCATGCATTACATTTGAAAGTAGCTTATTAAGTGTACAATTTATCAGTTTTAACATTTGTTATGTTATCTAGGTTCTATTTTAAATAAAATTTTGTCTCTTTTGAAATAAGCCCAATTTCCTCCCTTACACATCTCGTTCTTGCATCCCTCCGCCACACCTTCTCTGCCATTGGTCCTCACCTTCCTCCAAAGGGGGCACGTGGGGTTTGAGCCAGACGCCAAGTTCTGCCCTCGCAAGGGTTAAAACTACTAGGGCTCGGAGTCCGTCTAGCTCCCGGCACGCTACCCTGGACAGCATGCCAAACATAATATTCTATTCGCATTATGAGGAAGTGTGAACTTGTGAAAAACATTATGATTTTTAAAATTTAACAACTGGTTCCAAATTATGCAGATGAGTTTAGAAAAATAATGAATATTTGCAGGAATGCCAGTGCTGCACAGACATATAAAAACCAAATAATCAATATTTTACAGCATATACAGGCACACTGTTATACTAGAAAATGAATGCATTCGAAGTTTCCAGAAATTTTGAATGTCAGGTGTAGCATTTGATTAATCCTAACAGAAAGCACTACAATAGCCAAATCTATTTATTAGAAGAGGATGTCATATAATTTAATACCATTAACGACTGCTCTTCCAAGCTGTTTCTAACCAGAATAAAACTCTGCAGGCAAACATTGCGGTGCCTGGCTACAAGATCAACTGTGTATTTTGTAACTACACTGAACAAGATGACAATTAATAGTACTTGGGGAAGCTCCAGACACCGGCACAGTACACATTCGGGGGACGCAGACAGGTTGAAGAACAACACGTGATGATGACTTTGCTAATGGTCTAACAGAGATCCTGACGCTGAGAGATTTATCTAGTGTCAATCAGTGCTTTCTTCCGCTGTCTGAGCTCCGCTCTCTCAATCATCCCTCATTCCTTCTCGTCCCTCACGCGTTTCTTTCGTTCAGACGTCTGCAGACCCCCAGAGCAGTGTCTCATCTGTCTGTCTGTCAGTGGTCGGGTAATTGGAGTTGTTTAGGAGGTCATCTAATACAGGTAGGTGGGGGAAGGAATGTGTGATAGACCAACTATTATGTCTTCCCACGCCTGTACAGCCCAGTGATCGCACTTGTAATACTATTGGTCATACAAGACTGATTATATACCATATGGCTGCAAGTCAAAGCTCAAGAGAAAAAAAAGGACACATTTTACATTCTCAGCACTAGAGTTGGACGATACATATATCATTTCAAGATAAAATAAATAAAGTTTTTTTTATATACTTTTGCAATAAAACGTATTTTGATAATGATGCTAAGCTCTAGACATTTTTACTCAATGTTGATTAATCTAAACTGAAGTAGAAATGAATGCAACAACAGCCAGTCAGTGAATGTCATTAATAAGTCTGCATGTTCTGTGTCTCTGTATAAATGAGTGGCATAGTTTCATCTACTATTTAAACTCAAACACACGATGCACACAGAATCTGCTGTCGTATATGAGGACATGAACACATCTTTACAAGTTTTTGAAAATTGGATTTAAGAAAAACTACAGCCAAATATGATCTGAAACTTAAGAGCAAATTACCTTATATAATAACCAAATAAACTTTGGTTTAATGTGAAGAAATTAAGACAGACTTATATGATAACTGTATACTAAAACTGAATACTACTTCTACTAATGATAAGTTTGTATACACTTTTTGTACATTTTTTAAATAAAAATAAAAATAATAAATTAAAATAAAATTACTGAATTTATGGGAAAATAAAATAATTGTAATGGGCCCTATATTAAAAAGTAGCTTACACTGTTATTTTAACTGAATGAAAAGTTGTTTACATAACTTTTCAAATTATTCTGAATATAATATCTATATCTGTATACATGTATATGCAAAACTATAGATTTATAATTTTATTTATCCTTTCCTTCATTTTTTTATATATGACTGTTCTGTTTTTCTGTTTTATCTGTTTTGTTCACTGCTTTCTATCCCAACATTTAATTTTTACTGTTATTTATCATTTACTGTTAAAAACAATACTTTCCACATTATAAAAACCCATTATAAAAAAAATGTGGAAAGCATGTCTGTCCCCAACAATGGTAAATTAATATTGTGATAAATATTGATATTGTATGTAATGAAAACAAATGTTGTGATTGCCCATATTGATTGCACAGCACCCTTCACAGTCACATCCTTAAGGAGATGAGACTACACAAACTTCCTGAACTATATTACAGAAGCTGAGACAAAGGTGTTTAGACATGGGTGTCTTGTGTGGTAAAACCGCCCACGTGCGGATTAAGATTTATAACCTAAATGCACAAGTGTTCATAGAAACAAATGTTACCAAGTCGATTTTCAAACTGTTTGTTTGAAATTGATTGAACACTCTCATGTTTGCAATGCTTTGCTTGGACTGACAGTAGACTTGATACTATTTATGAAAACTGTCAGCGGCGAAAAACTAAAACAGTATTCTTTTCCTCTTTGTGTAATCGAAATGTGTGCTGCATGGCATGAAGATGAATGAGATGATATGTTTTTGTGTCCATGTGATTGGCTGGCCGATGTGTGTGTATTGGAGCGCTGTCAGATGTAATCACCCTGATGACGCTTCATGTGTCACTGTAAACAAAGAAAGGCAAAAGAGAAACAGACAGGGAAATCAGTAACAGACAGAAGCCACATCTGCACGAACGATTGTGACACGTAATTTACAGGATTTGACCCAGAGCACGTTCTGTGATGAGCAAACCGGGCATGTTGAGGGATACTGGGAGACATGTTAAGGCTGAGCATATTATACCAAAGCTTGTAACTCTGTGCGTTGAAGATAAGGCCAATTAAACCAGGGTTTAAAAAAAATGACCAGGGATCTGACCTTTGTAAAACAAAAAAACAAAAAAAAAAAAGTTTCAAGATGTTCAATGTTAAAAGATACTGACTAAATGTTGAGCACAATAATAAAAAAAAAGATATATAAGTTTCATTCTGATTTGTAAGGATTAAATTATCACTGCAAAACAAAATGTGGAAGATATACAAGTTGCAATATTTAAAATAAAATAATAAAAAAACACTGATAAATAAAAAAGTAAAAAATAAAATAAAATTGATTTGCAGTATAACAAAACTATATATATATATATAAAACAATGATATGGGTTTAATATTTTGAAAAACATAATTTGATATTATTAGTCTGTTTCCGATTTCTAAAGATTGAATTATTTAATTGAGAGCTATATAATTATAAAAATTAATCTAAATCTATATAAGTTTATGTGATGCTTAATATTTTGCAGACATAACTTAATGGTCATAAATTAATCTTTACATACTATGGGCAAATTGGCTACAATCTGGGGCTTTTGTCGCAAACTAGCTGCAGACTTGAAAGCCTGACAGGTCTTGCAATGTGTGCTTGGTTTATAAGTCACAGAAAATGAGCTGGAGGAGAAATAAGAGGGAATTTGATCTCGCAAAATGTAAAAAGTGCACTATCAATCATAATTTAAACAATTTTTCTATAAATGATGGAGATTTATAACTGTGACTGGAATATATAACAGGTTCAGAAATTCATGGAAGTGTTAGGAGAGAGCATATGTCTGGTGTTTGTGTAGGGGGCTGGATGTGGGGTCGGAATGGAGTTGGGAAACGCTCATGGTTTGTTTTTCTCTCTGAGCAGGGTCGTGAGGAAAGGTCTTAAGAGCCATTAAGGCTCTTGGGAATAATATTCACCATTTATAACCAACCTCACTTTCGCATATTAACCTGTAACGCGCCCCAGTTGTGTCATTTCCCAATCCCAAGAGAAAGGATTTGAAATATGCTTTAACATATGTAATGCTGACGTTATTCGGGGCTTTTCGTTTACGCATTTAAAAGTGGAATTTTTAAACATACTCTTTCTGTTCTGCCAACAAAATTACACAAGCATACTGTCATTTCTCCTCACAAGTGTAAGCAAATCGGCCGGTGTGATAACGTTGGAGAGGTGAGATCTTGTTATGCGGGGGATTGTTGACATTATGTGAGGAATTTTTACACACCAACTTGGGGCTGTTTAGCACATGCTTTGTGCTCCACGGTGCCTGTTTGGAATCTGCGAGAACCCTTTTCCAAAGTAGTAAGATCTGTGAGTTTAGATGTAGCCTGAGAGGAAAATACCCTTTCGCACGCGCTTTGCACAAAACAAGTGCTCAGGAAACTAGAAAGGAGAAAACTGCATTACAAACGACGAGCTCTGTTAATTGCAAGCAGATAAAATCAATGCATAGGTGTGTGGAAATGGGGACACAACCCTGGGCATGATTACTTACTGGACATTATATGTCTTCCTGTACTAGATGCCTGTGGTGTTTGGAGTGGATTTGCTTTATTTTTTCCATTCTGCTCTGTGTCCCACTTACAGTAACTAAATCTTTAGTCGTGGTTGGCCAGGATTAAACACAGATACAAAGCTGTGACCTTTTCTGTAGGGGGTCTTGATCTGCGATGTGACCAGTCTCGACTGTCTCATAGAAACCTATGGATGAACTGCATCTATTGTTGTTTCTTTAGAGTTAAAGATCGAGAACACTAGCAGAGCTGATTAATCATTTGCACACATTAAGGCTCTTACCTGTCACATCTCTTCAGCGATAAACCAAATATAGTTCAAACAGCTCCACCAATCTAATTATTAGACAATTATATTTATAAAGCATGCTCCAAAGGTCAATACTGCAATGGCCAGTAGATAAATTAACACACGACAAACAGTGATAGTTCACCCCAAAATTTTGTCATGTCATTCCAATCTTTATTTCTTCTGCAGAACACAAAACCAAACTACACTGAAGCCCATTGCTGAAAAATGGCATATTTTGTTTTGAAATTAAAGATTTTCAATGAAAATTTAAAAACACTGTTCTTTCCCTGAAAGAAGTGTTCAAATGGTTTTGGTCATATCATGGAATGACTCAAGTCCGACTGATATAATTGAACCCTCGCAGGGAGTTTGACTGACAGGCAATCTGACCAATCATAGCATTGAATATGACAGGAGAGTAGATTAAGATTGATGAACGTAAACTTTAAAATGGTGTGTATTGACGTCTTTCTGAAGTTGAAACAAGATAAACTTTTGATGTGCATTCATGTTTATTTTAAACTAGTAAAGAGGAAAGAATTATTGGTTCACTTGCCGCTTGGACTGAGGCGCTACGGCAACATAATAAAGAGTTACGCCACCTCAAAATGAGAATTTTGTCATTATTCACTTAACCCCTATGTCGTTCCAAACCCTTAAAAGCTCTGTTCATCCTCAAACCACAATTTAAGATATAGATGAAAACCAGGAGGCTTGTGACAGTCCCATTGACTGCCAAGTAAATTACACCGTCAAGGTCCAGCATAGTATGAAAGACTTCGTCAGAATACTCCATCTGCCATCAGCGGTTCAATATAAATGTTATAAATCAACAAGAATACTTTGTAAATGCCAAGAAAATACAAATAAAGACTTTTCAACATATTGTCTCCTCTGTGTCTCTCCATAGTGTTATTTTGGAGAGTATGCACTAAACGAAAATAGCAACACACAGATACACTGTTTTCATGAAATTTAAAGCATAAATACATGTAGAAGACATATCCATGTGTTGTGTTCATAACATTAAGATTAAACTACTGATGGACAATGTCTTTTTTACTTTTCTGAGCCTTGACAGTGTTCATTGCTTGGCAGTCAATGAGACTATAAAAAGCAACTGTCCAGCAAACATCAAACACTGACGTGAGAGCTCAGTGAATGCAAGCATAAACGATACGTTTCTCATATTGTTTGGAATGCTGGCCTTCTGTGAGCAGTGTGAATCATCCTAAGGTTTTTGACATTCCTGCAAAATTTCTCATTCAAGTTATATATAAGCATGCATAGTCCATGCTGTAAGTCACAAGGTTACACCACTGGAAAGAGTATCCCTCCACTGGCACAAACCAGCTCTTAAATTCCACTGATCTGCTGTATTAGATTACTGTCTTGCAGTGGGGCAAGTAAACACCAGCTTTATTGCAGCTCATCCATTTGGTTTATGCCTTATTAAATTATGGACCAAACAGAATTAGTTACCGAACTACCTGATCAACAGTACATTTACTTCAGGAATGTGTGTGTGTGTTTGCATTTGTTTGAAATGAAACAATCGGTCAAGAGCTATATAATTTTTATTTCTTTGTGGCATTTTACCAACATGTTGGGTTTTTTATAAAGCACATTTTATGCATCTGTAATCCTACCCAATACCTAAACTTAACAACTACTTTACTAGCTATTAAAAAGCAGCAAATTGGGAGTTTGAGGCAAACGTTGTAATAATAGTTTGTTAATAGCAAGAACTGCACTTTAAAATAAAGTTAGAGTTGCTTGTACTTAAAATAATATTTTTTCCTAGTGCATTTCTTCAATTAAATATTAGTGATATTCACTAAACTGTGAATCATGTTTATAGTATTGATCTTACAATGGCGTGTTTAAAAGCAGAAATGTAAGACTTGTATTTTGTTTAAGTGTTGTGAAATGCGGTACTTGAGCTGTAAACTAGTCAAAATCAATTGTAGTGGTGGGACTACAGTTCTAGGCACAATACTGTGTGGTTTTGCATTACCAGTGTAATTCCTTTCTGCTTTCCTTCTGCAAAAGTTACAGGGTTCACGGTTACATGATCATGACAGGAGTAAACTTTGAACATGCTGTAGTCTCACATTGAAATATACAATGTTTAATATGCTTTGTATGTATGTTTAATGCATTGCCCACTCTTTCTGAATTATTTTCTGTGGTAACGGAAAGCACCGATAATTTTTTCAGCATGCTTTACATGTAAATGAGGAGTACAATTTAATTTAAACAGTATACTCAGCAGCACACATTATTTGTGCTGGTCATATAACTGGGATTCATATGCACTGCATTTGCTTTTACTTAAAGATAAATTTCTCTCTAGATCTATAACCAACGCAGAATAAACAAATAGAAGAGATTATGGCAGCCAACAGTAAATGTAATTTACTCCGTAAGCTTATTTTAATAATGATGGTCGACAATTGCACAAGGGGAAATTAAAACACAATGTTCCATCATTTAAAGAGAAAATTCATTAGTTACCGCTAGATATGAAAAAAATAAATAAATGAAAGTGCCATATTACACTCACACCGAAAGCTCTGACTTAAATAAACCAATATTCTGCATAAAACTACACTTCATTTCACAGTGGTTTCTTGGTTTTTCGCAGTACTTGCACTCTTATAGAGGAAAACCTGAGAGAATTTTTCTGAATGTGATCACGGCTCTCATGAATTCAAATAAACAGACATTCACAAGTAACATGTTTAAGATGTCACATGCGGACTCCCCCATCCATCTTGCGCTGCGGCAGCTGCGGTGCTGTCAATGCGTGTTAACAGGAAACTAAAAGGGGCCGAAAAGCTACATCTCGCTTTACATGCAAGTGTCAAAGCAGTCTGCTGAAAGACTTGGAAATAATTACCTGAAAATAAATAAAGCAAAAGCACAATATACAAGTCAAAGAACACAGAGACAGATGCACATCAAACATTTGGTGGGCAAGACAGCGAACGACTGCAGTCTTCTCTGAATCAATGCATCACAAAGTTTCTAGTCAAGTAAGGTCACCTCCAGCTGCTTTTTTTTTGCCTGATGTTTTATATTGTCTTTTAACCAGAAGGTCAAAGGTCTACTAAAGCATTTGGTATGTTTACTTGAGCAGATCTAATCGAGTTATAGAAATCTGCATGTTTATGTATACACGACACAAACTTGAATAAATTAAGCTCGAAAGGAATATTATGGATTTAGTAGGAGTCAAGCTCAGTCAACAGCTTTTCTGTTTCTGTTTTTGTTGTTATTTTTGAAAGAAATTAAACTTGCACATTAAACTGAACAAAAGTGACAATAAAGGAAAATTTAAATATAAATAAATAACTGTGCGCGTGCCCTCTTGTACTCACGCAGTGATGAGGTGCACCTGAGCGCAATTAGTGCACGCCAATATTCATTGGCCTTTAGTAAAAGCTCAAAGCAGATAGGTCTCTCTGGCGAGTTCCCATATGTAACGTCGAAGTGATTCGACTGAAAGGGTAACTGTTTGTCAACATTAACAACAAAAATGTTTCCTGAAAACCAGACCATAATATTAGAATGATTTCTGAAAGATTATGCAACATTTGTTTAATCGAATAAAGTCAGCATTAAATAAGATACTAATTTAAAAAAATTAAATATCTTAACATCCCCAAACTTTTGAGAAATTGTGACAAACATTAAATTTTAAAATACTTTTTAGAAAAAATACTGTTTTAGTAGTATAATAAGATGATGCGTTAAAACAAAGTTGTAAAAAGTTATTTTTCAACAACTTTAAGCTAAATTATACAGATTTAAACAATAATTAATTTTAAACTTTAAATGTTATTTTTCAAATATTAATTATTTTAATCAATTAATTTATTTGTTTGTGATAATCAACCTTCCCCACATTAGCTAGATCAGTTCGTTCTACTTCTGTCTCTCACACACACAAGCACACGGGTATGATTTTATATTAAAGTATTCACATGAAATGATAAAACAAACAAAAAAATAATTATTGGTTTATTCTAAGTAAATTCAAACTTTTAAAACTCTTGTGTTAATAGTGATGAATGCCTTATTACATGTGTTCTACAGCTTGAGATTTCCTTCACATTTCCATCTGAGAAACCAAATTAAGTTGTCAATGAGTCCACATTCATCCTTTACACAGAAAAAAAATTACGATGAGAGGAGCACTGGTTTCACTTTAGGGTATGGAGTGTGAGAGGCAACTGGAACAATGAAACGTTTTACTGCCTTGCAAATTCCTCTTATGATTATGGAGCCAGCACAAGTCATAAATTTAGCACTTTATTCCCTGAACAAATAAATAAATAAAAGGATGAGTAATGGAGAGAAGCCTACGGTCAGTCTTTCACTCTGGACTGCCTCGCTACAGAATTTCTCCATTTATCAGCTCCCAGGAGCCTTCCTGACCAGATGACGGCGGACAATGGAAGCTGGGCTCCGTTCTCCTCAGTAAACTGTTACCGACCCTAAAACGGACAATAAATTCTCCTGTTTGGCGTGAAAACAACGTATCTGGAGGACTGCTTCAATCTTGTCTTAGATTCGGACTAGAAATGGAGAAGTGTGTCAGATGATGTCACCTAAGCAGAACACACAAGACTAATAAAAGCAACATTCTGCAGTTTGATTTCGCAAAGTTCTTAAATCAATTGGTTGCATCTCTGAGATGAATTACTGTATACTCTCCTGTCCAGGGCTCACACAGAGGCTCCGTCAATGAGCATGGAGTGATCGGTGATAATGGCACACACATGCTCCGCACAGTTCCCTTACTGTAAATATGCTTTCACACTTAAAACTCACAGAGAGCGTGAGAAACCCTCAAACACCCACCTCCCTCCCCATCTGTCTCTCTGTCTCCTGTGCTGCAGATGTTGGGAAGTGTCTGTGCATTATGTAAGTGGTGAGTAAGGTCAGGGGCCCGGGGTCTTAATCAGGCAAAGATAAGGATGTTTCCCCTTTTATCTTGCACATTTCCTGACTCACAATTTAAAAGGTTAAGCGTGCAGTTTCTGTGCATTAGCGGCCACAATTGATGTAAAATATAGATCCACCACATTCTGTATACATTCTCGCCACATTGTCCGGACAAACAAGGGGTCCTGCCCCAAAGGTTGCAATAGAAATATAATTGCAATAGAGACTTCATAAAATCAACCTACTATTAGTAAACAGTCTTTAAGGCTAGAAAAAATAACTTGATGATAATCTTAGCAAGGTAGACAGCTGTAAATGCTATTTAATTTAATGGTAAAAGACTAAAATCTCCAAACCTGTTTTGTTAATATTACAGTTCAGTACAATAAAGCCATGTCAAAGCCATCTTAAAGTTACAGTAAAGACATTTATAATATTAAAAAAGATTTAAATATCAAAATCTGACTTTATATTCTGACTTCATATCTCATAACTGCAACCTTATTTGTGGTAATTAGCATTTTTATCTCAAAATGTGACTGTATATCACAACTATAAATCATTTGTTTGTTTGTTTTATTAATGTTTTTTTATTTTTAATTGTGACTAAATGTCTCATAATGCAACTTTATTTCTTATTTTAAACTTAATGCCACAAACATATTGTTTGATGTGGATATGACAACCTGATCTCACAGCAATTCGTACACATTTTACGAGGTGGCTAATTTGTACAAATTCATTCAACCTCACGAAACTTTCTTCTAAATCATACGTATTTTACGAGTTGCCAAGTCCCCTAAAACTACCCGTCACAGGGTTTTAGAGTGAGGTCGTACGAATTAGCACGAATTGGTCGTGAGACTGTGTTGGATATGGCCAGTTCTGGTGTGAATATGGGCTTCCATACAGAAAACACACTTAAACACAAACACACACGAGTGGTTTACAGGGACGCTCCATAGGTTTTTATACTGTCCAAACGGTGTGTGCTGTTGACCTGCATCAACCCTACCCCTAAAAGAAAACTACTGGCAATTTTTGAATTTCATGAAACACAATTTTGTAACCCTTTTATTTTACAGGGACACAGGAAGTGTATATATATACCAGCACACATGCACACAAACCTTTCATATATGCAAAACTAGAGCATAAACAGTCCTGCATATAGTGAGGCAATATCTGTAGACTGAATCATCGCTGTGTTCAATCAGTCAGTGACACTCTCTAACAGAAAGCAGCTGGCACTCTAGAAGAGAGAAGAACTGATTAATAATGACTTCCCATGTTTAGCAGACATAATCCCCCCATGATCCCAAAAAACATCATTATCGCAAGTATTCTTCAACAATGTGACTTCTCACTCTCTCTCTTCAGCACACCAATATGACCTCTGAGCCCTGGATGGGTTGAGAAGACGCCGGGCTGAGTGTCTGTTGCTGCGGGGAGACAGGGTGACAGACAATGGAGGACTGAAAAACAGTTGCTTGTTTAGGGGTGCGTGTGAACTGCTTGTTAATCAGAGATGACAAAGTGGAAAAGTGAGTTAAGGATATTTTTTACCCTGAGCACATAAATCAGGACTTGACATGTGGCATCTCCTTTTCTTCCACTCACCAACAACTCAACAAGTACTGAACACACATTCAGCACTTCATCACACTCACTGTAAATAGGTAAACACAGCACTGAATTTCATCAGGACACATCCATCTTTGCCTGTCTGCAGCTGCCTTTGTGAACAACTGTAAACATATCAGGCACAACCATTATTATGAGAGTTAATAATCAAATACTGAAGCAAAGGTTCAGTATTTGAATGGTTCAAATAGTTGATGTAGTGTATCAAATCAGCAGTAAATATTAATTTGACAACAACTCTGAAAACAACAATGGTATTCTGTAACAAAAACTGAAAAGAAAAAAAATCTAATGCTGAAGCAATGACATGCAAAAATGTTAATTTACATGCACAACCTACAAAACAAATAAAAAAATCAAAATAGCAAAAAAAAACATGAAAATAAAATAAATAATAATAATGCAAACAATAGTAATTGAATATTTTATTTTCATTTTGTATCTGGTCATTTTAGCTTTATTTGCCTTTTTATCTCAAATGTGACTTTTATATCTGCAAGATTATACAATCTTAAACTGTGAATTTATTTATTGCAATTATAACCTCACTTATTTCATTCACGCTTACATTTTACATCCATCTTTGCCTGTCTTCAGCTGCCTTTGTGAAAAACTATAAACATATCAGGCGTGACCTTTATTATGAGAGTTAATAATCAAATACTGAAGCCATGACATTCAAAACACAAATATCTCACGTACGTGCTACAGATGGCATGATCAGTATTTCTCTCTAAAGGCTAATTCATTGTCGGAAAATGACTTGGATAAATAGAAGGAAAGCTTTTCTGACACAGAGGAGAGGGGCCACGGCTCCTGTAAAAGCTATGAAATCATTCTGCACATTGGGAAATAATTCCTAGCTAGGTCAAAAGCGCAGTGACCCAGAAGGAGCTGCTGCGATTGACTGAATCTCACACCACGGTCTGCGAAACACATAAACATACAGTTGTGGGCTAATAGAAGTGCAAGAGATGCTAGGGCCTTACATAGACAAGAGGAGAAAGCCTGACGCTTCTGTCTCAAGGCAAGCGAACCTGACGCTCACTCAGCCTCTTGTACCAAGTGGAAAAGGTCTGCGGGCAGCCCGGGTCAAGCAGGGTCAAGAGTACCAGGGTGATGGAGAAAAGCTTTCTTACAGCGGTAAGAAGGAAAGATAACAGCTCCAAATCCATCTGTCCCATGAGCAAGCCCTTGTGTGTGATCACTCCATTCTGCCTCGAGACGAAACGGCCGCACCATCTCTGCTCGAAGGTGAGAGAGCATGCTGGTTTTCTCTGCGGGAGCCAAAATAAAAACTTACGCCCTTGCTATTGAGCATGAAAAGACTTATTGGGCCGTAGCGACTTTGCTTCCACCATGCCAAGATTGTTTGTGGGTTATGTGTTTATAGGAACTTCATGAATTAAAAAAGGACAAAGACTGCTTTTGGCGAGCAATAAAATGGAGAACATTTCCTCATCTTCTTTCACATTTCACTTCTCCTGAAGGGAGAACAATACGGAGTTATAGTAATGACTTAATAAAAAGTTGTTCTCTGATAAATGAAGTGCAAATGAAAGGAAAATTGTTTTTTCAACTATGGCCACTCTTTATCCCTGTCGATGAAAATAAATAAACTCCCTTTAAAACAAACTTTTAGTCCACCAACAATGTCCGAAAAAATCATTACATGATGATTATATATTGCTATAATTCTTTATATATAAAGTATACAAAAATAAAAAAAGGGTTTGTAATTGAAGAAACACCCAATTAAATGCAACATAGACTGCACTTGACTTTGATTCATGCACTAAGATATATACTTTTCAATAGAAGACATTATCATAATGGACCAGCACAACTGTATCTAAAAGTAAATGTTCCAGTAGTTGACATGGACCTTTAAAGGGTAGCATCAGATGTTTAGACTCCAAAAACCTGGCCCTGCACACATTTAGTGAGATGGATCACTGGTGGTCAGCAAAGATAAATGAATAACGCAAAACTTATTTTTCCCCACTCTACACATCTCAGTTCTAATAAAAATTAAGCTGAAATTACTGTTACTGGAAACAGCAACCCCACTGACGCAGTGTGTCATTTCCCAGCTGCAACTGTATTTGCATTTTAGAGGAACTCAAGGGGGGTTATGATTTTGAGACAGCAGTATTCCGTAAATCAAATCAGTGACAATTATAGTGTGAGTAACTCAGTCACGGCAATGAAGAACAAGTCAATCGTGACCACAACAGCTCTTGACTGAACAGGCCAAAATAGTAATAGCGGAATCCAGATGATGTTAACATAATCAGGGAAGCAAACTCATCATAGTTGAAAAAGGTGACAAAAGCATGCAACACAAAATATTTGTGAAACATTTAAAAGTGGTTGATTACAAGTGGGTACAGATATGAATTGGTACTAAAAGGTACCAAGAGGGTCTATGCATATTCTATTCATTGTGAGTCTGTCAAAATTTCCTTACTCCTTACTTATCAGAGATATCATGCACCTATTCTTTTTGAGGGGGCACCTGGGGGTCCTGGTGCCATACATAATGGGAAAAAAAAATTATTATAGTATAATTTTGACATGATTTGTCATGACCCTCAAACCTGCATGAGTTTTATGTTGAACATAAAAGAAGCCATTTTAAAGAATGCTGGTCATCAAACAGTTAATGGTTCCCACTGACTTACACTGTATTTCTTTCTCTACTATGGAAGACAATAGGGACCAGCAACAAAATTCCTCAAACTATCTTCTTCTGTAAGAATTTATACAGGTTTGAAATGTCAAGAGAGTATGCTGACAAAAGTTTCATTTTAAGGTGAACTGTTACCTTAATAAATAAATAAAAGTAGGCCTACATTAAAGATGACTAAATATAAAGAAATGCTCTTTTTATATGTATATATAAAACCTTCACCAAACACCGCTTAACATACGTTTTTATTTCCTGGCTGCTAAAAATTCAGCTTTGCTATAAATTCCATTTACATAAATCTTTTTACACCAAAACTATTTCAAAAGAAATTATTTAAAAATTCTAGTAGTAATCGTTTACAATATTAGAAAGAATGAAACTATTATGTATTCTGTACAATAAAAACAGTTCCAAACTCCATATAGTCCAACTATAGATCAAACGAAACTGAAGTTTAATTAGGAGCTGCATGCTTGCATACTTCAGCTTAATGCCGATGTTGATTGTAACATTCCACGACCCTCTAAACAAGAGAGAATCTGGATTAAATAGGGAACACCTCACCCTGTTCTCCATTCACCAGCTGCAGACAGAGGTTAAAGGTCTGACCTGAGGTCAGCGCAGTTCTCAGTGCAGCGGACACTGACCAGGACAGTCACTTAAAATCAGCCAGCGAGGAAAGAAAGCCTCTGCAAGCCTATTAAAGAGCCGAGTCGACCCACTCTCCAGCACAGAACCACCACAAGTGTCACATTCCCTTCCCATTTGTTTTGTTCTTCTCCTCTTCTCTGTTCCTGCAGGGGCGTTGTGAATCCGAGGGAGCCGTAAAAAAGGGAAACGCAAGCTTTCAGCCATAACAGCAATACATCCTGAGTGAAACTTTAGCCAGCCATTAAGCTAATGGGCCACTCAGTCTGTGGTAACCGTCTCCTCGGGTTTCAGCTCTGGAGGCCCCCAGACCTCATATTGATATAAACATTGTGCAATAAGTAACTTTTATGAAGCATTAAATAGACTTTGATGGGCTGCTTTCAGGTAGAGCAAATGCAGTCCAGGTGTTTGCTGTTATTTCAATCAAAAAAATCCCCGAGATGACACATCATCAAGAACGGAAACGCAATTTCAGCTCAATAACCGAAGACCAGCATCAAACATGGATGCATTTCGTGGAAATAAAGATGAGTGCGCGTAAGACAAGACGGCCAATGAGGAATCCACATGCGACGTATCCAGATGTTCTAGATATTACAATAGCTTTAATTATTGAACTCTGCTTGACACTTATACTTATGACCCACAAACTCCCAACAGACCATCATCAGCATCGTCAGCAGAAGAAATATGGCGTATTCTATGCGGCCTGACCGGTTCTGATGAGGTGTTAAGATGTTTTACGAGATGATATCGTTGAGCAAATGAGAAATGAAGCTGAACTAACATTGACAAAACACATTTGAATCATTACCTTGTTAAAAGCATATTTGGTCTTTATATGCACTTAGAATAAGAAGGTCATTATTCCTAGACTAGTCCCATAGTGTACTGACAGAAAAGCTAAGAAACGGTTAGCTAAAGCCACATGAGCTGTGGCAGTGGGAAAGAGAGAGACCAGGTGCTGCGTCCATGGTTTCAACAAAAAGAATTAGTAGCACAAATGCTTTAAGAATAAAAAGTAATAACAAAAATGTGCCTTAGCACCAAATCATTTTGTGCTTTATAATCACTTTGCTTTCGCATTTTGTTTAAAATCCCATAAAAGGCTGTGTAATAGCCAATGAATGATTTATGCTTAAATAATAGAGGATTGCGATAACATTTTTGTCACTTAACGATATGTCAATATGCAGAACACGACTTTCAATAATACACCTATACTGAGAAACTGACAGGACTCAAAAATGTGACAACTAACCCCGTTCAGCCATCAAATGGCAACCCGTTCACAGTCACGAGGAGAAAATGAAAGGGATTACTACATCATCTCACAGGCTCCAGACCCCCTTCCCCAGTCTGTTTGTTTTTACCACTAAGGCAGTGATATCATCCCCAATTAGAGGGGAAGTGCTTTTTTATGGGTTCTTCTCTGGAGGTGCAGCTCTGGAGTACTGAAAAGTGCCACAAACAATGATCTCCTCACCCCAGTCCCTCTCACAGTCAAAGCCATTTGGAGTACTCATCCACAGCAGGCACATCAACACACACACAGATGTTGGTTTTTGTGTTTTATGGGGACTCCATAGGTGTAATGGTGTTTATACTGTACTGACTGTGTGTGGTATTGTCCTACACTGACCCTACACCTAAACCTACCCCTTACAGGAAACTACAGGCATTTTTAGATTTTCAAAAAAAGCACCATTTAGTATGTTTTATAACCGTTTTGAATTACGGGTACACTAAATATCACCTTTATATTGTAATACCTATGTCATACCCATGTCATTATACAAATGTGTGTACTCATAAACCACATAAACATCCGCACACACACAGGGGATCCACAGGGGGAGGGGAAGAAAGAAGGGATTAGTACATCTTCTCACAGGCTCCAGACCTCCCTCTTGGGTCTGTTGGGTTTTACCACTGACGATATCATCCTCAATTAGAGGGGAAGCGCTTTTTTATGGGCATGTAGAAATGTTCACATACAGTACACATGCAGCGGACACACAAACTCTGCCATTAGGTTCTATATTTTAAAAAGGAATCATTAGGTTCTGAGACTAAAAGTGTTCATCATCTGAGAAAAAAAAAAAATTATACATTAGTACAACAACATGCTGGTCTTAATGTGTCTGTCAGCATGATGGAAACTGGCTGACTGCATATTGTGACTAAGCCATGCATGTTCCTGGATCAATATTTTTTGTTGGTTTCCTAGCAGACAATACTAGGCCAAACAGAAACTATTTACCTGCTAAATCAGAGGGATCATAAATTGATGGTGGTTAAGCCACTAACCACAGCCTACAGCATAATCCAAACCTCAAGGCCAGGAGTGTACTCCTACATACAAGAATGAAACTGTTTGCCAAACACAGATACAATATACAATATATTATTACTACAGAATAATAAATGGAAAAGGGACTATCTTGCCCCACTACTGGTGTAAAATGATCCTCTATCTGGAGCTAAGAGGACCCTGGAGTAAATTTATCCTAGCTGTTTTTATGCAGAATATATTTTATGTAATATTAGATATGGCTTTTACCCAACTATTTTTTGACTAAACATACAAAACAAAATACTCTTCTAAAATACCCCCCCCCCCATACACTATTTCCAAAAGTTTGGGGTCAGGAAGATTCTTCAGAATCTTTTTTTTAAATATAGGAATTGTATACTTTACTTCAGCAGGTATGCATTAAATTGATGATAAAAGGCTACAATTGACATTTATAGTATGACAAAAGATTTAAATCTCAAAAAAATGCTGTTTTCAAATTTATAATGTATGAAAACTGTTAATTGCAAATAAATTGTAGTTATATTTTACGATAATAGTATGTTTTACAGATTTTTCTGTGGCTCTGCTGAGGCACTATTGAGCCTCAGCTCATCTGGATTGTTGGGTCGACTGTTTCTCATCTTTCTTTTCAAAATATCCCATAGATTCTATACAGGGTTCAGGTCAGGCATGTTGGCTGACTAATCACGTACAGTAATACCGTGGTCAGCGAACCACTTGGTTGTGGTTTTATCACTGTGGGCAGGTGCTACAGTCCTGCTGGAAAAGTAAATCAGCATTTTCATAAAGCTCATCAGCAGATAAGTATGAAGTGCTACAAAATCTCCTCATAGACGACTGCATTCACTTTGGACTTAATAAAACAACAGACCAAGAGGAGCAGATCCAAATCACTGACTTCAACAGCTTGGATTCTGTTCAGTTCAGTTCAGTTCTTTTTCTCATTAGTTAAGATGCTTCTGATGTTGTTTCCGTTACAGAAATGTCTTGGCATGCCTTTTCCTAAAGACGTCTGAACATGAAGACTTTTAATGCACTGAAACCAGCTTCAGTCCACTCCTTGCGAAGCTCAGTTTCTCAAGCTTGTGGTCAACTGCATTCCTTGTGTACCTCTTCCTTCCCAGTTTCTTCCTTTCAGTCAACATCGCATTCATTATGCTTTGATACAGCACTCTGTGAACAGCTATCTCTTTCAGTAATGACCTTCTGTCACTTAACCTCTTTTATACAGTGGGAATGGTCATTGAATGAAAGTCAAATGTAAATATTCTAATATTTTGAGATACTGTAAAAGCTCTAAAAAAAAACTTTTGAAATGTTTCACTTTACATGTAACAAATATAGAATATAAGAAATATTATCTTTATGAAATGATACAAAAAGAAAAGAAAAACTTTTGCAATATTCATTTCTTTTAGATGCACCTACACCTGTATATTTATTGAACAAATGTCATAGCAATAAAATTATTAATTCAGATTAATCTCTTCAATTGGGTTATATGTTATGCAGATGTTTGAAATGTAAATGCAATTCCTGGAATTATTCAATAATATCTACATTAACTTTTAATATTGATTATATTAAACAAAACTCTAGAACATGCCATTGTTAAGAGCCTTCTGCACCATTACTAAAAGCCATACCCGAGGGATCTCAGGGTCAGGGACAATTTATCCATTTAAAGTTAAAACATTATTTGTTACTGTACCACTCTAAATCATCGAGATGATATTTAGGGACATCTATAATCAGGTAAAACAAAAAAAGTACCATCTAAAATGTGATCATAGAGGAATGTTGTTCCTGGACCGACAAAGATGGAACATTTTATAAATCACATTAAGCCACATTTCTTACATTACCAATCGTAAACCACAGTGCATTAGCAAATGGTTTACACAATCCAAAAAAACATGTCATTATTCAGATTTGGTTTCATGCTTTTATGTGCTATGATACTTTCAACAGATTTTATGAGAGCCATTGTGAGCGTACACAACAAGAAACCAAGACATTACAGGAGAAAAGGTTTAAGACACACAAAAAAAGGTGATTTCCCACAAGCATGCTGTGCTCCATCTCAGTGAGCAGACCCCGCTAAAGCCGTCCACCTAGAAATCAGACATGCGGGAAACAACTTTCATTTCCCTCTTTGTGTGTTCAAGAGGGTGGACACTCACCCCCCTTCCCTTACCAACAATAGGAGGACACGGGGGAGTGAAGGAGCAGGAGGTCTCCATCTTCAGGACTGGGACCTTCTCTATAGGTGTAGATGAAGAGGGGGAGACCGAGCTGCCGATGCCCCCCTAACTCCACAGCGGGAGCTCTAGAGGAATGAAAGGGAGGGCGGCAAGACTGGGATTCCAGGCTGCCTCTGTGGAGAGTCTCTTTCTCCTGGCCCGGCAGGCAGTGCAGATCGAACCCGCAGGTCAAGATTCCAGCACTTGCTTGCTTTATTCCTCTGACGACCAAGCTAATCACACTTCCCACACCGTTGCACCCTCACTATAGTTGGTTTCTCATGTTAAAAAAACACAACACAGGCTCATTGGAAATACGTGTTTCTACACACATTTTTGCAAACCCATAATTACATACCTTACTGCACATTTTGCAGCAGCTTCAAATTGAAATGTCTAGAGAGTGAAGCTAAAACACACTTTTAATACGTGACCATGACATTTGTTTATTACATTGGTACAGGTATGTATTGCAGTGTTTTTATTATTCATACATGCAGTGAATGTCGCTTAAGATTAATGATTAAAAATGTATGATGCAGCCATGCTATTTTAACTACCTTATGTGGATTTAAGTTGTTTTGTTGAACTGTACCTGTAGCTTCACGGGGTTCGAACCAGGGCTTTTCAACACCATATCACGTTAGCTACCAAGCAAACCTTCCGGATTAGAAAACTCATACATTTGAAGCTGTATGTGTGATGACAAGGTTAAAAAAAATCAGTTTTCAAATCCTGTAGGATAGTAACATTGTTTTAAATTTATACCATAACATTCTGCAAGTAACTGTGTGAAAATTTCTCTAAATGTACCAATAATACATACTTGTGTGTGAAAACACATACTTGTGTGTGGAATAAAGGTTCTGGGAGTTTTACTGCCTCTAGCGTTAATTTCAATACTGGACAATGCAGCGATTTGTATGTTTAGATACGTTTTTTTCCATTTTGCAGAAATGTATGAAGAGGAACGTATTTCCAATGACCTTAGGTGGGGGGAGAAAAAACATACAAAAACAATTATCGTCATTTTCAATGGCAAAAATGGTATGGTAAAAAAATACTAGGAACATGGTGAAAAACTATAACAATTTTCCTGTAAAATACTGTTAAATCAACAGCTTTTAGATGTAAAAAAGTGCAAGTTACCTTATAACTTAGCTTAAAATGTACATTCCCAGAATTCCCTGTATCTTTGATTAATGCTTCTTCTATACCAGCTTTTTTTTTTCTTTTTTGGTGGCTGTCACTGTATAATTAAAGATCCATATTTTAATACTACAGTAGATTGGTATATTATCATTATAAACAGTATAAAATAAAAAAAATACAGTTTTTCTGTAAAATCCATAAATCCACTTCTACTATTATTTTTCACCTTTTATATAGCATTTCAGTAGCAGCCTACGAGTTTCTATTTCAGTCATATTTAGAGCCTTTCTCAGACACTGACCCTTCCACAATTTCCTCTGCCTACCATTGTTCCCAGGTCCTCTTTGCATCTGCAGGTTAAGACACACTGAGATGATTTACATGTTATGAGAATACCTCTATCCTGTAAAAAACATCCAGGGTGGCCCCTAGGAGCCCATGAAAATGCACACTCATACACATAACCACAGAACCTCCTGTGCTTCGCCCACGTTGTTTCTAAAAAGTGCATTCCATCCTCCCACTAGCCGTTTCTTGAGCCTTCACTTTCCCTCGGTATCGGAGTGTGAGCCTTGGGAGGCAACCTGCCACAGACAGACCTGCCAAATAAAAGCTCATTACTGCTAATGTTGCTCTAACATGCCACTCACAGGGGGTGGGCCGCGTGAGGTCATGGTTCAGCAAAGCAGGGCACCAACTAAAGTTAATTACACTCTCCCTGGTGGTTCCCAGGCGCTTAACCCGCTCAGGGTGATGCTGGGACGTCCTGCAGAGCTTCAGATACAATACGACAAGAGGCCTCGTTTAGGTCACTTCTTCGAGAGATACAAGAGAGATACAACACACTTGACTAGAAAACTGCACATGGAAGAAGGTCACATCCTGCTCTCAAAGAATGACAGGCACTTCATTTGATGGTAATGGAGGAGGTGATAGCAAAAAATGTTTGGGAAAGTTACTTTAAAAAGTACTTTCCATCTCCAATGAAAAGCGATTACTTGTGTCAGCTATAAAGCAATGCATGCACTTATCATTTATCTGCACAGCACAAAAAAAATAATAATACTCTAATTACATTCATAAATTACGTCTATGCATCTGCAGCTGCTTTTATCCAAAGTAAATCTTGGTGTCACAAAATAAGATCTAAGACCTAAAGAAACAAACAAACAAAAAAAACTGCTACAAACAAGTTTTTCTATGTCTTTCAGGTTAAACAAATCAATAAGTTACATGAAAGCTACACTTCATCAGTGTGCCGAGTGTTTAACAGTGTTTGAGAGCTGCCTGTCGAAACTGTGGTAAGCTCTCTTGGGGATGCATTTGAGGGTTTTAAAAATATTACTCTAAGAATCTGACCTGCTTAGAGCTTTCCTGTATTCCAGAAAGATCCAGTCTCTTCCAGAGAAGGATGCATCGAGTGTACAGCAGCTTAAGAATAAGAAGACCTCTGGATATTACTTTAGTCTCAAGATTCTTACCAAGAAACTACTGCAGGTGTTGATGTTGAAGAAAAACTTTCAATTGAAGAGCTGGAGAACTGGAGGGTGCTGAAAGTGTTCACACTGCAGCTAACTCCTCTTCTAAATGTTCAGTCTTGTTCTGTTCACAAAGATATCTGTAAGTTACACCCTATTCTTTCTTTACAAACCCATATTTTCCACTTCAGTCCAGTTAAACAGCAATGGTTATGTAAATGCAGCACATCTGTTGATGGTGATTTATTGGTAATTGTCAAAACAATAAGGCACATAAAATAATAATAATAAAAATGTTGTATTAAAACAGCTAATTTAGCTAGATTCTTTTTGCAATTTCAACAGTGTGTAGACAGGTTTGAGCTTTGCATAAAATTCTCAAGTATGCAGTCATCATTTAAAACTATTTTGAGAAATAGTTTGATAGACTTACACTAACATATACATGCAGCTCCACGGGTTATCTGAGGATAACCATAGGGTTTCTTCATCAAAGTCTGGAAATTGACCTTCAGTATATCTCACAATCCAATTGTCTAACTCGTTAAAGAATGATATGATAGAATCAAACTTCCAAAAATGCCATATGGCCCTTCTAAGTGCAACTGGTTCCTGCTCACAGCATATCTTAAGAAAAACTCCTCTTTCTCTAGCAGGGCCTGATAACCACGCACAAAATGATGCATTCACATACCACAGCGAGAGTCTAGGTCTTAATGGTCTGGAACCTGTACTGCGAGGACAGATTTCCAGAGAGGCTTTTGTCACTCAATGTGTGAAATGTGTGGTCTCCTATCTTCACCCTCTCTGTATGAAATCTACACAACCATTCATTCTCAGTATTTTGTGTCTTTTTTTAAATTAATTATTACGTTTCAGCAAGGATGGATTAAATTGGTCATGTGACAATAAATATATTTGTAATGTTACAACATTTTTTGTAGAAATTTTAAAAATGGCCTCCACCTACTGTAAATATTAGGTAGCACAACAGTTTTAAACATGATAATAATAATACTTCTTGAGCACCAACTTAACATATTAGAATTACATCATGTGAAACTTATATATATAAATAATACTTGCAACATTTCACAAAAGCATGCTTTAATTGTATTCATATTAAATAAATGCAGTCTTGGCCGACATAAAATGCTTTTCAAAAACTTATGCATATACTACTATTCAAAAGTATGGTGTCTATGACAAAGAAATCTAGATTATATAGTGTCAGCAATTTAAACATAAGACAAAACCAACCACAGAGCAAGATTGTTCAGAGGCAAATCTCCTGCACGTCATAAGATGCATTTTTCGAAGTGTCTCTGGGTCAGTGGCACAAAAAATGCATCTCCCTGGTTGCATCCCACCCATATTTCGAACAAAATTTTGTAATATTCTTCAGCAATTCAGCAACACCGCCCATCCTTAAATATTTATTTAATCCACAAGCCAAACGGACTACTGACGGCTGTTTACACACACCCTGGCTCTTTGCTGGGGAGTGGGGTGAAAGGGAGGAACATTTGCAAAAATGTTTTCATAAGAGGTGAAGTGTGCTTTTCAACACATTCCTTATTCCAAAGCATAGTGGTTTCTGAGTCACTGCCATATGACCTTATTACCTTATAAAAAGGACAATTATACAGGATATCATCTAAGTGGAGTAATAAATGTAGCATAAAGAGAAGGGAACGTCTGGCACATGCTTTGAAAAGGAGCCACGGAGCATTCAGTCTCTCCCTGACCAAGCAAGGCCCTGATGACAGAGGCAGAGATGGCATCCACTGATAACGGCTGTTCATCATCACATTGCTCTCTGCAGCCACATGGGCATCGCTAGAGGAGATGGGTCCACACTCACTTCAAACCGGCTATCGACCGGTCAAAGCCTTGCAGAGTGAACAAAAGCCATAAATGATGACAGACAGAATGAAGAGGGGCAGAGCACATGTAAACAATCTCCTGCCAGGAGCTCTTTACAGGATTTAGGTGTCAGGAAGCAGTGATTAAAAGCCTCAGATGGGACATATTTCACTATTCATGTTCGTATGATAGCATCAAACTAATTTCTCACAATTCAGCTAATAAATAACGCAACGGGTGATATGGAGATGAAGGTCTGTCGAGGTTTGCTAAAGTAAAGCAATGCCATTAGGAAACTACCTCCTGACATAGCCAATAGATTTTAAAACAAGGGAGGAATGGCATTAAAGCAGCTATTAGTGCTGTGATCAGAAGCGCAGCGGTCAGAGCTTGGTGAGCAAAGTTCTTGAACATGTTTGAAATTGGGCGCAGAGTTAAGACCATGACTCTTCAACAAAGCGTGTTATTCTGCAGACTAAGCAAAACTAAGACCAAGCCAATGCCACATTTCTCAACTTGGTGATTTTTTTCTGCTTTTCTGAAACCAAATACACCTCTATGTTTTGCTTGGCAGTCATGCTAACACTAAGGCGTAGCTGAACAGGTTCTGGCCAGTGCGTTACCCAGAGTGCTCAAGGGATTGTAGAGCGCAATGGAAACTCTCTTTTGCTCAAACCTCACAAACTCTCGCAGTTAACATGCTAAAATCTAATCGATACATTGTATAAACAACTTGATTTTAAAATGCACGCTGCAACATCTGTCATGCATTGCTACAATTCTCAGCAAAACATCCAACTTAAGAAATTGCTGATGACAAGTGTAGGAAAATGTGCAGAAAATATAACAAATTGCTTGGATACCTTGCATCTGAAACTTTATAAAATTATTACTTTATAAAACTGGAGAGTTGAACTGATATTTTTACCTCTCCAGCACTTCTTGTGGCCAAGGGCTGTAAACTGAAAACGTCTTTGTACAATATATTATATTACTATATTTATTATATTAATCACCATTTTTTAATGTTAAAGATGATTGTATTTAATAATCAAACAGCCAATAGCTTTCTAGGACTCCTTGTAGAAAAAAAGCACAAAAATTGTGAACTTGAAATGTCTTTGGTACATTACCATACATCTGTCAAAAATTATTTTATTTTATCAGCAACACATTCAGCTTAAGTAATTGCTGTTCAAAAACCTCACAGAAACTCTGGACTTAGAACAAAAGTGAAACAGGTTAGATTGTGATGTTGGCCCATTTTATGCAAAATAACAGCCTAATTGCATGGCAAACCAGGGAATAGTGATTAGTCATCATTACAAGTCAAGCGCAGCCAAGAACTTCAGAATGCTTCCTCGATGCGGAGATATTGCTTTGAAATATTTCTCAACTCTGGAAAATGCATATACCAAAAAAAGAGTAAAAAAGCATGCTTAGGAAATAGCTAAATTGAATTTTCCATTGTAACTGAAAGCAGTTTCAAAATAGCCAGCCAGATTTGCTTTTTTTCAACTAACAACGTCTAAATATAAAATAACAACAAGTTGACACACGATGCTGTTTCAGTGAAGAACTTTAAATTAGCAGGTCAGCCGCATTGCCCTGTGCTAAACAGTTAGTGTATCAGAGCCCGCCAGTCTCAGTCAGGGGCAATTGGGCCTGGGGTTTGTTTTCCCATGAGTCATCTATAAACTCCGCTCAGGTGCACAGTGTCCTCATCCAGTGTTTTACACACATCGTGTGATGTCATCCAGTCACTGGCCTGCGAGCACAGCAAAAATAATATTTAGCCCTTAAAAAAGCGTTTCTTGGATTGGTTTCTATGGTTACTTAAATATTGTGAAGAGCTGGTGGGACACCCGTAACACTATAGAGGACAAAGGTTAAGCTTTGCTTTGTACAGCATCGTCTGCCAGTTTCAACTGGACTCTGGGCTCTGGATGATCTTTAAAGGCGCACAACGCATCTGGATATTTGAAATTACATCAATGGACGGACAAATAAATAACTGATAAAGATCTACTGAGCAGAAAATCATGATGTAGTACAGAGCTGCTGTAGGGCAGTGGTGTCCGGTGCTGTATGTGTGGTGACTGAAACTAGTCCATGGTATTTTTCATGGAGGATTACCAGGTTTACCTCTACACAGAATTCTGTGAGATGGCACAATGGTCTGCAGCAACCTAAGTCCAAGAACTACCCCCTTCTGCTCACCCCTTAAAAATAGCCTTAAACAAGAGGGTCTCTCACTGGGCCAACATCAACATCCAATAAAGCTCAAAGATAAACACGGGGCGGGTTCCATGGCAGAGTAGATTTCATCCCTTGGGAAACGTAGCCAATTCTCCCCCATCTGCTCAAACACAAACCTGCTGGCTTTTACGCCGAACAAAAACGACTCCTGTTAGAAAACATTACCTGGAATTTTTACGTGATTGTCTTCGAGCTGCTGGGAGAATTATATATCACGGTGACCTTCGGTTTTGATTGGCTTGTATCGGCGACAGGTCAGTTGCTCTTGGAACCGCTTCTTCGTATGACTCCCTCCTGCACTTTTAAGGGAGAGAGTGGTTTGAGTTTAAAAACATCAGCTACGCTGCCATCTCGCTTTCACAATGTCCTTGAATATGTACCAAGATAAAGAGAACAATTTTATGCTGGAGCACGCTCAAGAAGCGGACGAGTCACAGGTGTTGCACTGGAAACGGAGAGCCTTGTTAAGATAAAGACAACACTTAATTGGGTTAATTAGAGCATAAAACTAACCATACGTAACTTCTCACAAAGCCTGTAAGACCTGTAAAAGCAAATCATCTTAACTGATTGGGTTAAACCATGTAAAAAAACTTCTATAGGGTCTTCTCCCATCGACTGGACCCTCAGTGTGTTGTTAGAAGTCAAATGTCTGGCGTATTGGAGTATTTCGGCCATTCAATACACTCCTCCCTTGTCAACAGATGTTTCAAGGCAATGAAGAAGCAGGAATCATGTGACAGGGGAAGAGTGTGGGAATAAGCTCGAAACGACGACTAAATGTGTGTTTTTTTTGTGCAAAAGTCAATTCGTGCCTTACACCAATCTACTGCAGATCTGTCACTATGTGCCAGTGAGCAGATGTTTGGCTTTTTAATGATGCAGCATCTGGGATTTCTTACAACAGCATATGATACAATAACACGACCATTATTTACAGCAACCCCAAAATACTTTGCGAAGCACACAGAGTTACATGGAGTGTTCACGTGTGACTTTTTTAGGCATGTCACCAAATTACCAAGCTTTGATTTACAAAAATAAAATGACTTCTCCCAATTAGTTTGATTATATATATATATACACACACACACGTTGTGTGTGTCTGTGTGCTAAAGATACAAAATGTCAAGTTATAGAAAATTTTGAGGTACAGTGTGCGGTTACAATTTTAGTTTGGCTGACAAAAAAACAAACAAAAACTATTACAGTTTTGTTAAAAATTGTATGTAGATTTGTCATAGTATCTGCAAAATGTTAGTTCTTTTTTACCAAAATAAAAGGGATCATACAACATGAATTATATATCATTATAATTATATATTTATATATATATATAAAATAATACATAACAATTACCCTGTTGAAAAAATTTTGTAACTGTTGAACATAATGAAGACATGTACATCTGCCATGTTTTGTGTGAATATGTATATATATATTTTTTTCATTAAGATAAGTTAAGATAAGATAAGAGAAGTCTTTATTAATCCCGAAGGAAATTGTCTCTCCAGTGGCTGCATATTTCCACAACTACAGATGCAATAAGATAAGAGAAACTAAAATAAAAATACAGTATAAGTCAACTAACATATATAAATAGAATAAAAATATATCTGTATATTCAAAAAACAAATGAAAAATACTGATAAAATATTTTACATTTTGAATAGTGAAGTTATTGCACAAGATATATGTTTTCTGTAATCATGCAGTCACAACAGCTCTCGAATGTAGGAGGAAGAGTTATAGAGTTTGATGGTATAAATGACGTCCTGTGGCATTCAGTTTTACTTGTGGCTGAACTTACTTATGTATGACATCAGTGACTCATGCAGGGGATGTGATGTATAGTCCATTATACTGAGAATAACACAATGTATAATATACATTATACTTCAGCATTCTCCACTCAGATACCTCACCTAGAGACCCCAGTTCCATACCAATGACAGAGCCCTTTAGAAGCCACAGAGGATACTTTCACAGAAGAAAAGTTCAGTTTCCTGTGATCTTGACAATCTTAATGCATTGTTGTTGAACATCTAGACCACCCTAGCAGCAACCACATTGCAGCATGTTTAAATGTTCTTAGAACACTGTAACAACCAAAGAGGAATACCCTGGCATACCCACAACATCTTAGCATTGTGGCTACACATTATGCATGGGTAAGCACCCCCAAAATATTTTGCAATTCCTAATGAACCCTACATTAAATAATTCTTGATTTGCAATGACTTGATTATCAACTCTAACGACTGCAGTAATGAAGTTCAGCTCAGGTACGGAGGACTAAATTTGATCATCCGCAAGGAGCGGGTTGGGAGCTAGATGAAAGGAGAGTAAGGACATACAGGGGCCTTCCAAATGTTCTCCACCTCCAATAAGTCTAATGAAGATCTGGAACTGCTTGTAATCAAATGCACCTGAATCGTGCTGTTTCTATTTCCCTCTGAAGATCATGTTAATATTAAAAGCCCTGTTATTAGAAAATGAGGTCCAAAGAATTCACCAGCTCTGCTTACATCACTTCCTCTCTGCCTGGGGTAAAACTAGAGTAAACAGTTGTTATTCTGCTCTAACACACCAAATTGTTTTGCACTGGAATCAGCCATCTAGGAATTAAAACAGCTGGTTTAAAAACTAAAAAAAACAATTCTGTGTGGATCAAGGAGATCCTGCATTAAAGACTGTTTATGTACTGCAGTTAACTGGCATTTTGCCTAAAACAAAGGAAAAGCGGATGAATAATAAAAAAAAAGACCTTAGAAAGGTATCTGTTACTGATATAGTTTTGGTTTCAGCCCAGTGTTTAGACAGTTATATGGGACATCCCACTACCCATCCAAACATTAGGCTACAGGCCAGAAAGATCTAGAGCTTTAGCTGTGATTGATTCCCCTTTATCTAACACATCAGGCCTCTTAAAGTGAAACAAAACCATTTTACGAAATCAAAGATATATAGATAGATAATTTCACATGAAGACTTGATCTCAGTAGCCAGGTTTACACCCACATTTTTACTTGAATTTTAAGAGATTGTATGAAAATGTCAAAACTGTGCATAAAAATTCCACTTTAGGTGTATAAAAAAAATTATTTGAAAGAAACATGTGCCTTTGCCTCAAATCACGCAATTGAATGACTCGGATTATAGAGCTTGGTGCTAGCTATGCTAAGATCATGTGTTCAACTCCCATCAACTGAAAAACAAGAACAAAAAACAAAAATACCTTGAATGCAGTGCAAGTCACTCTGGATAAAAGCATCTGCCAAAATGAATAAATAAAAATACTTCATCAAAGACAACATTCAGATTTTTATCAAAATGACTGGCTGCTATTTTCGCTTCCAGATATAAGACGATGGCATGTGATAGGAACGCTGCTTTATTAGCAAATTCATTTTGCAACATTCCAATATTTTTGGAGCTTGATAGAAATTTGTAACTTGGGTGGAAACAGAGTGCCCTCTAAACTTTGGAAAAACTAAGGTACAAAAGCTTAAAAATACTAATTAGGCACTAATATGTACATTTATATGTAAAATGTAGGGGTGAAGATTATGTACTTCTTTCAAGGTAATACAGTAAAAGCTTGAATCAATAAATGTTGAATTGTTCTTCTATGTATATTCTGAATTGTTTTGTAATGAAATTTGGTTTGTAGATTAGTCATCAGAAACTGCTTGTAATCTCAAAAGTATTTGTGCATATGCAATTCTTTGACAAAAATGAGCGTCTCAAGTCAAGCCACAAGTGAGTGCTCCAAACACCATGTCCAATTTCAATTCAATTCACTTCAGCGTTTTCATTGGGTTATCAAATTAAATCTGCACCGAGTTGGTCCTGGGCACTGTACGAGCTATGTGGGATTCTGGACAGGTAAAACAAACCAAGACCCTTGAAACGTGAGATTAGAAGCAGGCCGGTCATGTGCATTTGGAGAAGAGGCAGATCCAAGGAGGCATGAAAGAGTAAAAGAACCCCAGAGAGAAAGAGGTGGACGTGTGGGCCGTGAGCCAGCCAGTACTGAGGTAAGGAACTGTGTTAAACTCCTTCACCTGGAACAGCATCTGTAAACATCCAGCTGTGCAAATGTGTGTTGAGTGCTCCAGGCTGGCTACCTTGCATGAGGGCATCAGAAACACAAACAAACAAATGCAAAACTGTTTAAATGTAATGACTTCTGTGGTGTAATGAAATCAAGCATGGCAGATAGGTTTCAATACTTTCCTTTCCGCCGAATACCAGCAGAAAGGAATCTATTATATGTTGGATAGGATTTAATCTGTTTGTTTTGCTTTATTCTTTGCAGGTTCATATTTTGGTTGGTAAACTGAGGGATTATAAAAGCTTATCTAAAGTAACTTAAAGGAAACAGTTTGCTGCGGGTCCTGCAGAACATGGTGGCTCCAATTATTATCAAGATTGTCACATTGAAAAGGAAAAAAAAAAAAAATATCACAACTCAGGGTTCATAGATAAGGACGGCCCATGTGCTATAGTTTGGGGCCAGTTTATGCATACTAAATAATACACAAAAAAAAAACAAAAAAAAAAAACAAACATATATATATATATATATATTTTATTTTTCATTATTATAATTTTGTCACTTTAACACCCAAAGTTAGCAATAACCCGTTTAGTAAATGTTCTATACAATTGCTACAAATAGCAATAATAAAATTACAAAAATTGTTAAGAAATATTCATTTATATATATAAACTAGAAATCACTGAAAATACTCAAGTTAATCTACAACAGTATTAGGAGTAAAAAAGAAAAGAAAAAAAAAACTAAACTAACACTAAACTGAAAAGACGACGTGACAAACCAGATATAAAAATTAGACAATAATATTCAATATTTTAAGGCTCTGGAATGGAGGATTGAAATGAACCCAAAACAAAAGACTGGAATAAATCTCCAATAAACATAAGCCAAACAGAGTTTTGAGAAACCAGCACTGTAACATCCAAAAAGCTCAATGTTCAAAAAAACATCACATGTATTTTACCTTAGTGAATTTCTTTCCAGTGCATCGTGGGGCACGTTTTGGCGACTTCCAACTTAATAATAAAAGCTAAGTGCTTTGAAAGCCACAGTTAAGCAAAAGACTAACCTATGCTTGGCACCCACCTGGCACATGAAGAACATGCATGACATCAGAGGGTCTGGAGCCCAGTTAAATCACGCCCCAGCAGGGCTTTTTAACACCAAGATCAGTGCAGACCGCTGGGCAACACAGGCAGGTGGGGATAAGGAATCCCTACCACAAACCGCTTCCATGGAATCACCGTCACGCTACTTCAGAAAGGGTATATGGGGAGCGCTTGGCTCCTGAAGCTGGTTTGGGCTGGGAAAGCAGAAGGACCATCTCCCCAAGAGGACCAGACCCCACTGCAGTGGCAAGAAGAGTTCCATTAGCTCAACCCTGCATGAGTCACAAAAACCTAAGGTGTTTGTAAAGACAACGTCAATAGTGTGAGGTTGCCTTTTAAGAACAAGGAAATTCTGAGAGAAAGGCGTATGCAACTCATTTCTTTGAAGGACTGAGTTGCATCAATTTTTTTTCTCCCAACATACTATTTTTGATGGAACAACTATGGCTTTAGAGAGTTGTAGACTTTTGGGAGAATTAAGTGTGTCTCAAGCAAATATTTGTCTTTGTTTCATGCCAAGGCAAAGCAATTAGCCCCTTTCTGATTTATTTCCAAAAAGCAAACTATTTAGTCAGATTATTATTAAAGCAATACAATTAAAATTCAAGCAGTTTCATACAGCCGTACAAAGCCTGCTGTCTATAAACAAACATGTTCTTTATAACAGTAAAATATTTTTGACATAAACAACTATTTAAGCATCTTCATGCCCGTTTAACATAAGGATGGGAGGTTATTTATATAATAAACAACATATAAAACTTTGTGAAGTAAAAATTAAAGTGGCTGGAATTGGAAAAACAAATAGTAACAGTGTTTTTGAATCTGAAAAGGGTCAAATTTGGCCCATAGCCCTAAAACCAGCACCTGCCCCCTGTCAATGGAAAAAGGGATGTGACATGAATGTGAAAAAAAATGAAACTTTATATTTATATTAATATTACCATTTAACACCATCCAGAGAAATACACTACTGAGGAGTCAGTATGTATTTAAAACAAACAAAAATAAAAGCTTTTATCTCATGGATTCTCACTGTTGCCCTCTTCTGGTCCTGGATGACTAGGTGAATAATGAAGGCCCTGTTTCTATAGTATGCTCCTGTAAAGATACATCTACTTCCAAAAAAACAGCATGAAGAAAGGCCATGATGGAAAAGGTAGAAGACTAAACTGCACCATTCCAACTGTAAGGATGAAGATAGATAAAGATTATGTCATACATGAAAGATGAAGATAAATGTGGATTTAGAGGTCTGGAGAACATTCTGGACTCTTATCAACAGGCAACTCTTCTCAAAACTCAAAGGCAGGCAGAAAGTACAAACACTAAGCTGATCAATCCCTGGAAGCCCAATTAATTCTGACAGAAGGATTAAAGAAGGGTGACTCCCAGGTCATGTGATCATCGGTGGTATACACCCGAAAAGTGAGACCCAAACATTTACTTTCCTGTGGTCCTGGGGTCAGGCCCTTTGATCCCACACAACATGGGCACGGAGCAAGGAGCAGATGCAAGAACAGAGCTAACTGACTCCTGAGGTAACCAGTTGGAGACACCGCATACACTACCATTAAGAACTTTTTTTTTTATGTTTTCTATACTCAAAAAAGAAAACTGAAGGCTGCCGACATTTCAGTTTTTTCATTACAGGAATTCATTGAAAAAAAAAAATTATCAATTAAATGCAAGCTTGATGAGCATAAGAGATTTCTTTCAAAAACATGTATATTACCCAATGGTAGGAAGGAAAAAAAAAAGTTGTCTTCAAGTACGTAAATATCACAATACATCTCCTTTAGATTTGTTTTAGCTCTGTAAAAGTATACATACATAACATTTAAAATCTTAACGGTCTTTAATAGTCATTTTCTCATTATTAAGATGATGTTATGGTATCCTGGCCATATTCTTAACAGATTTTGTCTTTCCTTATAGGTCACTCAGATATTAGTAATTAAATTGGAAATGAAAATGATTATCTTTTTACAAGACATCCATCTGAAACTAAATCAAGTCAACACAGGAGAGCGAAATATCATCTGAGTGAACTTTCCTGCTAAAAACCTGCTTTTGTGAGCAGCCGTAGATAATGGTCCCAGTGTTGTCGATGGCAGAGAGCCAAATATCTTGTTGCTTTACGGAGCGAAGAAAGAAATCCTGCACGGTTACTCAACCATGTGCTACCCAAGTTAAGTGGTACAAATTGTTTATTAACAGGTATTAAGTCATAATACGATCCAACGAGATGAGGGACACATGTGTTGCTTTAGATATCTGGATCAGATACTGTCCATCATGCATGATTTACACAAAACTACAAGCAAAAGTTCAACAATCATGAAGACAAATTGATCATGGATCGCAGCCTAAAAATGGGCACAACGCTAAGACAAGGCAACAAAAATTCCATCATGCACATAAAAGTTCTAAGGAATGGATAAAAGTAAAATTTCCACATTCGTTGTGTGCTCTATGCAGCAGCTCACACATACTGAAGTCTTTAAGTAAATTTTGGTTCATGGGGTCAATGCTGTTGAACAAATAAAGGGGTTGTGATGGGGAACTCCCGTCATCCATGTTATCCACGTGTGCTCTTTAACAGTTTCTGTAACAACAAAGGGAAGAAACAATTATTTAGAGCAGGGGGCAGGACCATTGACACACGAAGGGACAAACAGTAGAATGTGAAAGCATTGTTTTATTATTTATAACCCTTGCACCTGCAATGTCAACTTTGAGCATTTACATACATAATTCATACAGCCTATATCGCTTGGAAACGCCCAGTTTTTCCCCCATTTTCCATGGCAAAGCACCTGTTTTCAGAGGCGGCCATACTGGTAAAGCATGTAATTCCTAACATGTTTAGTAATGACATCATGACTGCGCTCTTGATTTGAAACAAGCAAAGCATATTTCATGCCTCTGCTGCTCAAGTGCATCTGTACAAGGAGCACTCTGCACACAATTACATCTTAATCAAATAAGCTGCCTGCCTTCGTGAAAATAAACGCAGCGTGATGACTCAAAATTGGCCGGATCTCTGTTCAGTGTTATTGTGACTCATTTGATGTGGTGCCCCATTCAGATCTATAGCGCTGAAGAAAATATCCATCAAAGGGGTGGTTGCAGGATGATATAGCCGGATTCCGGCTGCAATGAGAGTATGTTCATTTGCTGCCTTAATTCCTTTTTCAGATCATGCAGGGCCTGAGCCTTAAAACAATGGATGAATAAATAAATCAAAATTACAGGAGATTCAGCTGGGCCTAATCTACAGTAGAACACTATATCTAAACTAAATCTAACAGCAATCAACACACTGCCAAAAGCATGGATTGCATTTATGATTAAACATCAGACACATCCTGAATATTTAGTCTATTAAAAAGAAAACCCCTCACATTCGCTCACTCTGATGTCTCTGTTATTTTTTCTACAGAAACGGTTTAAACTTGTGTCAGAACAAAAAAAATACTAAAATTAAGCCTGCATTCTTTATGGAATATATAATTTCTTTTTTTTTTTTTTTGACCTGGACGTGATTGGGAGTGTGTTTTGTACCGTTTTATTCTGATTTGTTTAAAACAAAATTCCATGCACTCCAGTATGTGGTTTAAAGTAATATTAGAATCTATCATAATCAGCACAGGGAGCACACAGCTGCCAATTTCTTCCCATTTGTGTGTTGATATGAACTCACAGTCTCACTCTAAAAAACAGGCTGCACTGCTAACAGACTGGACCTACAGATAAGCTGCCATTCACCTAATGTAGCTCTTGGCAGTACACTAATGAACAAATTGATTGCTGTAACACATACTGTTGAGAAGATCAATAGGGCGGCCACGGGTGACATCTGCTAACAATGCAGTTTGATCAAATTAATATGCATTGGAAACCTAACCCAGCCAATCTCAGGTACCCACTGTGCTTGTTTGAGAACATCACTGCCTCAACACATTGTTGGACCTCAGGCTAAAATAAATCAAATGAAGTATAAAGAAGGGAAGTTGGAAGTACATTTTGTCTGATAGTTCCATGGTGCACAGACTAGAGATAAAAAGAAGACACTTTCTTATCTTTATGAAATAATAAACAACTAAATGTTTACATGAGAGACCTACATTCGCAGAACAATAGTTCAAGAACAAAGGAAAGCAGCATATTTTGTCCATGAGATTTATGGAAAAATGAAGATAATACGGTATGCACATTTAAAGACGATTTTAACAGTCATGCCTTGTAATATATATAACAATGAACAAACATGCTTTTATAATATTGATTAATAGTTAATATAAATAATACAATCCATAGTAATGTTTAAAAGAAATAAAATATTTTCAGTTACTCAACATTGTGGAATATTTCTTGAAAAATTGCTACATTGATCTAATACAGTTTAGAGGCATATTAATTAGCTTAATTATTATGGTGCTGTTGGATACCTTTGCAACAGTTCTGACGTGGTGAACTTTGATGGTTGCTGACTTCTCCTCAAAGGCTTTCACCCTGGACTCCTCCGCTAGACGATGCAGGACAACCAGGAGGTTGAGCTGAGCCTGTGGACACAAGAAAATAACCAATTATTTAATTCATTTGTCACTTATTTGACATTTATGCAATATAAAGGCACTTATAGAATTTACAGTCTGTAAATTATTGCACAAAAGGTAAACATGCAAACTCAGAAAACATTTTTACTTTAAGAAAACGGTTTCCTTTAAGCAAGTCAGAGCTAAAAAAAGAACCGCAATGCTGAAGTGATGGACAGCCATGTAATCATTTCAAGAGGCTCGTGGGAATTGGTGCACAAAAGCTTGGAGACAAGAGAACTATCCAATGTTTTGAGCGAGGTGTAGCATGCAGAGCTCACCCTATACCTGTGCATGGATCAACAGATAAGTACCATAAGGATAATGTTACAGGAAATGCCGGACAGATCCAGGAGAAGGGGGTGTCAGAGAAAGACAAATCTTCCAGCCCTCTCCAAAGACATCAATCCTTTTGCAACCTTGTCGGATTAGACCAGGAAATTGTTTCATTTATCATCTGTCTTGGTGCATTTTGTCACGAGATGCTGAATGGAGGTCTGCACTCTGGGATGAATTTTGCATCAGTCTTGAGCACAAATTAACTTTACACATTTAAAATGACCACCACTTGTCCTGGAACATGTGCTAACATGACAACATTGTATACAACAATATGAACCAAAGAAATAAACAGAAAACGTATCTACCTGGTGCAGTTCATAATGTGAAGTCATTCTGTTTTTCTAAGGGTATTTCCATCATCATTTAAACAATTTAGTTGATTCTAAACCACACAGCTGTAGCCATATAAATATTCTTATATGCATGAAGAGATGCTTTTGAAGGTGCATCACAATTTGCCATTATTTTACATTTATTAATTTAGCAGACGCTTTTATCCAAAGTGACTTACAGGTGGGGAAAAACAAGTCTCTTTACCCCAAGTCTCTGTAACTTTCAGCAATTCGAATTCACCCTCAGACAATTTTCGGTGCTGTAGCTATAAGACTTAGGCTATAACAATTAAATACTTCAAATGTATTATTTCTGGCCTGTTTTTACAGCTTAGTTTTCATAAAACGAAGGAGATTTGCCTAATATTCCTAATAACAAAAAGCGAAACTTATTTCCTTCTCTTTCACCTTCACTTTGCTCAGCTGCTACAAGCTGTTATATGATGGAAGTTCTGTATATTATTCCCTGCACCTTCCCTCTGTCTCAAAACACATATACAACAAAATGAAACAAGTTACCACATCCGCTGAACCGCATCCAGCTAGTTTTCCTAATGATTTCAGCTTAAAAAAGGCAGCGGTCTTTGTGCATCTACACAACGCCATTTGGATGCAATTTAAATCTATTAATACCTCATTTTCATAATTGTGGGTCATCTCTGGGGCGTCTGAATACTTCTACAACAGCTGGTCTTGAGAGCGTTTCGAGAATGAAACTGAGAAGCCCAAGCAGGCTTTCCCTGTGCCAGAGGCTTTGCCAAAACATAAAGACCGGGCTGAACTGATTACAGCGGAGGCTGTTTCTGCTGCCTCGCTCAGACACGGAAAGCATATGAAATCCTCACCGAGAGCAGAAGAGTGCAGACAAAACCTCAGCAGAAATAGGAACATTAAAGAGAGTCTGCAACTTCTGCCTCAGAGTGTGCAGTGCAAACTGTACCTATGATCTGGACGAATGTCAACTTGGTTTTGTAACAGAAAGTGTAACAAGACAAATCTGAATTTATATTACCTGAAAGAAATCCCTTTGGTTAGACTGCAGAAAAAAGTGTGAGTTAAATTCGCACTGCACCATTAAACACCAGATGAGTTAACAACACTGATACAACAAAACCAACAGGCAATATGTTTTTTTTGTTTTAGGCCTTCCCGTAGCTTATACATTACAGCGTAGAACTAGCAATACCTTACTTTCAATTCTCATGGAAATTTATCTAACCAACTAAACAAAGCACCATCTTTGCACTGTAAAGCAATTGAAAGTTAAAATTATGGACAATACCGATAATAATAATACAAATGTTACATTACAAAGATCCATTTCAAAACTATATACTATTTTGTCTCAACACGAAAACAAATCTATCACTTTAAATTTAACATGAGTTCATTTAAATCTGGGCGTCAATATTATTAAATGACAGAATTATAAAATTATCTTTGTTTTACATTTGCTAAAAATGATACAAGTGCCAAAGTGATGTGAAAATATAAAGAGTGAGCATTCGCAATTAAATCCCATATTGACAAATAAAAAACAAAACAAAATTAAATATAATTATAATATTATTGGCAGATAACAATAGGCACTGATTGTGCATCCCTAACATTCACCTCGGACCACAATTTGCATTCATCAGCTCTTAAATAAACATTTTTGAACGACCTACAACCACCAATTTCAGTTCAGGAACCCATCATCCAATTACAGTACACAAGCCAGGCACGACTAATGACCTTGTGTGAAAATGCCAGGAGCTGTTTTCCTGGGCCGCCAAAACAGGCCGTTGATTTTCCACACTTTCCCAGAGATTCCTAACACCAGGGAAGAAATGTTGCTGTCAGGGGGCAAGAGTGGGTCTACAGTTTGAGGGGTGATCTGGAAAAAGAAAAGAGTCACTTTTTCACAGCTTCCTTGCAGGATGCAGCTGATTATTTTCAAGTTCAATCAACCATCAAATGCAGTATAGGCGATCTCAGTTCTGCAGGGGGAACAAAGCGCTGTCTTAAGCCACTGCTCCACCCGGCGGGATGCACTTATGAACAGGAGAAATGAAATAGTATGACTGGGATAATCGCACAAAATGTTTTGGTGCTTATAGAGTAAGACCTGATGCCGGAGAGAGTAACCATGAGTCTAAGCACTTTTGATAGAGTGCAGCATAGGTAAGGAAAAGCCAAAGACAAATCTGGATTAAAAGTTTCTGAGGAAATTGAATATGTATTGCTGTTCAAAATTCTGGGTTCTAGGTCTAAACACCCCTGTTTCTAATTTGCCATTTTGGAATCTACTCTGCCAGTCTATTTATGCTAACCGAGGCCTAAAGTTGCATCTGTAAATTATATAAATATCTGCAATATACATCAGATTGTTTTTGCATACAACTTATATTTCAATCTGTTTCTCGTGAACACACAAAGCTGTCAAATGGCTTCAGAAGACTTTTCTAAAGATTCAAAGTTCATACATTGAATGATTCGTAGTCAAGTTCATATGATTCAAGCTGCATGCTTGCTTGCTTTTGAGTGAAGCAAAAGAAAAAAAACTAATTACTGTGTGTGTTTACCTTATATCCAATTCAGAGTCCAATCACATTTTAAACAGTTTTTTCCTTGACCCTATAGTTTGAAAATCAGTGCAGCGCTATATAATTGTAGATCTACAATCAGAGAACTAAGATGAATGGTTTCATCTTAAAGCCAAACACAGTCATAGCTTGACCAATTAAAAGCAGACTCATTCATGATGTGATGCATAAGGAAAAGTGTGAAGGGCCTTATTAGGAATTTTGTCATTAAAAGCACAGGAAATCAGATCAAACCGGTACATATTCATAGGATGATAAAAAAAAGAGCCTTTCTTTCATTTCTTCCTGCATTTTCCTTTTAATTTAATGGCTGGATTAGACCCCTGTAAAGCAGAGCACCTTTCAGGCGGCTTTTACATCCCCACCTCCAGTCTCTATAAAGAAAGACCAGCTGCAATGGACCTTTAATTAGGACCCTGTTAGCACACGGACAACCTACACACACACAGAGCATAATCAACTATGTACAGTGCCCCTCGACTTAAAAACAAAGGATAAGCAATTCCCTAATTCCCATGGAAAACACTAGGCAAACTTGCCGAAAGGCAAACCCCAATCAACTTAAACCACTGGACTTCCCTTTTGAAAAGTTCCTTTTAATCAACTTAAGCTATGAAGTGGTGAGTATCAAGCAATAAAAAAGGCAGTGCTATACATCTATTGCATGTACCCACATTTACAGTGGCCACTTCATGTGATAATGCATAACACAAATTGGTTTCATCAGTGCCGCTTGCATATAAAACGTTTAACAAATGTAAACACATCTGCTAAGCTAAAGGGCCAAGTTTCTTAAAATAAAATTGACTTTAAAAAGAGTCATCATAGTGGTTTGGTTTTAATGGCTTGTCCTCCCATTTGTGGTTTCCTGATCCTAGAATTAGGTCTTTTCCTAAGTGACAAGACGGCCAAGAACTTTACACTGGTAGCAAACAAATCATTACCATCAGAGCCATGATCTTGCAGTTATTAAAAATGCTCTGACATATGTTTTTAATGGAAACAATGCGAGTTTGAATATAGCTGCAGTCATGCACCAGTATAGTTTCACATCATAATTATAATAATAACAACCAATAACAGACCCAAAAAAGAGCTATAAATAAATAATGTGTGTAGGTTATTGTATATTCCTAAAGAGAATTGTGGCATAGTGATTTTTGTATTATAATGCAGATAAGCAATAAAATGCATCAGACATTAACATTAAAGCTCATTTGCATTAGCTGTATTTTTCAGTTTTTTCAGTTCTAAATGTGTAACAACTAATAAATATAAGTATTATAACTGTGGTTAAAATAATGTATTAATGCACTAAAATACATAAAGTGTGCTACATATAGTCATAAAAAACAGGCAACCTTGCCATATAGCATTATAATGTTCACATAGGCCAATTATTTTGTATCTGCATTGTGCTACAAAAGAGAGTCAGATTTTGCTCCTTCAAAGTAACAGAACACTCATAAGGACAAAAAAAGTATTATTATAAAAGATGTTTTTATTAAAACACATTTCCTTCCCGATCACAACATATGGATGTCTTAAAACCTACTCCCTGTCTAACGTTTCTGTGCTCAATGGGGGCGTTTTAAACGTTCCCAGATTCCTAAGCTGTCCAAACTGCTGTCTATGTAGGCAGCTTAATACATTTTGAGACGCAGCCCAAGACAACAACGAACATCCATTTCTACCCCAATAAATATAACGCAGGCTATAGATGAAAGAACAACTGCGTTACAGTACACATATCATTTGACCGCTAAATTAAAGCATAATAATAATAATAATATGACGCGCGTTTGTGGTCTTTCACTTCACTGAACCTACTTTTCATTCACTTACCATCAAGTCTGCGTTTTTTCCTATCCGTATGCTAGTGTTCTTCCTCATATGGAGCTTCAGGGCTGCTCTCGGTGCTTTCTTTGACATGTTTTGCTTGTTTGAAGGCGGTTTGCCGTTTTGAAGAAAGAAAATAAAGCTCGCGACTGTTTGTTTTTCGCCGTATTTAAAATATACGCGCGTTTCACTACCGGCTCTTGATGATGACGTGTAACGCGCTGAATGGCTGCTCTCACCAGCACGTGATTTGTGCGCATTTACACCGATCTGTGGGTGAACTTGTGTGAATCACTTGGAAGTTATGAATCCTCTTTGAAAGTTTAGAATGCAGTCCAGGGTACGAAATTATAGGCAGGCGATTTTTATTTGAGTAATCTGGTGCTGTTTCTGTTTAATATTTTTCCACAAATGAAAAAGGCTTATTTAAAGATACAATTCAATGACCTTTTCAATGGCTTTCGTATGTATTATAATAGTAATAAAAAAAAATGTGCTATTATTTATGAATTTTTATTACTCAAATATTTACAAATACACTTCATTGTTTGAAATAGGCAATATTGCTATAGCTTGAAAAGAAAAAAGGCCAGTAACGGTACTAAAACTATATAAAGCACAATACAACAAAGTAGAATAAAATGTAGATCAGACTTTACTTCTTTTTCAGGTGTGTTATGTTCTGTGAGTTTTTGCCCCCAAAGCTCAAAGAATGTAAAACAGCTGCAAAGCATTTGTTGAATTAAAAATAAATTAATATATAAGATGGAGCTGAAACGTTGCCAGAACTTTGAGTCCATTTTAATGGCACATGCTTTATGGTTTCTATTAATTGCTCTGGGCTTTGGCATTTGGCTGAGTTTTAAATGAAAGAGAATAGCTCCCGCCTTTATTCATCTTATTCACTAATAAAATGTTTCAGCTCGACCCACTCATTTTTCTCCATCCTAACTGCTGTTTTTTAATACACATGTAAAAGCACGGCTATGACATTACTCATCTTTAATGAAGCAAAAAAAGAATTTTCAAGACATAGTTAGCCTACATAACTGAATAATTGATCTGGTCTTTCTTAACTATTAAGTTGTGATACAAAACAACCAAGCTGTTAAGAAACAATGCGGTTTGAGTAATTGAAAACTTATTCTTTAGTGTTTATTGCATGTATATATTTTTAATTTTACTCTAACCTCAGAATGCCACTAAAACAACAATTTGTAAGCGTGAGAGTTTCCTACAGAATAACAAGGAATTGAGTAACACTTCAAAGGACTGATTAGTGGTAGTTCTTGTTCTGGTATTCCATGTGGGTTTCATTTACAGATTGCTGGAATCTTTTGGATCAAGACATTTTAACAACCAAATACACAATCAGATAGTTTTAGCTGCAGGGATCTTGTAATTACATGGATAAGTGTATAAGTAATTTCACCCAGAACTCACAAATCATGAATACCTAACTGAATACTTGCCATATATGTATTTGTTTGCACTAGCTAGAGACCAGTTAACTTAAAAACTATTGTTTCAGGAGGAGGAAAATATACACCACAATAAACATTAACATTTTTGTTTTTTTATTTCTATTACAAAGAATATGAATCTGTATGAGTTTCTTTAAACTCTTAAATACAAAAGAAGACATGTGGGTATCCAATGAGAAGACAGGTATCCCCTGACTTGGAAAAATAAACAAACAAATAAATAAATACAATAAAAAAACTACTGAATGAACTATCCCTTTAAGCATCTCATCAGCATTCTCCAAAATATTTTTCCACTTCCTGTTTTGATGGAATCTTGAAGTCTCCGCCAAAGCTTCATACATCATTTACTCGAGAGCACTGCCATTTGCAGCTATTGAAAATAAAGCTTTATCACACACAGCTACTAACACCACCATTTCCACATCTTACTCCACCAGGCCCAACCATCCCATTTCCTACATTCATGAGTCTCATTCACAGAAAGCAGCAGTTATGGATTTGCCGAGCTCTCATTCAGCTTCCTCCTCCACACCGCAGCCTTTGTAAGGTAAGAATATGGACCAGACACATGTTTCAATGGCTGACAGACATAATACTACACAAGCGCAGACTGTCATTGGTGAAATACTTCAGTTTTAGATGTGTTCTGTTCTCAGTCCAAACCACTTAAGAAGCCACAGATTTATAACATTATATGGATATCACCATTTTGGTAAATCAAGCAATGAGAACAGACAGATCAAGAAGTCTTAGAAGGGCTTGTATATTAGGACAAGTGAATTACCTTGTCCAAACAATGTCCCAACATGCATCCAATTCAATAGCTTCTCAGTCAGTGATAGGAGCATGCTCACAATAAAATGAAGCTGCATCTGCATTGCACTCTGTTCAGCATTAAGCAAAAGCAGAAGGTCAACAGAACAAGTAATGGAGGTCATTAAATTGTTTTATCATAGCTGATAAATGTGTTTTAAAAAAGTCCTACCGAATCCAATGTTTGAAGTTTTGCCACAATGGCTACAGAAGGGGTAATTTAAACCAGAGCAAATGGATTATAAATCTTCAGAGAGCCTTTAAGTACTTTGTTGCAAGACTTTGATAAAGAACAACCTTTTTGAAACAGGTGGTCTACAGATATTACTTTAAGATAACTTATGATTTTGTACAGATACTCCTCTAAATATGCATATAAATACCCTAATATCTATCATTCAGTGTTTTCCCATTAAAACAGTATTAGAATTAAAAAATTTCCAGAATAATGAAAAAATAGGCCTAATATTTGAAAAACTGATGCAACAAGGTGTTTGGTCAAATTTGGCTGAAATAACCCAGATTGCAACATATCATCGTGGTGTAGAGGCTCCAAATATACATTTTAACTGTGGAAAACAAAGAGTTGGGACATTTACATTTTACATTTACATTTATTCATTTAGCAGACACTTTTATCCAAAGCGACTTACAGGTGGGGAAAACAACAAGCAATTAGTCATACAGAGGCAAAAACAACTTAGGAAGTGCTCATAATACCGCACAACAGGCAATCTTCAAATAAGTGCAGGCTAGAAAGGGAAAGAAAGAGGGTTAATTTGTTTTTTTATGATGTCAAATAGTGTTGAAAGAGATGGGTTTTCAGAAGTCGTTTGAAGGTTGTAAGGGAGTTGGCATTTCAACCTCCAACCTCCAACACTGACTTGCAACTTAAAACAGGTGAAAAAATGCTGTTAAGAGTTTTCTCAGCTCCTGCTGAATGTCATAACACCTTGGAAAATATGCTTCACATACGGGTTTAGTGCACAGGTGCATTGCAATATGTCCTCACTATGCCCTAAAATATATGTCACTAATATCACTAAACATTTGAATTTGCATTTCAATTCATATTTAATTGTAAATATTTAATATTATATATTATAATATTATAATATATTTGTCAGAAACTTTTATAAAAAAGCACCTAAGCTGTATATGTGATCAGTATACTGTGGAAGCTCGTTTCAATAATAAATCACAACACTTCACCGTAGTTCTCTTTTAAATATTTGAAATATAGAAAATACTTCTGTGTCTGCTTGTCCTGTAAGATGAAAGGAACATCGTCCTCCAGGTTCTTCATGGAAGATGATGGGATTAATAACCTTGACCACATGGTTGTAGGCAACTGAAACTCATTCCATATGATTAAAGAAAATCACATGTTGGCACGTTTATATGTGGCTCCGGTGGAGATAACTCTGAAGATGCTACCATGGAAAATCTTAGTATTGGGTCATACATTTCCTGCAGCATCATGACAGTCTTTGATTCCTGTCTGTATTAGATCATGTGCATATGTCTTTTGGACAGGAACTACGTTTATGGCTGTTTTCTCCACGGGGGGTCTGTGAAGGTATTTCCAGAATTGCTTTGGCAAAGATGATCAGTCAGTCATGGATCCATGAACTCTGGATTTCTGCGAGTAAAATTTTAAAGATTCTGGATATGAATTCATATTGTGTGGGGGTTGGAGCTGGGGAGAAATGTGTTTAATCAGATTCAAAATCTCAAATATTTTTTCTGCAACACAAATTAATATATATATATATATATATATATGCAAAAGTGTAGGCCAATAGTATTTTCACCAACAAGAAATGGTTTTAAGTGGGCAATTTCTATCTTTTGCGGTAGCTTGTCAGTTGAAAATATCAGTTACCCTTTCAGTCGAATCACTTCGACGTTACATACGGGATCTCGCTTGAGAGACCAATCGTCTTCGAATCCTTTGGAAAAGGCCAATGAATATTGGCATGCAATAATTACAGCCAGGTGCACCTTATCACAGCGTGAGTATAAGAGGGCACGGCTGGATTGCACATGCAGCTTTTTCGCTTTCGGAGCCTTGTCTGAATGACATAGAGTCTGCTGGAAGAGAATCTACAAACAAACAGAGTTCCTGTCCGAGTTCATGCTCTCTCGTCGTTGCAGCATCTTCAACTGGGCAGCTGTCAATGGAGCTGTGAGACTAGCAGGCTTTTTAAAGGCTCAAAGAGCGCCGGTCTTTTGCTCGCCAGCGAGAGTGTACTGAGTGCACGCGGTGGCGCGAGAGGTCTCCCCTGGGCAACTGGGCGTCAAAAAAAAGAGTGCATGACCATCGCTACACTGCATTCG
>JAUMHI010000058.1:16266436-16280035 GCA_032359435.1 Enteromius unitaeniatus | reverse complement strand
TTAAAAATCTTTGTTTGTGTTCTGCTGAGGAAACAAAGTCACCTACATCTTGGATGCCCTGGGGGTAAGCAAATAAATATCAAATTTTCATTTTTGGGTGAACTATCCCTTTAAACTATTGCTTTTGCATCCCTTTAAAAGGATGCAAAACCTTTAAAAATGTCTGACACTGACAAATTATTATCTCCTTATGTGGGTTTGGAACAACATGAGGTTGAGTAAATTATGATAGAATATTCATTATTGGGTAAACTTTTGCTTTAAGGCGTCTCGTTCATTCGGTGCTCTTAGCCTGAATCCTATTAGAGTCTTCTGGTGGGTGGTGCACAGGTCTTTAAGAGAGACTGACAAGAGCTGCAATACAGGGTGACTGTGACCTTTTAGACTGTGCCCTCCTCTGTGTGTCTCACAGCCTCCCATTTAATGGTCGCCAGTTTCTTCTGACCTGTGGCTTTACTTTGACGTTTTTCATATTGGCTCATTACACCAAGTCTGCAGGAGTGTTATTTTCCCCTTGCCCTGCATAACTCAAATACCTGACTCTCATCTGAGTGGGCTGGAGATCCTTGTGGCAAAGATAGCATGCACTTGCTTGGCAGAGTGAACTCAGAATATACCAGTCTCCCTGCAGTTTTTTTTTTTTTCATAGTATCTCTAAGACATGGCCTTTCAGCTGTGGTTAAAAAGTAAAGTCGTCTCCACCCTCTGTCAACATGATGGGAGTGATTGTGATATTTAGACAAATGCTGGCAATGCTTTTAAGTGGATCAGATTAGTTTTAAAAGTCTTGTGTAAAAGTCATCAGAGAGAAGTAAGTTGGAAAGAATCAACAGCAGTGCTGCTCATATTTGCCAGATCTTTCTGTTCCAGAACATTCTTTGAAATATCTACTTGTCAGAGAGGTTTTCTGGTGAAGTTCTTGAGAATTCTTGGATTTAAAATAAGGCTGTGAATTCCATGCTACCTCAGTGATTAATAATTATATAAATAATTAAAATAGAATAAATTACTAAAGCCCCTGTTTATATATAGTGGGTATGGAAAGTATTCAGACCCCCTTAAACTTTTCATTCATTAATGTACACACAGCACCCCATATTAAACCCTCTGAGGTCAGCCGTCACTGGGACTTTTTTTTCTTATCAGTGCAAAAGACACTAATATAACTCTGTTGACTTTGGTCACACAAGTAAGTGTTATACACCCTTCGAATCTGTTGGGTGTCTACTTTTTTTGAGTTCACTCTCAGCATCAACAAAAGTGTGCGCTTTTGCAAAACAAGGAAAATAACAAGTGTGCATGATTTTTCTTTGTTCTTCTCATTTCTGCATTCTGAAATGTCTTTAAAAATCCGTCACTAAAATGAACTGAAACTCCGCGAAAAATGACACACAGACATGAAAAATATATCTATATAAAGCTTGAAGGGTCTGCTTTTAAATGCAGTAAGTGCATGTTAAAAACAAATATTCTTTGTTAATGTAATAAGTAACAAACACTATACTGAGTTTCTCAATCTGATCTAATTATTTGATAATGTGACCACGGCCACGAGCTACTTTCGCTTTGTCATTACAATCCCCACATGAGACGCGCGCTACATGTACACTCCCACAACAGCATTTTAGAGTATGACAGGCTATATGCTGTTACTATGTTCCATTTAACATTTAATAATACGATATAAAAACAATATCACGAGTGCATGATGAATGCTGCTTGACATTATTGTTGTTTGTTTTTCTTGAACTGTGATTCCTGACTAAAATGTTTTGAAATCGAGTGAAATTTTTTGAATACAGGCTTTCAGCCTCAAAACATGTCAGCGGTGGTCGAAGTACACAAATCAAGTACTTGAGTAAAAGTACAGATCCATACTATAAAATTACTCCAGTAAAAGATTACTACCTGTTCAACTACCTCGACGACTGGCTAATACTAGCACAGTCCAGAGTTCAGTTGTGCGAACACAGGGACTTGGTGTTACGACACCTCAGCCTGCTGGGTCTTCGGGTCAACTGGGAGAAGAGCAAGCTCTGTCCAGTGCAGAGGATCTCTTTTCTCGGGATGGAATTGGACTTGGTCGCTCAGACAGCGCGCCTCACAGAGCTGCGGGTTGGGCGACCCCTAACACGTTCGCTAGATTTTATAGCCTTCGTGTGTAACTGGTTTCTTCCCGTGTTCTCACCTCTAACAGAGCTGAAGAGCCGGAGTAGGACCTGTTCGTTTCCCGTGGCATTTACCGCTGATTACAGGACCGTGTTTACTTCCAAAACTCGCAAACAGATCGACCGATTGTTATCGGGACTTCCCTATTCAGAACATTAGAAACGTTCCGCAGTGCAAAAATAAGTGTGATTAAAATAGGTTTTAAAAAAAATGTACGCGTTATTTTGGTGTAATTAATCTAAATTAATGCGTTAAAGTCCCAGCCCTAATAATATATATATATATATATATATATAAACAAACATGCTGTATACAATACATAATACAGATTAATTATTTAATGATATATATTGATTGATTTAATCTTTCTTATGCTACAATAATTTTCTTCTAATCTATTCACATCTGTAGTTTATAGTCATGTCTGAAGTTTATAGTCTCCGTCCATTCCAAATAAGTGAATGGGACTTTCGGGAAAGTCTGGAATGTTCTGGGCAACTGATCCATGAAATAAAAAAGTCTAGATTGTGTAATTTGTGTTGAATCACATTTGACGCAAAGAGCAGGTTGGAGCCACTGTTGTCCTACAGCGCTGATGATTCAGTATAGTTTGTTTTTGGCTGTCACTCTCACCATGTGACTGTGAATTTTCCTAATAATGACAAGACAGAAAAATATGTGAGTATAGAGAGTCTTAAAAAGAGCATTAAAACTTGAATTTGAATGACACAATCCAGTGCTTTTCAGATTTAGCAATTTATTATAGAGAGAGGATAAAGTATTATATGGATTTACTTGCTATTTGTATCAGTTTGGTCAGGCTTTGAAGAACTTGGTGTGTTGCTTTTAGATAGATCAAAGCTGAGGAAAAAAAGAGCAGAAGGACATTAACTGTGAAGGGCAACACAATGTGAGGAGAATAAAAACTGCGCCAGTAAAATTCATCCTCAAGGATAGTGTCGCTATAGAGAAACTGGCACAGCTAGATGCGGTGGTATAGAGTCCTTCAATGCGCTCTGACGCACTTTGTTAAATGTCCTGCACAGCATGTAACATGAAAGCATTTAATCAGTAATAACCTGAATTCTCAAGCAAGGTTTGTTAGGTAAGCATGTATTAGTAGTAACATTTAAACCTCTTTAGGTAACTCAGCCAATATATTTTTTATGAGCATATATTGCTTTATTACTTTTTAATAAAGCAAGTAAATTAATAATAATTTATGGCTGCTAGACAATAACTAAGGAATACAATCCTAAAGGGATAAACAAACCATTTTCTAGAATCGAACTGTCATAAAGACTTAAAGGTGGGCTTTTTTTCTCTTGAGCTTTTAAGAATACACCAAAATATTTGCATATTTTAAATATATTTTTATTTTAATTTGAGTTAATTTAGTTCCGTAATTATAACTTTTTTGGTATTACAAAGTAAAAATGAGTAAACATTATAATAAATAAAATAAAGTGAAATAATACATACAATTATTATTTATTTTAACATTTCAGATAATATTTAAGTATTTATTTATTTTACTAATTTTGAAAGCAAACAAATTCTTTCTAAAATGTAATGTTTAATTGAATGTGTTACTGAACATTTACACTTGTGAAATTTACTAGACATTTTGAGAGTAAAAGTTATTTCTTCCCCCCCCAAATTTTTTTCCCATTGTGTGCAGCTCTTCATGGGAAATGAACACTGGAGTTGGGTCATTTCAAGCTGCGTGACTCTTCAGGAAGTGAGTAAGGCATACACTCTTTCATGGAAAGCCAAAAAGGCTCTGTGCAGCAGGGAAATTTCGGGAAGACAGGGTAAAAGATGATTCACCCTGTGGAATTTAGAGCCACCGCAGAACTGACCAAGACAGAGAAAGTAAATGATGGAGTGAGAAACAAGTGAAGAAGATGAAAGGATAAATGAAATCTTTCCACAATTCCACAATTGTCATTTTAACCAGGCCAATCCCCCTGGAGGCCTTTTACTTACTGTAGGGCAGGGCAAGATTGTGACCTTTATAATGCCACAGTTCCTGGATCACATACAGCCCTGACATCACATCCTTCATCTTTCAGCCAGCATGCCAGCTCTGTAACCACCCTCCATTAGTCCCCTGTGGGTGCATGTACATGACAGCAATTTTCTTCAGCGTCGATAAATCAATATGTGCTCTATGCACGATTCATGTGACTCTTCATTTACTACAAGGAATGCTTTTCATTCCATGGTTGCAAAGAAACAGCTTACACATAAGCTGTACATTCATAGCATGTTCTCAATTGGATAAAAAAAAAACTAACTTCTTAACCTTTGATGAATTACACTCCTTAGGTATAAAGGAGTAAATTAATTCCTAGATATAATACACCCACCATTGACCTTCAACAAAGTCAACAATCAGGTGACAAATAAACCACAAGAAACGGGTTTATTGGTACCTATTCTTGATATTATCTTAGCCAGGACCCTTTGGCGTCACATTTTGATGGACAGGCTACCCCTTTAGGGGACATGGGTCCTCCTTTGCTTTAAATAAGAAACACTTGGCGTCAATATGCTGACGCAATACACTGGGAATTTTTAGTATCATTATTAAATGTATAAATGTATACTTTTTTTTTTTTTGTACAAAGTCATGCAAGTCATTAAATTAAGACAAACAATTGAAAACAACGGGCGACCTTCACATCAAACAATAAGGCTAAAGGGATTTAAATTAATGCAAATTATTTAGCGGTAATGTATATGAACTATGAACTCATAAAATGTATTTTTACGATGATGAAATATTACAAATGGTTTCTAGTTTTCAATAATGAAGCTTACAGACTCTTGTAAAGTCTTATTTTATATGTGTATCAATCAGCTTGTATTATCATGGTGACAAATCAGAGGAATTTAGAACGACAATGTGGTATTCATTACAGAAAACCAAACGTTGATTTACAAGATGTAAGACTTTCAGTAGAAAAGCAGCACTGGCCCAAAAGGAAAATTGACAGCCTTGTTCTTTAAAATATAAAGTCAACAACTGGAATATGATCAGCATATGAATCATGATTAGCTCAGACCTTTTTGTTTGGTCCGAGTTAATTGTGGCTCTCTATAATAATGTCTGACATTTACAACCAACTCCCAAAACATTTTGTGGAAACGTGCTGCCCTCTGAGGCATAAAAGTGCATCTCCCTTCCCTTTGCAGATAAAACTTCCTGTCGGGCTTGATACAGAAGCCCCTGTGGATGGCTCTGTAAATAACGACCCAGTGGCTTTACCGACATCCAGTAGTGAGAGAATACTTGATTTGTTTGAGGCTCTGCCAATATTAACAGAGAATAATCTAGGCCCAAATACAGTTAGCGGAAATTGGCCAGCCCAACAGGAAGCAGGGGAAGAGGAGTTGCCTCACCCTGCGGAAGCCCTGTTGACTCTTCTGGCAGCGGGACTGTGTCTGCTGAAAACCCTGCAGGTCACAGAACAGTGTTTGTTACTATGAAGTATGTGTTGAGACAGAGTTGAGAGAGTTATTTTAAAAACTGAAGCCTGCAAAGCTACAAGCCACTCATAAGTTAGAGTAAATAAATTACAGTCAAACAAGTAGCTATGCTACAAGGTATTAATAAAAATACAGCTAAAAATACAGAATCTATTCACTTTAACAATATAATTTTAATCAACAAGCATGACATGTGTATGTATGTTTATTCAGATTTATAAAGTTTCAGTATATATATATATAAAAAAATATATAATCATTGACATCAAAACGTAACACTTTGTTGACTTCTGACTCGACGTTTGACGTATGGCTTAAGTTGCATCATAAATCAAATCATATTATGAAAAACAGCTGGAAGTCAGTTATTTACGTAATAACTTAAAAAAAAAAAAAAAAATCTATACTGGGCTACTGTTGATTTGGCCATCTTTAGAAAGCATTGAACTTGAACAGATTCACATATAATAAAAACACTTCAAAACCACTTTATTTTATAAGTCAAAATGTACTGTAGTGGCACTCAAGCAATTAACTGATCATGTCATTGCTTTTTGCATGGACTCAGTAACCTAGTGAATCATTTTTGAACCCCCTTCATTAGTATGAACCGCTCGAATGAACTGATTCAGTAAAATGAATCGGAGTCACTGCTTCTCAACACTGGAGGACAACACCTCAGACTCACTGACAATGGATAGAGCATGTGGGTCTGTCCCTTTGACTGCTCATACTTCAAAGTAATGATCATGTTTATGTCTCAATGTGCTCGTAGCTCGTTCCATTTATAAAGCGCAAATTAGTCAGGGAGAATAGGGAGTGGCGGGAAAGTGCTGACTAATGCGGCAGGCAGCCCATCCAAACTCCCAGAGTGACTGAACGACCTTGTGTCGGTCAGGAAGAGACCCCTCCAGCGCACCGGCAGACAGGTGATCTGTCAGCCTCGTGCCAAGGCAGAGCGGGAGGAGAGACGCGGCAGACGCTGGAGGACACGCTCTCACACATGTGCTCCTCGCTGCAGTTTAATCTGTCACACAAGGACAGTGGTCCTCTAATTCATCATGTGTTTTATTTTGCACGGCGCTTAAATCTCTCCTGTTCGTGGTGGGGAGGAAGAGGAGAAGCCGAAACTGCTTAACGAGTGAAAAATGGCCTCGATGCGCGTTCATCCTGCGGCAGGTCTCGAGTTTTAATCTGAGCGTGGTGGAAGCAGCTCAAGTTTGACTTCAGGTTGAACTTTCAGATTAATCCACAAAACCGTTTATTATTTAAATGTGTAAAAGGATTTTAGGGGACTGAGAGTGAAACATTACTCTTAATGATGTCCCGAAATGCGGTTACATTATTTATCCCTGCAGAGGAGCTGTCGGTTCAAATTTATCGTGAAACTTCAACAAAGGCAGCAGGGGCAAATCTGCAGTCTCATCTGGGAGCTTGATCTGTGTATTTGGAACCAAATAGGGTGGACAAGAAGACAGGCTGTCTGTGTTACTCAGGATTGCATCAGACTCTTTGATGCTGATGTCATATGTTTTCATATCAATTTCTATCGCAGCATAAAAGAGAACATTACCTCCACTTACAAGCATTGTTTAGACTAGGAAATGAATATGTTGCTTTCAGCTTTGTCCTGTTTTACTTCACAGGTAGAGTAACAGTGGTTTGGATTATTTTATTCATAGCCTGCAATTAGTTGCTAAAATGCTATTGCTGTTTCTTCGGCCTTATAATTTATTTTGCATTTAACAGATACCAGGGCCCCAGAAGGGAGGGAACATATCCATTCAGACCTTTTACCCATGAATGGTCCCATTCTTTACGTTCCCCTCAAGCAAAAACATAATGTAATTTATCTTAAGAGAAATGAAATGTGACTCTTACACCACTGATCCTACTGGCACTTTTCAGTTGAAAACAAAATAACTAAAATAGTTTTGCATCCATTTTATCCAGAAATGACAATTGTGTAACATACTCACCCTCATGTGGTTTCATATCTTCCATATGGTGCTAAAATAAACGCATTCTTGGTTTTAAGAATGTACTGCTCATTATTTTAAATGCAATTCCTGAAACTCTCAACCTTCGAAAAGGACAAAAAAAGCACCAGTGGCCTTTCCCCAGCATGCTTAAAAACTGAAAAAAGTCCATATAAGTGTGCATTATATTCCTATAGTCTGTGACTCAAAATAGTTAGATTAATTTCTCTTTAACATTTCAAGCAAACTTAAAATAGATGTCCGGATTTTCAGTAAAAAAAATAAAAATAAAAACAACAGTTCTCACACAATATTGCCCAGTTTTCATTATATTTGGAAATATTACAGAGTAATAAACTTTTTTCTATTGTACAGAAGAAAGCCAGGCATACAGGTTTGGAACGCCATGAGAATGAATAAATGATGACAAAATTTTCATTTTTGAGTGAACTGTTTCTTTAACACACTATAAAAGGTCTTTGAACAAAAGTTGAAGCACTTAGTGAGTAAAGCTATGAGTCACTAACAAGTCTCTAATGCCACGATAAACAGATTAAACTGCCCAAGATCAGCATGTCTGAGGTGGCAGGTGTAGGCCATCAAACAACTTTAGGCTGAGAGGATTGCGCAGTGCCAGGATCACACATCCAACACACAGTGGGAGCTTCGAGAGAAGCCCAGCAAGATTCACGGCTTCTATGCTCGCCTCTCTTCTGCATTCAGACTGTTCTGGGTAGTTTAATTAACACCTTCTCTAGCTAAAATGAGCCCAGGCCAAAGTGTTCCCCAACATTGGAGAGGAGGACAGGCTGGCTGGGCCTCCGGGTGAGGCCACCCTCTCTGCTTTTGATGAATGAGCTGCCTGACAGCAGGACTTTTTTGGGCCCCTCTTCAGTCTGGCTGCCAGCATCCTCCCCCAGCCCGCTTCCTTTGAATTCTGATTTATACATCTGGTCCACTCCTTCCTGTGTGAGCAACCAGACCAGAGGAACCGCAGACATGCCGTATCAGCCGCAATTGCGATGCAAAACCCAGGACCCTGCTTAACTCGGCCCGGTTTTCAAGCGTCCCTCATGTAATTGATCCTGACAGGGCTCCGTCCTCATGTTCATCATGGCATGATTGAATTGGCAGAGCTAAACTAGCATGTAAATGGCGACTACGGATCCTGTGACATGATAGAGCAATTGTAGAGACGCTCTGAGGGACGGCAGCGGCTCCCATGACATTCATTGTGCTTGACATTCCTGACGTGCACCTAAATCTCTCTCTACTTCCTTTTATCTCTTCATCCTTCCCCTGTCAGTACATCTTCCCATCCGTTCATTACTCTTTTCACATTTCTCCGAAACCTGCTTTTATGCCTTCAGGACGGTTGTGAGCTTAATATCACTTGTGCCGTTAAAAATCTTCTTACCTAATTTTTTCCCTAGGAAGTAAAAAGACTTCCACACGCTTCTTTGTTCTTTGTGGTTTTTACATCTATCCTTTAGCTCTAAGTTTAGATGTTGAGCTTTAAAGTGTGTGTCAGGGTTATTTTTCAGCCTCGCGGTAAAAAGTTAAAGCTAGCGAAAAGCTATTGTTGGAGGGCTCACAAAATAAGACATGATGAATCCTACCTTGGAACTGCATTGATGAGGGCTGCAAATTATAAGACTGACTAAGGATAAACATACAAATTAGATGAGACACACTCTTCAGAAAGAAGAGTCACTTCAGAAATATGCTTTGTTGACTTTGTTTTTTTTAGCAACTGGGAAGTACTCTGCATAAAGTGTGCCTCATTACCTACTGCATGGCAAGTCTTTTGCTTTGTTCTAAAACCTAGTGAGATGCCTACGTAGGCAGCATTTTAAGACATCAGAAGCGTTCTGCATTGAGAAGGCTGTTGAAAATTATGCTTAATTATGCTGCATACTGTCCTGAAATATCTACTGGCCAAAGTCTAAAACATCACTTAATGTATCAATGTAACACTGAATATATTTATTTCTATATGTGTGCACTTTGTGCATATAGTGCTTATTGTCTTAAAACTATTTTTTAATTACTTAAAACTCTGCTGCAGTTGGTCAACCTTTCAAAGGAAGTTTGATTGACAGGCTATCTGACCAATCATAATGCATAATCTGCCTTTTTATTTGACAAACAAACCAGAAAAGGAGATTACAGAAAATTATTGTTGGAGGACTTGTACTTGAAAAAAATGGTGTGTATTGGTGTTAGGGGTGGCACGGTTCACAAAACCCACGGTTCGGTTTGTCTCACGGTTTTAGAGTCACGGTTTTCGGTTCTTGTTATTTTTTCTTTTAATCTTTATCACTCCAGAAACTAGACGCCTTCTGGTGTTCATTCATGTTTATTTTGAAATATAACTAGAAAAAAGGAAGAGAAGATAGTGAGGCAATACCACATGAAATGAGGCAATACAGCAATCCGTCCCGAAACATTAAACAGCCACAAAATGCTTCTTGTTGTTTGAAATTCTAAAAAAAATGACAACATTTGAAAGCTAAGACTGTTTCCTACTAAAAGTAACCTGCTTTTTCTTGTGTATCAGCATGCTGTGACAGTTGGACACACAACAAACACAACAGGCTTTGCAAAAGGTCAATCGCGAGATAAACAGAGCTGTATTTGTATGAAATACAGTGTAGCTGCATATGTAGTGTATTACTCAATTCTAAGTGAAAAAAGTGAAGTGAAGTGACTTGTGGCCAGGTGTGGTGACCCATCCAACATGCACACACACAGCCTTGAGAAGTGAACAACCACACACTGCAGTACCCAGGGAGCAGTTGGGTTACTCCAAGCTCTCTGACCCACCAATAGACAGCAATAGACACTACTATGATAAACGTCCAGAAATGTAGCAAATCGTGACATCAGTGTTTCAAGCATCATTTTACAAAGCTACTAAAATATGTTTTGTGCACAAAGAAAATGCAAATAACGACTTTATTCAACAATTTGTCTCCTTCCTGTGACCTTAGTGCCATCTTGTAGAGTATCCAGTGTACGTTGACAATTGTTAACAAGGGTTCATTGAGCTTAACTGTTTTTGGATACAAAATGCTACAACTAGATAATATAGTCATTAAGAAAAAAAAAATATATAAATTCAACAAGATAATAATGTATAATTTATAGTCTTTGTAGGTTTATAGGGGCAAATTCTCCAGCAAAATATATTGGACCAACTTCAAAAGTCTGGTGTTACTTGTACTTGTACTTTGTAAGTTGTTATTTTAGTTATGTGGCATGGCTGTAGTGTTTTATATCAGAAACACTGTTTTAATCAAGATTTGACATTTTATGAGTCTTCTGGAGCTGATGTCAGCCTGCTGGTTTTGGCATTTACAAAGCTCACAAAAGTTACCTTTTTACAGGGGCATAAAACAACCCCCTCCCATCACTTCAAAGCAAATGAGACTTTCTGGGGACAGTTCAACACATTAGGGACACAAAATAGAGATGTAAACAGATCAGTGAATATCTGCAGCAAAAAAACAACCTTCTTTACACATTTCTGCCTGCTTCTCAAAACAGATCCAGAGGAAAATGAGAATCCTCGGGCTTGGAACATGAAAGACATCAGCGCTGAGTTTTCTCCCAAGAGGTTTGGTCACACTAGTGTTTTGAGATGGAAATGAGACCGGAAGCAGCTCTAATTGTGTACTTCAATGCTGCTAGTGCCTTCATCAAAAGAACAACTGTTTAGCTAAAGCAGAAATGGAGAAGTTAGGAACAGTTCAACCAAAAATGAAAATTCTGTCTTCGTTTACTCACCCTCGTGTCACTTCAGTGAAACACAAAAGGAGATATCACTGATGATCTGTCATGCACCGAAAAAGAACGAAAGAAGAAATGTTTTTTACATAAAAAAATTTATGCAATGCAAGACATCTGATATTGCAACTTCATATGAGAAACAGAAATTTAAGACATCAGTCAATAGAAAATTCTTTCCTTTATTACTGCATTTTCACATATTTAAACTCATGTTTATGAGACAGACTTTACAGTGCAATACAGTGCAATCTGAACATATGCAAGCATAATTTACTTTAATGAAGGAAATGATGACAAAATGCCCTTTTTTATCTAAGTTATTCCTTTACCCAAACAGTGTGGAAATTCAGGGTACTGATCTATATATAAATTGGAGAGGAACAATTGGGTAGCAAGAGTGTGTGGGAAGAGGATGTTACATATTGTAAGGCAAAATGAAACTTGTGCTGAATAAGTACTTTCCATCCATCTCAATCTGAAACTTTGTTGTATCACCTCGGAGAACTGTGGTTGTTCCTCAAACCCAGAGCGTATTCTGTGGACTGTCAGACATCACAGGAACTGAGCCAGTAACCGCACACACTGACGCTCTAATTCCCAAAGCTCTCGCTGTAAAAAGAGTCAATAATCTTTACAGAAACAGAAGATAAGAATATATTACAGTAAAAACCTGTATAATAGTCATATGGTAAAATATTGTAATACATTTACCATTAAAATACATCTTTATATGGAATTTTAGTATAGTAAATATATACACATTGACAGTTAAAAGTCTGGAACAATTAAGAATTTTTATATTGTTAGAAAAATTCTGCTGCATTTATTTGATCAAAAATGCAGCAAAACAGCAATATTGTGAATTATTTTCAGCTTGCCAGAGAGTTCTAAATTTAACAGGATTGATTTTATAGCATGTATAGTGTAAACCTTTATCATAATTTGGTTCCTTTAACAGAAAGTAATTGTGTACAGGTGAACACAAGTTTCATTCTCAGTTCAATTTTCATCGGTGGACTGGCCTAGCCGCGATGTGCGGCACGTTTAATGAGAAAGATAAGGATTAAGACATTGATGAAACAGATAGTGCCATTCTCCGCCCTGCAGTGCAAACATGAAGGGAAGTGGGTGAATTACGACACACCATGTCTGCCTGCAGTGCTTTTGTAATTACAGTGGAAGTCACCATATTTCTTACCATTAATATGGCATGAAAGTCCCTAGGGGAGCTGTCAAATTCCCACAAAACAAAGCATCATGGGTAGGTGGTGCTGATGATAATCTTAAACCTTTCTTCTCTAACTGGAAAATGTATTCTGAAAGAACTCAAAAAAAGCAACACCGTTACATATTCTAAAAAGCAAGCTGCTAACTTACAAATGTACTGCAGGGTACGTGCTGAATTGGTTATTTGAATCGATAAAATAATGTTGACGTGCCCTTTACAGGATCAGCAATATTATTTACATGTAAATTGACAATGAGATTGTTTTCAGGATGGGTGCTATTTTATACATCTCCGCAACCATGCTGAGTCAGAGAACAGAGAGTGCTTGAGCAGGAGCTGTGGATTATGTAAACCAGACAATTTAATGTTATTGCAGGACAAGGATGTTTAAGTTCATGGCATCCTTTACGGGAGCAGCTCGTTCCCCTGTTCCCTGATCTGCTGCACTCTGGAGTCTCTTCTGTCATTAAACTCACCAAGTGGAAAAACAGAAACCATCATGGCAAAGAGCTTTTCGCAGCTGCTTCCAGGGAGACAATCCTCTAAACGGCCATCTTCCTAATATAACACCTGATAGAACAACTGTGCACGAAAACACAACATTAGGACATCTGATTTATAACAGATTGCTAGTTACATTCTAATAATTGTATGTTAACTAAAGCTGCCAAATGATAATATAAAAATTACAAGGTAATTATATGATATGCTAATTAACTCATATATATAAATAAAGCGTAAAATGGAGATAATGTAAGCAATTAGGTTGAACAGACACGGCAAAAAGTTAATGTGTGTGCACACGAAAACAAATTATTTATATTGATTTTATTAACAAAAAATTTACTTATTAAATAATAACAGCATATACAAATAGTGAAATAGAATTTCGTTTCTGACTGCTTTTTATGTATGTATGTTTATATATATATATAT
>JAUMHI010000058.1:16239337-16261057 GCA_032359435.1 Enteromius unitaeniatus | reverse complement strand
CTTACAAAACAATGCATTCTGGTAAGATAATTTGTCCGACTTTGATCGGCGCTGCAGCCGCCTTTCGATCACATGTGCCATCAAAGTACAGTGAGAGCAAAACGAGAGCAGTTGCACAGGTCAGGCGCTGCAGCTGCTCAAAATCGGCTGCGAAAGCTTTGATAATGACACACTTTATTCTCATTGGTCAGATTATGTGATTTACAAGCACGATGTGTGCTGTGTTTTTCTTAAAAAGTTCCTGTATGTAACCAATCTTTATATGGAATATCTGATATTCAAACAAAACATTACTGCTGAAAATGAAGATTAGGCGATATGGTAAATGTATATTCATATTGTATAAGAGTAAAAACTGGTCGACCAGAGGCCGTTTTTTTTTTAATGGATGTTTTGAGAGGCTTCACTACACTGAATAAACTGCTTATATTTGAAAATTGTCCTATAGTTAACTACAAAACAAAGATACAAATAATAAACGTCATATTGCATTACATAAAAGTCACCACGGAAACCTATAAATGTCCGACCTGGCAGCCGTCTCTTTACTCTTTACAGGCTAGTGTAGTTTATCTCGAACACACCTAATGACATCCAATGTTGACGTAGGGATTCTTGAAGCAGCGTTTTTTGAAATTGCGCACAGACAGGAAGTACACAGAAGACGGAGACAGCGACTGCGTCTATTCCACTCACAAATCAATCGTTTCGCATCAGAAGTCTTGGAATATTAATATCTTTCAAATAAATGATGATGGTGGTTGTATCTGCCTGCTATATTTTGTGTTTTATTGACAGATGATAGGTTTAGGGGCAGGGTTTGGGTTACGTGCTCATAAATGTGTAAATAATATCATTTTAATTAAAACTGTTTGACTGTTTACAATGAAAAATCACACCCCTACATATATGCAATAATGCCAATGTTTTTACCCAATATATGTTTTAATTATGACGATAACATAAAAATATATATATATATATTGCGCCGACATATTGACGCTAAGGGTTTCCTATTTAAAACAATGGAGGACCCCTCATGTCGAAATGTGTCTGAAAAGGGATACCTTGAGCATTGAAAAACGACGCAAAACTGTTTTGACCTAGCGTCAAAATGTGACGAATTGGAGTGAGACTGTGTTGGTTAAACAGACCATATAAATCACAGGACTCAACATATTAAATCTCCCTGGACTTAAAATGCCAAAAAAAAAGAAGAAGAAAAGGTTTCAGTTTTTTGATGGTCCCTTTAATACATTTTGTTGATTATAATTAATGTTGCACATAAATAATGTCTACCAACTCTCATTAGAGTGTTAGTTGACTGGCAGGGTTAGAATAAGTTGTATGTTTATTTATAGTCAGTTGAATGTCTGCAGGGAGACCATCACAATAAAGAGTTACAGTAGCAGATATGAAGCAGACAGTCGACTTATATGCTAATGAGAGTTAGTTGACATAGTGCAGCGTTATACTGTCATAAGAATCCATAAAAGGGACCATCAAAATAAAGAGTTACCAAAAAAGAATTTAATGAAATGAATAAACAAATTTGAAGATAGCTGGACGCTACTGACATGCACATAGTGAGCTTACGTGGCCACAATAGACCCCCCCCTTTGTACTTTATTGTGCTTTTTCTGAGAGTGTAGCATATTATTGTAAAACATTTGTAGTCAAATAAAGGGAAAAAATAGTACAATAATTACTACTGTATATGTTGTACATTTTTTAACGCTTGTATTCTGTGCAATCACAGATCTTCTGCAATCTTTTCAGCCTAGTATGTAAATAATAGCATGTTAACATTATAATGTCAAATGCATTCATTCTTACCATGTCTCTTAGACACAATCAACCATGATCAATCAAATTGCATTTCTTGAGATGTGATTTACTATGCAAGGTCAATCTGACTCCGTAACAGCTAGATCTTTAAATGGAAACAGCATAGAAGAACCTGTCCTAAAAGTAGCATGCCAATGGTAGAGCACAGGAATGCACTCTTGGCACTATGACTCACCCCATGTGATCAGATTGTATCAAGATTCCCAAATTGTTTCTATTCCATTGTTTGCAAACAACAAGCCATAGATAAGAAATGAATATTAATATAGTCAAAGATTGCTGTGATAAATTGTGTCGGTGAGGTCTGATCGCAAATTGATTATGCATGCATGTCGGATGCGCTCTATTTCTATCCGTTTCTCGTTCGTTTTCTCACACGCTTTGTTTCTAACACTCTCTTTTTCACCCTCCCTCCCCCTCTTCATGATTGATGGCGTTGCAGCTTTTATCTCAGGTAAGCCTGTGCTGTTACTTATCTAGCCCGACTGTCACTGGAGGTGTTTGCTAGCACCACTCAGACAGCAGATTGGCTAGGCCGGAGCCAGTTGGGATAAACCCCCAGGTGGCAGGACTGTGGCCAATGTGGCTGTGCTGAAGTGTGGATGCCACATGCAAAACTGCATTTTCACATTGTTTGAGGAAATTGAGTGGTGCTTGTCTGTGCAAAACATGGCACCACGATACTAGAGTGTTGTGGCAAGTTGCCCACCTTCAAGCTATCAGTTAGCTACCACCTAAACTAACACACTGTTTCATCTCTATTCAACACAGATTCTTGTAGCAGCATTTTTTTACATTTTGCACAGACTGCAGCAGCGCACAGGAAGTAAATGGAAGACGGACAGCAACCGCGTCTATTCCTCTCTCAAAAGACTTGAAATATTAATACTTTTCTAATAATTTATGACAGTAGTTGTAACTGCCTGCTATATCTTGTGCTTTATTGACAGATGGTAGGTTTAGGGGCAGGGGTTTGGTTACGTGCTCATAAATGTGTAAATAATATCACTTACATGAAGCTGTTTTGACTGTTTACATTGAAAAATCACACCCCTACATATATGCAATAATGCCATTGTTTTTACTCAATATATCTTTTAATAATGATGATAAAATAAACAAATATTGTGTCGGCATATTGACGCTAAGAGTTTTCTATTTAAAACAACAGAGGACCCTTCGCGTCCAAAAGTGACTCCAAAAAGGGTTTTGACCAAGAGTCAAAATGTGACAAGTTGGAGTGAGACTGTGTTGCAGTATAGTCATTAGACTTTAGCTAGAGACTGGTGTAATTGAATAGCACATTAGTGGTAGATTTATGCATTTCCATCTACTGGAAAGAATGTCTACCTTAATATGCTCTTAATATAGTGATATTCTCCATTACATGGACTCTGGTGTTCAATATTGAATACTAAACCAAAACTTAACACTTTAAGCAAACAGTAGAAGTCTGTTTCTCCTTTTACATATTAAACAGGCCTTCAACTGACACTACTGTATTACATCCCTGCCTCCATCCAAGGGACACAATTATCCCGTGTTTTTTTTTGTCGTCCCACAAATGAGCGCAGCCGACTCTATTTTCCCAGCTGTGCAGCAGTCCGATGAGAGCATTTTTTTTTTCTGGCTTTTTGAGAATGGTACCCCTGAGTTGCAGGGAGCGTGTCCAGCTCCATGTGAAGAGTTCTTTGAAGACTGTAGCAAGAACAATTACGGCGTCATGGCCCCGGCCTCGTTCTGTGAGTATGTACTCACGCTAACCCTGTACAATCATTCCAGAAAAACCCTAAAACAGCATGTAAAGTAAGGAAATAAAAAGGCTATTAATTTCAGCTTTTTCACTGTTCAAAACTACCTTTCAAGCCAATACATACAACTACATGGAGTAATATGGAATTAACATGCATCACAATAACAGATCTTGATGGGATCCATGGCATTAAATAATATTTAATATACAGTAATTTAATTAATCTGCAAGTATAAAAAACAGATATATTTAAAATATTCTGTCACATGGTATCAAGCTATGAATGTATCATCATAAGGAGTCCAATTTGCCTTGATCTTTTGAAATAAAAGATCTTGATGCACTATGAAAACACACTAACTCAAATCTCCCAAGACCAAAATGACCAAAGAATACTAAGCTGCAAAAAACAGCCTGTTCTGATTTTCTGACTTTTCAGTCTGATCTAACGGTTTGTGCATCGTATTTCTGCATGAGATGTTTTGTGATCCTGCCTCAAAATATAATGCATAGTTTAAAACAGGTTTTATTGAAGGACGATATAGGACTTAAAAGCAAACCGGCATGTTGTGCGTAAGCAAGCCTTAAAGGTACAGCAACAACAAACAATTGGAAGGTTTAGTTTTAATGATCAGAGACGGGGAGAAAACTGTCATAACTAAATTATGAATGTTCTGGTACACAAAAAAAGTTTTTACTAATGTTATACAAGGCCCCTGGGAGGAAAAACTAAAAAAAAAAAAATGTATGACCCTTTAATATTGTTTCCTTTGTCATCTCTTGAAACACAGCTCTATTTGTGTTTCTATTGCTGTTATAACTGACTTTTAGTGGCAATGCACTTGGTGTGCTGTGGATTATTTGAACCCCTTCCACTGGCTTCTCATATCTTTCTCTCTCTCCCTTCCTCCCTCTGTGCCTCAGCATTCCAATCATAGTGATGAGAGAGCTAGACTCGTACACCTCTCTCTCCTCCCGCACTGCAGACGACTTTGAAAGCCTGTCCTAATGAAAATGTATTGTTGTCTTTCCCAATCGCTGTTGTTTATTAGGTCTCACATTCCTTTCACTTTACTGCAGTCTTTAGGCAAAAAAATTGCCACAGCTCTCATAATTACCGCCGTCAGTCTGCAAACACTTAAAGCCTGCTTTTTCTTTTAGCACTAATTTGTCCCACCCTGAAACTGTTTCTTACAAACAGCCATATCTGCATGTGAACTTCGTTTTAAAAGAAGAAATACCTCAACAATGTCAAAACTATGATCAAAGTGCAAACTCGAAAAAGCGTATAGGAATGATTAGGGAGAGATTTTTCAGTTACTTTCTTTTTGAGTCAAATTTTTCTGCTGCAAATAATTGGCCACTGCAACAAACATTATTGCAGAGGTGGTGAAAAAAAAAAGAATCTGCTGTGAAACTGCTCTCTATCCCCTCAAAGCATTTCACTTCCTGGATTTTTTTTTTTTTTTTGGAATAAGCAACAGTGCTTTATGGAAGATTGATTCATGGCCATTTCTGTACTGCACTTATGTACTCATATGCATGTCAGTGTGTCAGTATGTCAGTGTATCAGCCAATGCAAAGCTACCAGTGTGTGTCAGACAAGAGCAAAGAAACATCTTACGGTCATTCATGTTTTATTTATTTACAGAAAGTGAAGTTAAAAATACACTCAGAGGATAAAAAGAAAAGATAAAGCTTGAGAAAAAAGGAAAAATTATTAGGTACAGTCTGTGGTTGACCAGTAGGGGGCCTCGGCTCCTTGCTGTGTCGTCCAGAGTCTCCTCCCACAGAGTGTGAGAGTAGGGATAAGTCGTCCCCTTCAGCATCTAGTGAAGCCATGCAGTGGGCGGCATCTCTCCCATGAGGACAAACAGAGATAGGCTGCTCAAGACACTCCCCTGACTGGGAGTGGTGCAGCCAGCCCTTAGCTCAACCCACCAGGCTGGAGGAGGAGGAGGAACACGGCGCTGCCCGAGCTGATCCCTTCAATCTTCCCCACAGTGTGGAGCAGCCGGCAGCGCGCACACACACTCACACACTCTCACACAGCCACACACACTCACACTCACTCTTGCACACACACTCGTGCGCGCAACAAAGCAGGCAGTCGAGGGAGGCGGGTAATAAAGAAAATCACAGAGGAAAAAAAACAGCGTTTGCTGCACCTGGACTTTTCGGATACTGCAGTCTGCCTGGAGTTTGTGGCATTTCCTGCGTGCCTCGTAACCTCACGGCTCACATCTGGTCCTTCCTGCGGAGGGTTTGAGTCCCGTCAGCTGCGTTTGCAGAGATCCAAATCCGACGTCTATCTACATTGCTGCTTTGTGCATCCGCCAGACGGGAACAAAGTGTGCAACTGGGATATCTGACAAGCTCCTCTGGGAACCCACGCTGCACCGACTGTCAGAGAGAAAGAGAGAGAGTGAGAAACAAGGAGCTAGATAAATAGAAAGAGAGAGAGAGAGTCAAAGTCAGGGCATGAGCAGGAGACTAGAAGCCGGTTTTTCGGAGAAGTGATCGCCACAGTGCCCCCTCCTCTTCCCTCGCCTCCTTCCTTCCTTCTCTCCTCTCTCCTGTGCCGCTGCTCCTTCTTTCTTCGCGCACATCTCCGCTGATATCCCATCCTCGTACCTCAGCTCTCCTTCCATCACCTCCTCCTCCCCTGATCCCGAAGACGGTGTGAAGAGGAGAGGCACGGCGCGCGCACACTTGCCTGTGTGCCGTATCATCTCTCTCTCTCTCTCCATCCTTCCTCTGGCTCCGTCCCTCACGCGGATCTAGCCTCTAGCTGCGGAACCACAAGCTGAGGCTTTTTGAGTTGTTGGATCCCACACGCGAGTCTCTGTATCCAGCCAAAGCCAGAAGGATTCCAGCTACATGGGCAAACGCTTGGAACAGCAACCAATGTACCCCCAGTACACTTACTATTACCCTCACTACCTTCAGACTAAGGTAAGACACCTTGGTTATCTGGTTTTGTGATGTTCTGATTGTCTGCCTCACATGCTTTCTTGCATCTGCACAGTTCTGACAGATTACTGACACACAAACCACATGACCGATATTTGACATGGGCCGCTCTCTGGAGGTGCAAGAGTGGCCGTTTATCAAGAATGCATGCATACACTCTCGCACGCAAACACTCATGATTCTCAGATTCTGTCCTCTCAGCTGTGTAGCCTGTGGTGGAGGGACTTGAATAATTGCATCCATCTCTCTAAGCCCCTACACCACCCGGACGTGGAAAATTGATTACTATGGGCTGATCGATAGTGCCTAGATGCTATCGGGGGCAGTGGTGATCTCGGCCTCCCTCTGTAATTCATGAATGTTTTTATGCGGCGCACCCCCTAAGAGGCCGACACTTGTGTAACATGTTTGAGTGAATGAAAGTGGAGAGAGGGCTATGATTGGATCAGAACAAAATAAATGGCTGTCAGAACAAAGGGCGTGAAGATGCATTTGCCTGATGAACTTGGGGTGGGTAAATTACAAAGTGAAAAAGACAAATGTGTGGAAAGAAAATTTATGGAAAGTCTTTTGAAGCAGTTGCTTGCTCAACGTTGGCCAAATAGGCAAGCGTTCCCAAAAGACACATGATAGATGGCAATGGCCAAGTCGCTCTCCATCAGAAAGTGTTTACGACCTCTCTCTTTCCCTTCTTCTACCTGTGTTATCATACAGGAATTTAGTAAGCGCTTGGCCAATCTCAGCCTTCAAAATCTTAGAGGAGCTTGTAGAAACAACTTGATTGACGCCCTTCATCGCTAGTCTATATGCGACACTAGCAACAGGCACCGTATTACCCATCAACACACACTCCCCCACTCCTTGTAGCTGCCTTCAAGGTCACGTCAAATTGGATCTTACCCACTTCCGCTGTCTAATGAGTTTCTCAGAGTGTCTCCGAGGGATGTGGGGGCTCGTCCAGAGCACCATGTCTTTGTCCTTCTCTTTCGCCGCAACCAAAAGTCCTCACAACGATAACTCACCTTGCTAAATAGGGCCTGTCAAAGAAAATGCATGCATATTCAAAAGGCTCAGAAATGTGCAAAGTATGTTGGGGATCCTGAGCACTATGGCGAACGCTGGAGCATCATGGGTAATGGTCAAATGGGCCAGTCTGGGAATAATTATTGATCTGTAGATTATTAAAGGAGATGGAGGAGGTTTTTTGGCACTGGGACGGAGTTTCAGATTTCAGATATTCGGTCTCGCTTGTGAAGGATGAGGACCTCATGTGAGCACGGGTCAGCGTGAGTGCGATTGCGTGTGTGTGCGTGATTGAGGATGTAAATGGTCTGTTATTAATCTTATTAATCTAGCGTGCTCTCTGAGTGGAGGCATTCCTCCGGGGGAAATCAATCATGAGGGGGAAGAGGGGCAACTGACACACAATCACTGCCCTCGCTCTCTCTCTCTTTCCCTCTCTGCCCCAATAATGCTGTGTGCTCTATGAGAGGCAAATGTTAAGCAGGGGAAATTATGATGCGACAGTTAGCTGCTAATGTCGAGAATCTGTAATTCAGTTAAATTATTATAAAGACCCTGGTATCAATTACATGTAAATGACTTACTTTGGTTGAAGTAGGTTCAAAAATGAAATGTGGCTGGAAATCCATCCATTGTTTCATAATATGGGTCATAGATATCACTGAACGTGAAATTCGCTGGAAACAATATCAGCTAGATTTGTTATACAAAGTGAACAGATTGCAAACGCAGATTACATTTCCACTTTTCTTCCTGACGCTTTAACAAGAAGGTAGCGTTAAATCTATCTATCTATACCTTAAAACATAACTTCACGAAACTTTAAAGATTTCAAACAAGGATTTGTCAAGAAAGAATTTACAGTTTGTCTTGACAAATTATGCTGTTCCGTTTAAAATATAAAATACATTTTAAACATTTTGATTACTTTTTATTTTACTTCCTTACACTCAAATTCGAATAGCAATTCTTTCACTCTACCTCAGTTCAAAGACAACAATTGCACTGGAATTAAAAAAATAAAATAAAACATTCTTAATTCGGTTTAATTTCAAATGACACACATCCCAAATCAATTCACAATCTAACTCTCCTAATGCAGATATCTACTGTACCAGTCTCACTTCCCTTTTCTCTTGCAGGGTTTAGCTGAACATGGGTGGATATATAAACGTGAGTGTGTGAGCTGAGGTATCCTTGACAGCAGTCATACACCAGTGGGATATAAAATAGAATTTAAGGGAGGTAATTCCCCTCTGGTATTGTGTCAACAGAGGCCAGTGGGGCCCCGTCTTCCATTCAATCAGTGGCTAGAAGTCAGAGCTTTATGGTGTGTGTGCACATTGATGTTTTGAAAGAAGGGAAAGGGGAAGACAGCCAGAGCGAGCACTCAAATCCAAAGCTATGAGATTGTGTATGCGAGCAAGTCTGTGTGTGTGTGGTGTTCGGTTACACTCTGTGGGGTCAGCTTTATGTACAGCAGAAAATAACATCCAGTCGGCCGTTTAAACCTCTCCTCGCAGTGGGAGTGCACACTAACTGCCCTGCAGTGAGGTGACACATGGCTTGCAAGCAACGTTCATGCTGCATTATGGGAATGGTGCATATATGTGGCTCATTATATTTCCGCTGCTCTCAATGTCATTTAGGATTATTACGTTGTGATATTTACTCCGCTTGTGGATAATTACCAGACTGATGCATCATTTTCCTCTAGCGGCACCTATTTTTTAGCACACGGGTGAAAATGCTCTCATCTCCCCTCCTCCAAACAACCTTCATCTGAATAATTAAACTCGTTAATGGACAAGCAATTTTCAGGTATCAACGACAATTTGATTTTCGGTATTCATTACCAACACTGTCATTAAACAGGTGAAAGGATAGATTAAAATCCACAAGCACACTCAGCCGTTCTACACACAAATTACTGACTGCAACAAATTGAGTAATTTAGCCTTAAAATATGCTTAAAATTGTGAATAATTGTCTGGTTGTTATTTTTTTAAAATGTGGTTACAAGACAAAGCCTGACTTCTAATCACTTGCCTAGTCCAGCGTTTTCCCTTTGAGAGTACAATAACATTACTTGTAATAGCATTACATGATGTTAGGCTATAATACAGTTTCTAAAAGAAAAATTTGGGTTGTTTTTACTCTAATGTTTTTTTTTTTTTGCTATTTGATTTGTTGTTGGAAGAGATCCATAATGACATATGTAGAAACATAAACTTACAAGAGTGCAGGCTTTGTATGCGTGTCTGAATTATACATGTAAACACTTCCGTCGGGAAAGCCTGCACTGTAAAATGCTTGCAGTAAGTTTCTGCCTGTAACCATCGAGTTAGGGATGTCTGATCTGCCTAGAGTGCTAAATTATGCTTGTCCGTGTGTAATTTTTCTGTTAGCATTGGAGTGTGCATCTAAGCCACAAATAGGACCCTATGAATTCAGTTTTATTTTTTTTCCCAACCTTTGTGTTTATTTTTCTGGATTCTGTTTCAATGGTTCAATTAAATTTGAATAATCCAAATCGATGTCAAGTAAATTGATATCATAACGTTTTTTTTTGTTTTTTTTAAATAAAATTTGCAACAATATTGTCTTATTATTTTTATCTAAAATAATCAAATGAATGCATTAAAATCTTGATAATTTGAATAATTTAAATATAATCAAATGAAAATCCCTTTAATTTTGTACAATAAAAGATTACTGTTTAAATTAAAACTTACATTACAAGTTGTAATACTGTTTAAAAACTTGAAGTTTTAATAAACTGTACTGTATTATTATTCAATTAATTAATCAAAATTCTGTTTTTATGAATTGATTCCACATTGATGAAATTGTTGGGACGTATCTGTCTTTTCACTCTGAGGTTTCTATTTAATGTTAAACATTGGTAAGTTGCGAGTGCAAACATATAGTGTAAAATGACCTTGTTTAGTAGGAAGGCACACGTTAAACTACATCACTATGCTGTCTAGTATTCACAAGAGAAATGGTTTTAAAGGAGGAGGAAGTGACATGTGGCCAGGTATGGTTTCCCATACTAGAAATTTGTGCTCTTAATTTAACCCATTCAAGTGCACACACACAGCAGTGAGAAGTGAACAACCACACACACACACACACACACACCGTGAACCCAGAGCAGTAGGCAGCCATTGCTGCGGCGCCCGGGGAGCAATTGGGGGAACCGTGCTTTGCTCAAGGGTTTCACCTCAATCGTGGTATTGAAGGTGGAGGTGAGACCCTTGAGCAAGGCACCACAAATATGAATACAAGCATTCATATTTTTAGTCCATAAATGTTCTTCTCTTTTCCTCCCTATCTTTCTCCCATCTTCCCTCCCTTTTCCTCTCTCTCTCTCTCTCTCTCCCTCTCCTACTGTGTCCTGGGCATTCTCTCCAGCCATCTGTTCAGAGGGGTGGGGTTCACTCTGAAAAGAGGAACATACTTGGCAAACATACAATCATAGGTGGATAAAATTTTATGCCCAAGATTGTCCTCGTTTCAGGGGTGAAACGCTTTGCATTAGTCACGAACATGAAAAGAGAAGAATACAAAGCACACAAAAGAGCTGTTTGTAGTAGTAGTTGAATATTTTTTGGCCCGTTCTGAAGGTGAAATGTGTTCTAGATTTTCACATCTTGCATCAGAGAGTAATAACTCTCATGCACATCCAGTCACACAAAACCAATATAAGAATGCAAGACGAAACTTTCATTGTCAAGATGCTGAGTTAAAGGACTTGTACAATAGCACTGATAAAAATATAATTTTGACTGTACAATCTGATCCAGCGAAATGTGTCAATATATAAATAAAACCAATTAGCCAATCAGATTTAAAGAACCTGTTTATAGTTTTTGTAAAGTTTAGGCTTACAATCAGTGTTTGGTGCTTGTGCATCAGTGTCAGTCATCTATCATTAAATATGATTTTAGGCATTACTCATGGGTAAGGTTAGGTTAAGGGGTTGAGATATGGTCAAAACTAAAATTTTGGATTAAAATGTTGTTCCAGGGTCAACAAACTATGTTGACCCAGGAACACATCTAACTGCAAAATCAGTATGTGCTGGTAGTTGCATTGCTGTTTATGCAGGGTCTTGGATTTCATCAAAAGAAAATCTTAATTTGTGTTCTGAAGATGAACAAAGGTCTTACAGGTTGATATGAGAATGAAAGAATTTTCATTTTTGGGTAAACTATTCCTTTAACTTCTACAATTTAAAAAACTGGAAGCCCAGGGAATGTTTGCATACTAACAACTTTTACAAAATGTAACATGAGAGAGAAAGAGAGAGAGAGAGAGAGAGAGACTCACCACTGCACTAGCATTAGCACAGCTATTTCTCATTTAGTGACAAAACACACACCAAAGCCTTCATGTGGCCGCCCACAGTCTAAGCTCCACGAGGGTAACCACAAAAACTCATGACAGATACTCTTTTAAATCACTAAGCAAACTGCACATTTACCACAAGCATACTTTTTTCTTTAATCAAAAACACATAAAATAATTCATTTTCATTTGGTTTTAAACTTTACGCTCCCGAATGGGTCTCTTGCAAAGCATGCTAGGAACTTAAGTTTCCTTAAGTGTTAAGTTTCAGTAAATGCCAACAAAAAGTGATTCATGTAGTTTTAACCCCGAAGTATTATGGTAACTTCCACTTTACAAATTTAGTTAATTGAAAGTAATTAAATATGTTGTCGCAATGTTTAAGAATTATTAAAGGTATAGTTATTAAAGGTGTAGTTCACATTTAAAAATGAAATTCTGTTATTGACTCATTCTTTTCAAAAGGGTTCAACTGTCCATATAATGAAAGTACAGCAACTTTCATGGCATGCAGAAACAGTATTCCCTAAAATAAGAAAGTTATAGAATAGTATAAAAGCCATTTGAGGGTGAATAAATAATGGCAGAATTTTCCTTTTTGAATGAATTCTTTTAAAGGGTTAGTTCACACAAAAATTTAAATTTTGTGATCATTTACTCACTCTTGTGTCATTCCAAAGAGGTGCAATACTGTTACATTAAAAGTCTCTTCTGCATGTGTATCTGGTCACTGTCACCTTTATTTGGAACTAACTGCAAGCACTTCCAGTATTCGTCCATGACTAGCACTCACGTGTGGTCCAAGCTGTAATGGGGCGATCTGAGCTAGCTAGTTGGTTTCTGTGGGCTTGAGAGAGCCAGAGGAGAAAGGCACCGGTCCTGAGGTAATGGCCCTGCTGCATTTTTAATAGAGGACCACTTTGTAACAACCCGAGCCTGATGGATTCTCCCCTTTTAAGGGCCCTGCTATTTCTTTTTTACACACAGCTTGCTTTTAGGCCACTGGCGTAAGTGCTCGACAAAGCCTGTGTTCAGGGATAAATGGTCGAGAAGGAACGAGCCAAAGCAGTGGAAGGCTGCGGCAACACAGGGACTCATCGACGTTTTACCGTCGGCGTCCGATCTAGTTCCTCATTGGCGCTGTCGCTTCTGGGCTTTGCCTCGTTGCATCTTTGAGATGAGCATGATTTTAGTTAGAGGCTGAGCATTCAGCTGTAAATATAGATCTGCTGTGGATTCTGGAAGAGGATAGTGTTTTCTCAGGGAGCAGGGATGTGTTTGATTTGGGATTTTAGAACGGATCAATCATCTAGATGTAAAGGGTGACGTATGACGCCATCGTCAGCGGTCGCGCGTGCATGTGCGTGTGTATGAATCTGGTGGTTTAATGAGCTTCGAGTTGTAATTAGCGGTCGGGAAAGCTGCTTTTGCTATGAATTCACACAGAGAGCGCAGAGGAACAGCCGGTGCAGCTTGGCTTCAGTCACAAACGATAACCACTCGATTTCAAGAAAAAGAGGAGGGTTGTTGGTGGCAGCCTGCTCCTCCTTCACAGTGTAGTGCCTTTCAGCCGCTCCTGTCATCTTTTCTTCCGCCCCTCCAGTGCGTTTTCATCTAGAGACTCATTGGAAAGCGTTTCCCCCTGAAAGCAACCAAGGACAGAGTAGGCAAGGTAAGGTGTCATAAATCATTGAGAACATGCTACTCATTCCACAGACCCCACCCCCATGCCCTCATCTCCAGCCCCAACCTTTTACATGTCATGAAAAGTCCACGCACTACACACACACACCTCTCCAGTGTCAAAAGAGCCTGCTATAATAATATACAGCTACAGCGATTCTAACCCACCATAACTGTATCCAATTCTTCGCGGTCTGACTGAAAATCCGGCCCCAAAAAGGTACATTAAAGACCGCTCTGGGAAAGGCCATTTGTTTTGGCCTCGATTTCAAACCACTGAAGACCGTAACGATGCCATCTGAAAGGACCCGTCCCTTCCTTCACTTCCCTATTGGATAAAGACACTTTGGGGTCTCGAAAGTGCCCTGGGAGCGGGTGATGATTCAATAAAGATTTCCCCAGCCTGCAGAGACTGCTCGGAGTTGGCATAGCAGCTAGCACCCTGCCTGGGATTAGCTTATGTAAACAGTGCTTTTGTTGGGTTTCGGTTGAATTCATTTGCTCGCCCCATGTGCTTTTATCAGGATAATTTGTGAGGCAGACACTTAAAGACTTGTCCAAACATATCCCCAGGCTCAAGGCTAAATACAGAGCTAGTAATGACACTCAAACGTGTGGCGTGCTCTTTTTCCAGACTTCCCATCACGCTAAATGCGGCCGCTGAGGTCACATGTTTCCTATTGAATGTCAAGGTGAATCACAGCTTTAATGCATACCAGAGCTGTGCAAAATTCTGAATTGAAGAACCTGTGCCCTTTAAAATTAAGAGGGTGAAATTTAATTAAATTGGCCATACCTCAAAGGAAGTAGAAATAGAAATACAGGAAGTGGAATTTGCTATGCAGAGAAACAAACAATTATTAGCATTTTGGGAAATTATGTACATAAACGTAATAAATATAAATAAGAATTCAAAGCTCTTCTTTTTCATTAATTTTAACACCATACTTAATTAATTTTTAATAAATGTTGGACTTGTTTTCAAGCAATAAAAAAATCCTTGAAACTGGATAAAGTTAAATAAATATTTAAATACTTAAGTGCAAATATCAGACAATTCAATGAGACTAATTACACTTGTATTAAAAATACATTCTAAGAAAACAAGTTTTAATATCTAGCACAGTTGTTTCAAGGATTTGCATTTCAAAAAATACTATTTTTCTAGTAAAAAGAAAATGTGCAGCTGTCTAAGACTTATAAAACCTTCACAATTTCAAGCAATCTCAGATTTAATATCAAATTGCAATTCTGCATCTTATCTGTTATACCTTCAATTCAATTCCATTTAAATCTGAACTGGAATTTGAAACCACATTCTCAATTCTAAATGCTATTTAATTCACAACCCTGTTGAATTCTATGATCAAGATGTCCACCTGAAGTAAAGTCTATTGTAAAAATGGTGATGATTTTCCTATGCTCTCATTTATCCATTTGTTTGTACATGACTAATATATCCTCAGCTGGTCTGTGGTGGGTTCAGTGAACAGCTGTGCTTGTTAGCCATGGTAAGCTTGAAGGCAGGAGCCTCTGCTTTTGATGGTTGAGTTCACTTGAGTGCGTGGATGCTAGAGGTGCTAGGTGGTGGAGAAACCAGGCCTGGACTTATTAGCTGAACTATCTGTCACACAACAGGACCCTTGATTGCAACTCCTAACACTCCCTCAAACATAATAAAAGAAAGGACAGAAAAGTCAGAGCTGTGGCTTAGGGGTTAATGCACAAGCTCTAGGCAACTAAAGTTCAAGTCTTATATTATTTTCTGTACTGTCTTAAACACATTGTATTGCTTTTTTATGATTTTGGAAATTTCTCGGTTATTTGTTTTTTCCATCTTTAAAAAAAAAGAAGTTATATTTGTAATATCTGAATATATTTTAGAATATAATTTATTCCTGTGTTGGCAAAGCTGAATTTTCAGCATCATTACTACAGTGTTCTAGACCGCATAATCCTTCAAAAATCATTCCAATATGCTAATTTGTTGATCAAGACACATTTATTTTTTATCAATGTTGACAATGTTTAGATTTTTTATTAGTTTTTTATATAACTGTTGTACTTTTCTTTAGAATTCTTTGATAAACCAAGTGTTCAGAAATTAGTTTGTAATGCAAATCTTCGTTTGAACTGTCACATTTGTTTATTTCAATGAATAAACATATTAATTTCTTTCAGGACAACCTAAATACCCGAAAACTAAATTCTAGATATTAAAATCAAATCTCTAACTTTGGATTGTAAAATATCTCTTCTAAAACTCCAGAGGAGAAAGCTGCAAGTCTTTTCTCAGGAGAAACAGCTGAGAAGGAAGTCTCTATTTGATGTCTATATAATCTCATTGCTAGGAAAACAATAGAGATGTTATTAGAAATCTCATTTGTGATTGTTACTTCCTGTAGCTCCCTCCCTTTTCTTCTTGTCATTTCCTGTCTCCTCGCGCACCGTCTCTATTAGCAAAGTGGCAAAAAAAGCACACAGGGAAAGCCAGAGAACGAACAAGACAAATGCATAAAGAAGTGCAGAAGACAGGAAGTAGAGGATGCAGTCCTGACAGGATCCGCCCTAGAGATGCTACAAACAACGTGACCTCATCTTTTCAGCCCCAGCAAACTAATCGGCCTACACGCACACAATAGCTGATTCGATGTGTCTTTTTAAAAGTTTAGCCAGCACCGGAGCACTTTACCGCATTCATGTGCTGCATATTTTATTAGCCTCTCCAGTTTTATGAATGATTAAGCTCCTTTGTGTGCAGCCAGGTCTTACCCTCAACTACAGCGTGCGTGTGAACCGCTTTTTCAGTGCATGTGTATCTCTTCATAATGCTCTCTCGAAAACAATGGGCCCCTATGGACCTGCACTGCCCAGCGTCCCAGGGTTTTACCCTTCTCGTCCTTTTGTGCTAGCGTGCCTTTGTTTGAAATGCTGGCCCAGACTTTTCCCTCTGCACCGAGATTGTATTTCCCAATGCTGGTCGCCGGGATGAGATGCATTTAGCTGGCTAAAGTGGTGCTAGGCACAAAAAAACAAGTCTTTTGTAGAGGCACAAGCGCTTTCATCTCACACTGCGGTAGCTAGAAAACAGAAGGGCCTTTTGGGGGAGGATGTTAAACTTTAAAATGTCTTTTAAACTTTCCGACGCCCGCATCTATATTCTGCTACAGTCTGTCTGACTTCCATCAGCTTCCTTTTCTGTCAAAAAAACCATCTTCCACTTCAAAAAATAAGGTTAGACACACACCATTCGCAGTCTCTGATTGGGGTGTCATTATTTCCGCAAGAAACAGTGGGTCGCTTTGACAAATAGGTGTGAGAGGAGAGAGGACACGGGGCATGTCAGGGATGGCTTGCTAATGGCTCTGCGGACACATTCCATAAGAGGACGTGTGTATCGGTGCACCGCACACCAACTTCACACTAATCATCTCACTCACGGCTTAATGGCCCACATTTGTTTAAAGAAAACAGGGATGCCCGTACAAGCCAATTAGAGAGCGTATTGACATTCATGAAGGGATGTCTTTCTCTTTTGTGTGGGTGTGTGGATGTTTGCGTGTCTCTTTGGATGACCGTGTGTTTGTGGAGTTCGGATTGAACTTGCGGACGCCGGAAGGCAGGTCAGAATGAGAGGTCGGAGAGAGTCTTGGGTCACAGTCACTCTAACTGTCCGATGCTAATTAGACTGCTAACGTGCACGCAAACACACACACACACACACACACACATACTCGAAGGAAGTACATCCTAGCCCTACTAATGAGCCTATCACTGTCTAAGAGAAGCATCTCATATCTCTCTCTCTCACACATGTAGTGCATCAGAGTAAATCAGATACTTAAGATTCGATCGGAACATTAAAACATGAGGAGCCAAATTCCACAAAGAGGCCTCAAGACAACAGGAAGTCATAAATCGGCCCATGAAACCTTGTTGCCTACCTCTGCAGATCCAACAGACATTGTCACAGGACAGGTTGTAATATTAACACAAAAAGGTCAAAGACACATTATCATTACATGGGTAAAATAATTAAAGATTTTGTTGGATGGATCTCCATCCCTCAATTCATGACCAGACTGAAATTCCTGGTGAGACCTTTAACCCTGGTTTTCACAAATACTGCCCTCAAATACTGGCACAAAACTGCCTTTTCATGCATATCCAGTACACTAAACTGGACTTAAATCACTGATTTGCATAACTGCATATATTATATGTAACCCACACCTTGGAACTACTGTATCATGTGTTAAACACTCATTGTATAGGTATTTTGAGTAACTATTGAATGGCTTATAGTTTTACTTTGTGTTTAGTATGGTTTTGCTTCAGTCTTCTTGCTTGAAATGTTTCTTCCCTCCAATACTTAGTCAAGTGTATCATATTCATGTTATAGAAATCATGTCCAAAGCGGGAAATTTCAAACCATGTGATAACATTTGGATTTATGATTTGGGGAGGAGAAATATCGCCACACCCTGAGCTAGAATGATTAAAACACGATTTTGGGATGTGTCCAGAGATGAGTTTTAAATGGTTAAGACATGATTCAAATTATGCTCATTACACACATTACTTTAAAAAAGCAATTAGTTATAGTTACTAATTACTTATCACAAATCGTAACTGAGGTAGTAACTGAGTTACAGCCTTATAAAAGTAATTACCAGGGAAAGTAAAAAATAAATAAATAAAATAAAATCAAATGGCAAACTTCAAACATACATTAATCACCTAGTATGCGTTCGCTTGAATTGATTTGCTGAAATCAAAACAGGGACAATAATAGGTGAGCGACAGCCAATAAGATTGTCATTAGCGCATTAGTCCCGCCCACTACCAGAGAAACTGGCAGTTCTTAAAAGTTGAGGAATTCCAAATGAAATCCGTTATTTTGACAGGAAAACACAACAAAGAATATCGTTCACATGTAGCGCGCCAAGTCTGCATGTTATGAAAGACTCTCTTGTGCTTCATCTTTCTAAAGAACCTGTGCATCTTCACAGAGTTTATGGTACGTCAAATACAGCTACACTGCGCATCCATTGAGATGGACTGAAAAATGCAAATAATATTATAATAAATTATAGTAACGCCACATTTTATTGTCAGTAACATAACGCTGCGAAAAAAATAACGCACTTAGTAACGCCGTTTATTTAAACGTTAAACGTTATTCCCATCACTGCTTAAACTGCCAATCTTGTTACTGTGCTTATTAATAGTGTTTACACTATTATAATCTGGATTTTATCCAATATATATATCCAATAAATATCCAATGTCCAATGTGTTATACGGCTCGTTCACTGAATCGCAGACCAACCCAGTGAACCGCCGTAAAACAGAGATTCTGTTATAGACTCTTATATGATTCTGATTCTTTGTTTGAGCTAAAATTTGCCTATACACACACGCACACGCATAGCCTAATGGGCCTGCTCACTTACTGCCCTCTCCTCCCTGCTGCACGACACTCAAACCATTGAGTGCTGCAGATGGTCTGCTAGAGGAATTCACAGAAGACCAGTGTCTGCAGCTCAACCTTGGCCTTACACAGAACAGGAGTAAACAGGTTCTGATAATGGATATATATAAGATATAAAATGTATAGGGATAATTCATCAGTGTTGCTCAAATGGCTCATCTGAATGGCTTTCTTTCTATATTGGAGTAGAAAAGGTGAATTTCTGAATATCCTGGCCAGGTCGAAGTGAATCAGTGCATGGGCTGTCAAGCTCAAAACTGATAAATAAGCATAAAAGTTGTCCATACATTCCACATGCGAGCTTTGTGTGAGGATCATACAGGAACATAGGTATGTGTCAATTTTAATGAGAAACTTAGATCCATCATTCATTCTGCTTTTGTGAACTGATCTAAAAGTCTAAAAAGGTTCATAATGGACAACCAAGCAATTGAGATTCAAAAAGATCATGAATCATTAGTTTGATTTAAATCTTTCTGGATATCACAAAACTGGTCCAAATAATTTGTTGCTGAATTGGACTGTTTTGGATCTCAAGTTCAGCTCAGTGATCCAGTTGCAGTGGTTAACATCTCATTGGAATTAATAATGGTTAAGAATCTGGTTCATTACGTAAAGTTGCTTTATACCAGGAATGCAGTACCTTCACAATATTAAAAATAACATGGTATGCTGATATATACAAAAAATAAAAACTGCATGCAGGTATTTTTTGAATGGCTGCTGGTTTGAGCTAGCTTAATCTGGTCCTTAGCTGGTCTTGAGCTTGGTTGGTTCTTAGTTGGACCAGTACCTGACCAGCTCAAACAAACATTCATGCTTTAAAACATACCAGCATATGATGTTTTTTTTTTCAACAGCACTAAATGATTACTACTGTAAATACATGTGCCATTGCCTTAAAATATTCCTTCAAAGAATTTCAAGAGGATTCTATCACAGTACTATCACACAAAATCCATGGTACTTGTCCAGAAAACCGTGGCACTCATGCACACTTGCATAAGCAAATATAGACTGATAGACAGACAGACAGTTAGATAGATACATAGTTTGATCAAAGAAAGTATAAAACAGAGAGATATAACATAAGCTCCTCTTTCCTTTAAAAGAAAGGCCACAAGCTGTCTATCTCCCACTGCCAGCCCAGTTAAACTCCTCACGCCTGAGCTGAGCTGGGTTTGCATAATTCAGCAGGGTGGGCAAATCCAGATCTACAGATTATCATGGCTAACAGCACAAAGGCACATAAGAGCTAGACTAAAGATAAAAAACAAGCGTGCACACACTGTGCATCGCCATGTCTGTATCTTCTGTATTGATTATGTCCTTTTATAGCCACTGAAAGTGCTGTTCACACACTGTGCACACAAATTACAGCAATTAGGTCTGTTCTAGGTCACATTTCAGATTTCATACAGCTTTCAGTCAGTTTTGAAACTTTTCAAACCACACCGACATGCTGTTTGACTTGATTCTCTGTCATACCGGCTTGATATTCTGTCATCTCGTAGCACACACTGCCAATCCTTTTTTTCCGCTGCCTTTTAGCGTTTCAAGCAATTCAATTTTATCTCAGCCTTACGAAAGGATCGTCACACAATTTTTTTCCAGAGAATTTTATTAAAGGTCCTAATGGAAGACGCGGTACTACTGTTGATTATAGCAAAGAACCTGAGCTACCTGAGGCAAATCTAGTCTCCAGAGCAGGTTTTAGCGTAATAGGACAGAGAATCTTCAAAGCTGAGAGTTCTCACAGGCGACAGCTCTGGTTTTTGCACAAAAGGAAAAGCTTCCTCTGGTCTCCACAGATGTTATCTGGTCAAATTGGCTCTGGTCTTTGTCAAGAGTGTGCTCCTTTTTGAATATACGGCGGGTGTCTGTTGTAAATACCTCACTGTTTCCATTGTGGTCCTGGTTTGTGTTGAACATTGACTTAGGAATTAATCCAATATGAGGAGAAGGTCAGATTGTGGACAGGATGCTGTACAGAACAGATTTTGTGGCGCTGCAGTTCTTTGTATCAGTCAAAATCTTAATGAGAATAATTATCGTGCAAAATGTTCTTAAAGAAACAGATCACCTAAAAATGAAACCTCATTTCGTTCCAAACCTGTATGCTTGTTGTCCACAAATAATGAATGCACATAGTGACCACATAAGTTAGGACCAACAAACCTCAAAAAGACCACAGGAGTCTAGCTTGTGCTCTTATGAAGCCATTTTTGTGAAGGCAAAGACCTTCCATTGGGTTGAATCTCAACAATCTCAAGAACTGCTCATTGAAGACTTAACATTCTTAATAGCCATCTATTGATAATCATGTTTTCCAGTAAGAATTACCTTAAAACACAATATAAATTATTATCTGCATTAATAATAAATAAGATACATTTAAGACTGCACTAGACTTTTTTGATAGATCTTCTATGATACGAAAGTTTTCACATTGCTATGTCAATTATTTCAATGCCAGATTTTTAGATAAAGAAGATATATTCTTAAAAACTAGTCTTTATAATGAGCACTTTCTAAGTTGTTGTTCGCCTCTTTAGGACTAATTGCTGCTGTTTTCCCCACCTGTAAGTCGCTT
>JAUMHI010000058.1:16181531-16225699 GCA_032359435.1 Enteromius unitaeniatus | reverse complement strand
AATATCTTCAGAATACTAGTGAGAGTATAACTGGAAAGTTTGGTGTACATAGGTGCAACATAGGCTGAGATATTGGTGCCGGAAAATGACAAAAAGCTTGTTTTGAGAACACTGCATTTGAAGATTTAAATACGGAAAGAAAGTTATGGTCACAAGTAAACAAAATGTTATAAAATAATAATGTTAATGTATTTTTTTTTACATTTTCTTTATAGTATTTCGAAAGAACACATTTTGAATGACTAAACTAGCCCAAAATCTCAAAATTGACCACCGCATAAAAAAAACAATGTTTTTGCCTTTAGTGTCTCGCCTTAATGGGATACGGTGTATCGATGCAGTGATAAATGTCGTAAAGTCATGTCATATATTGTCAATAGAACTTTATGTTGCATTTGTCAGTTTTTTTTGTTGACCAACGCTGCACTTATTTGACAAAAATTTTGTGAAATATTATTACAATTTAAAATAGTGATTTTTGTAATTAGTGCTGTCAAAAGATTAATCGTGATTAATTAGTTTTTTTTTTTTTTTTTTTACATAATATGTGTTTGTATGTATATATTTAAAAAAACACACATACAGCATATATTTTAAAAGTATTTACATGTAAATGTATTTATATATTTATTTTCTTAAATTTGATATTATGTATAATTATATTTATGATATAAACTTGACATATTTTTGTTAAATATATACATGCAAGAAGTGTACACTTTTTATATTTAAATGTAAATATATATTTAGAAATATATTTCTTTCATCTGTATTTTTCCCACCTTCTAATGCATTCTGGGATTGCCTCATTTGTGAAGGATACATGCATGTCCTTCATCTATTTTGCATAGTTTGATTTAAGACAAAATAATTCAGAGTATTCAGAATAACAGTATATAGTGCTTTACATTAATTTATCACACTTGAAATGAAAGGTGAAATCAAATTTGGAATATGTTATTCAATTGTTCATGTTCTGGTTTTATACATTTATAAATGTAGCAGGTCATGTGAAAATGAGTATACTGTGCAGAGTATACATACTGTATATTTACATATAGTATGTACTTTCTCAAATTTTTAAGACTAGTATACAACGCTATAAGTTGTTCAAATTCTCACTTAAGGCACAAATTTGTCCAGAATTGCAGCTGGTTCAGCTGCGTGATACTCTTGTATGGTAGTAAGCCAGTCCAAACACAGCCAGAAACAAGGAGGAGGATGTGGGAGGAGTGTGGCCTTAAAACCTTCATGCTCGCAAACAAAAGGAAGGCGGCCAAGCTGTCCCAATTGAATTATGGGTGATGTAGTCAGAATGTTAGTATCTCTGAGCCTCTATCAGCCTCTCACCAATCTCATTATCCGTGCATTAGCAGCTGTGTGAGGAAGGAAAGGGGCTTTTAGTGGGAGCACTCAGGAGCTAGAGGGCTGGGCTCCTGACAGTAAGCGAAAAGAAAGCTGAGAGCTCAAGGAGTTGCAGTTGTTGTTGTTTATAATGATGCTAATGTGCATTTGCAAGATGCATGTGCGTGTGAGCTCTATTCTCTAGATGAGGGCACACAAAGGCCAGAGGAAAGGTGTAATACACATGCTTCAAACCATTTGCCAAAACTCAAAGGGCTGTGCTTCATCCAGACCACTGATCAGGCAGGAAACACATCCCTCCAGCTGTTAGTACTAGAAACACCATCACAAATGTCTCATTTCACAAATGAAAGGATTTGAGAGAGAGGGAGCGGAAAGCACACAGACAGACACATCCGGATGCTGCCATGTCTCCTCTGTCCCTGTCGTACACATGTAGCCCCCGTCTCACTCCAGCACCAGATCTGTCTACATATCTCCGCCATCTCGGGCAGTGACTTGTACTAACAGCTGATATGGCCGCTGATGTTCTCGTCCATTACGGAGACGTGTCGTTCTCATGAGAGCTCGATCTGACTGTCATTTCCACAGCGAATGAATCTTCCACTTCCTTCAACACTCTTATAATAACTCCATCTGCTTAATAGTTGATTCTCAAGTGCTGCTTGAGTTGGGAAATCTATCGTTTCAAAAGGTTTGAAAAGATTCCACATGAATTTCTCAGACTGACTTTTAGTGTAGATTTAGCTTTTGTTACATTTTTTTTTTTTGGTGGCTTGTTTGCAGTTTTATCGGCATAGTCAAAGTTCAAAACAATTTTTAATTGATATCTTAAATTTAAATATATTTCAAATATATTTATCTGTTTAAAGCTATTAAATATATGTTTTGTAATATACATTACATTTCATAAGTATGATATGAATGTAATACAGTTACATATAAATATAATAAATAATAAATATGATGAATTTCATACTTTTTATTTTTGAACAAAAAATATATTTTGAATTGTATTTATCTGTTTTATGATATTAAATATAATTAGGCTGTAATATAAATCCTATATCTTAAATATAATGTAAATGCAATACAATTACATACAAACATAATAAATATTAAATATTATGATTTTTTTAAGTTGTTATAATAAAAAGTTTATTTTAAATATATTTATGACATAATATGTAACATAATATGTATTATAAATAGTGCTTTTCTATTAGTAGTGTACGATTAATCATGATTAATTGCATCCAAAATAAAGTTTTTGGTTTATATAATACACACACACACACACACACACACACACATATATTATATTCATTTAAATTAATATATTTTGTACCAAAATCAAAGTGCATTTGCATCAGTTTTCAAATATTTTTTATAGCTATATCTTATTTGTTTATTTACAAAAAAATATTTGTATACTTAAAATTTAAATTGTAAATTAATTGTTATAGTTTAATTTGTATAATGATTATATTGTAAATAAGACTATTGAACTATAAAGTGGTAATACACTCTAGATGAGATATGATAACCTTACTCTATGTGAGTAATATTTTGGCACATGTGTAAACACACTACAGGATTTAGTGTCACGATGACCTTGCAATTGCTCCACATTCACACCATCATTGCATGTTTCTTCCAAAACACATTTTAAAGCTTTCTGTTAGGGTCATTTTGTGGATAAAAAAAGCAAAGGCGTTTCAGATGAAGGACCTTGACTGGTTATCATTCCATATGGGATTGAGTTGTGCAAACAGCTGCTACTGGAGGAACAGCATGTTCCTTGGGCTGAAAAGACTGAGAAACAGACTGAGAATGCAAGAGAAGGGAGTTCCTGAGTAGCCTGGAAGATGTGACTATGTCACATAACCAAATCGACCCTACTTCCTGTCTGTTGCGCAGGCACTTTCGCACCGGCCGTCTCATGGAAACGTCTACTTTGATGAGCTAACTCAGAAAGACGGCCAGCATCTGCTTGTGCGTCACATGTTTCTCACCCTCGCCTGAGCGTGCAAGCCTTCCCTCAGTCTGAGCAGAATCTTAGCCGGGAATCTAAATCGATTGGCTCCAAAGAGCAGCTCACTCTAAACAAAGACAAATGAATGATCCTCACTTCCTCTCACTCCACCTCTCAAAAAAATCTTCAATGCTTGCCCTCGAGGAACTAACGCTGACCTGTTCTTGAGCTGAATAATAATAGTACAAAAAACCCAAACAATATACATCTCTTGACATGGAATAAATAAAGTTATATAATTCATAAATATCTCCCACCAGATGAATAGGCCAGCTGCAAGAAGGCCAGCGCAGAGTGATTAATGCCTCTCTTTACATTTGATCCAGCTCTCAAAGACGCAAAAACAACAGAACCTGAGGCACAGACGATGCTGATCGTTTTGAAATGAGAGAATGATTGATGGATAGTGGGAATGATGAAGTTTGAGAGGATATGCTCGGGAAATCTCGGCCAAGAACATGCACCAATGTGGCGCTGACCCAGTCGTCGTGAGTGCGGTGTGGGCAGCTACGTCAGATATATGTGCCAAAATACAGCTGTCTTGGACCCAGATGTCATGTAAAGATGACCTCATCACAGAGACTTAAGTTGCAGCTGCTGTTGTAATGTCAGACAGATATGAGCTCACTGAAGTGCATGCCAGTTAACTATAGTTACGGCCTGACAGAGCGCTGGAGAACCATTTGTGATGCATCATAGGGCTGGAAGTGCACAGAACTGGCAGATCTAACTATCTATCTATTATTCTATTGATCTCTCTATCGGTCTATCATCCTTTCTATTGTTTTATCTATTATTCTATCTATCTATCTATCCATCTTTGTATGATTCTGTTCAACATTCTATCCATCCAACATTCTCAGTCGCTTTGGTGCATTTCTCACAACAGTATTTAAATCTGCACAACAGTTAATGCATTTCTCAAACTGCAAAACCTAGTTGATAACCTGCAAAAGTGTGTCACTTGCACAAAATGGATAGCTCATTCCTCAAAAGCAAGTATTCATGTCAATGAAAGTGCCAGTGTCATAAAGATGAAAAGTCCTGACACCATTGTTTATGAACAAAGATGGTCAAATGGCTTTGTCATGTTTTCATTATGACGGTTTACAATGCAAAAGCAGTGTGATTTTGGTGACACTTCCTGAAAATGCTCAAGACAGCACTATATACTATTTGCACAGCCGTTTGAAAACTAAAGTAAAGTTAGACATTACTGTACTGTATGTAGTGAGGTGTCTGTGTACACTGAACACTGAATATGTATGTTTCACATTTTATATGCTCTTTGCAATTCTAATGTACTGTATTCAAAGCACTGTGCAAACATTTTCAGGAAAAAAAGATTTAAACACTTTTTTCAAATTAGTTTGGCAGATCTTGACAACTAGTTCAACATTTTTGTATGGAATGACTCAAGCAATGACATGAGGACTATTAGTTTTATATGGAATGACTATTCAGCAATCACAAGTTTAGTTCATTTTGACTGACATGACATAAGCAAATGATAATATTCTAAAACAGCAGAGAGTTGGATGAAAGCAATTGATGCATGTCCAAAAGCATTTGCAATTTGTTGGAACAAAAAAGAAACTGCTACTATGATGTACACAAATGACTAATAGTTTTGAGAAATGCATTAACTGTTGAGCAAATGTAAGCACTGTTGTGAGAAATGCATCAAAGCGACTTAGAAAAACTGTAATAAAATGTTGCTTTACTATTACAAATTGCAGATGTGTGAATTACCTTGAATTTTAATTAATTTTATGTCCAAGTTCATCCGGTTTCCTACCTCATTTCAAATTCAAGAACTGAATCTCTTTTTAAAATACATTCTCGGTTAAATTCTGAATTCTGAAATTCTAAACTCTCTGTCTGATATCTTCCATGTATTCCATGTAAAATAAAGAAAGCCATACAGGTTTGGAACAACTTGAGGCTGAGCAAATTATGTCATCATTTTAAACTATCATAAAGATGAAGACTCTTTCATAATCAAATGACCAATAACACCAATTAAATACACAAAAACATATTCACGGTACACAAAGGGCTTGTTATATGTATTGGTTTCTTTACACACCACTAGTTGTAGACATTACCACAGGGCAAAAGTTGCTCTTGGCTACAATATAGATGAGCTCACTATTTCACGGCCTTGGCAAGTCTTGAGGCGTGATAGGCTATGTTGGGCAAAATCACAGGCTTTGGATCACATGAGCTCAGTGTGTTTATGTGTTGAGGGTCTGTGTGTTTATGACAGAGCAAACACTACATCGTTTGGCCCCGTGATAGACATTATGTCCGCAGCGTAATGGCCCCACTGGAGGAAGTTTCACTGTATTAACAAATAAATGTATCACATTAACTCCCTTAAATACCATGTACGTGAAAATGGGACTGTAATGTTATGGCTATTTGATTTGTTCCATTATGAGACATTATTTGTTTGTGTCTTGTATTGTGACTAAATCCCCCATTAGAATGTCTCTTTTTTTGCTTTTTAATTAAGTTTTGGCAGTGTGTTAAATGAGCTGTAGCAGTTAATCTTTTTCCCACGACTTACTAGAATAAACTGTTCAGATTAGGCAAGGCACAGATCTTTTTATACCCGTCATCTGTAAGTAATGGCCACATTGGCCTCACTGCATCATTGTCTAAAAATGATACAATGTTTTAACCTAGCTTTTTTAAAATGATTTTTTTACATTCTTAATAAATAATATGAATTGCAATAGGTAAATATTATATGTCTAATAAAAAAAACAAATAAAAACGCTAATGGTGTTTACACACCTGGTTTCAGGTAAAGATGTAGCAGACAGTTTTTAGTTTCTGGCTAGATTTCAACGTCAGACATTTGGAACGTATGCAGACAACAGGAAGGAGATGTTTATGCTCTTCTGCTGTTTTGAGACAACAGTCTGGCAAACCACTTGCTGAGCTCCATGTAAACAAGGAAGTTATGTCACCTGCCTTCTGGGTATCCTTGTGCAGACACTGTGTAAAAGTTATCTGCATTACAAGCTTTACCACATGAAGTTTTCATGACAAAGTTGAATGTAACTTTACACAGATGGGTAAGAGGATCTATCACACTAGTGTCATGCAAAAAAACAATGCACATTCAGTGTGTTATAAGTTAAGCTAAATTAGCAGTGTTTGTGCAATATTCCACTTAAAATGAAAGTGATTTTTGGAGAAATCAAAACCAGAAATGTCAAGCTTTGAATTTTGTAAAAGCATTTTTTAGGTTCCATTTGTTAATTTTTACCAGCATTAATAATTAATCAAATATTTCTAAAGCATTTATGAATCTTAGTTAATAGTAATTTCAACAATTATTAATACAATACTAAAACCACAATAAAAATTTTTTGAACATAAAAGAAGATATGTTGCAGTTGATGGTCCCCATTGACTTTTCTTTCCCAACTATAAAAGTCATTGAGTACCAACAAATATTTGGGTCTTCAAAATTCTTTGTGTTCAAAAATAACCGTGATTTTAATAGTAAAAAACGGTGAAAATGCTACGGTAAAAACCTGTTAAATAGTTAATGGTAAATTTCTGTTAAATTTACAGGGAAACACCACACACTGACATACCCAGAATTTCCTGCATTGCATTTTTACATTTTGTTTGAATTTGATGTTTTTTCTTTGAAATAACTATGTTTCTTCTCAGTTTTGTATTAGTTATGTTTATTAGGGTTGTATGTTACATGTAATGTAGTTAAATGAATGTTTATTGCACATTCCAGTTTTCTTACCATGATGGTTTAGTGCTTGTGTGAATGACACTGAGCACCTTCTATATATGTAACTATTTAAAAGATACTTGTGATGGGACTTGGTTCATCATGTGACTTGCTCATCACCACCTGCATTTGGTAGTTATTAGTTATCAAGGTACAAAATAGATTTCACTACTTTCATAGGTTGGTATATTAATTTGTATCAGTTATTATTGTTTATTATTAGAAATTACGGTATTTAACTGTAAATGTAACATATAACCGTAAAACAAAGAATATTGTTACCATATTTTTCACGGTTTTATTCTGGCAACCACAGCTGCCATTTTTTTACCGTGAGTTTTACTGATTTTTTTTTTTACAGTATATGAAAGAAACGTATACATGTTTGGAACGACAGGAGGGTGATTTTGGGGTTAACTATTGAAAATTATTTTATTTTCAAGTATTTTCTAATTCAAATTTATTATCAGTTGAGCTTAATATTGAATGCTTGATTTGAACTGTAAATTGTTGCTTGAGAACAATAGCCCTACGTTCAAGATAAGATACAGGCCGTCGCTCTCTCGTTTTTCTCCTGTAATCTCTTCTCTCTCCGTGCCATTTTCACCCTCAGTCTTCACAGTAAGAGCTGTAAGTGTCAACATTTTTTAGCACTGCCTATTTGATCACTTGTCGGTGTGTGTGTCGCCACTGGTGACATGGTTCAGCGGCATCAGTGTGATCCCTCACTGCCTCTCAGAGTGCCTGTCCTATCCTTTATCATTTTCTATTGCCACTAAATCCGAGGTCATGACAGATAAGCCTCCAGGTGGCACAGTGGTGCACAATATGTGTGTGTGGGCAGGTTTGTGTGTATGTAGCTTATCCCCCCCCCAAAAAAAAAATCCCACTCTATCAGTCCTACAATAATTGAGAAATATCAGAGCACTCTTGTCAAAATTTAGAGAAAACATCTCTTGCAAGATTGCAAGTGTCTATTTGTTGTCAGGTGTATGTGTGTGTGTTTGTGTAAGTGTGATAAAGAAAAGGAGGTTCATTTCTCTGGAGCTCAATAGTCTACCCTTTATCCCAATCAAGATGAAGAGGCCACGGCAAGTGAAGATGAAAGCAGAGACGCTTCAACACCACCGGCTCTATAATGCCTCTGGTAATAACAGGCTTTCATCAAGAGTGAAATGGCAACAAACGTCCGCTTGTGTTTAGCCATCAAACACAGCGTCCCTGACTAAAAGCGGACAGATTAACGTAACTCCACAGATTGGCCACAGGAGTGTTCTTCTCTTTCATTTGATTGGGATGATCTGTGGAGTGTTGAGGAAGAGGTGTTTTATAGAGACGTCAGGCCCGGCTGTGCTGATTGGATGACGGGGGGAGGATTTACAGGAAGAAGCTAGAGCCGTTGATCAAAGAGTGAGTGCTGAAGTGGACAAACTGACAAAGAGGGAGAGAGAGAAAGAAGAAAAAAATGATCAGCTTGCTCAAATCAGTGCGAAAGGATGCTGTCGTCCATTGGGTCCTGGGATCTGGAAGGTGGATGGTTTGATCTTTCTTTTTCTTCCTTCCTTTGAAACACAGAAACACTGCCATTTGCTTTCATTGCATTAACTCACTTCCATGTAATATAAGCAAGCAGTGACTTGAGACAGTCATTAGATTTGGAGCAGCATGCAATGAGTGAATGATTACAGATATATTTTAGTTTTTGGGGTGAACTATCCCTTTAAGGGGAGAAAAATTCCTCTGAGCCACATTAGCTCTTGTTTTATCCGCTCTTCCATGGCAATTGTCCCTGTGTTGTCCCTTCTGTGTCGACATTGTGGGAAAGTTGTGGTAATAAATCAGTCTTGGTCTTGTGGCGATAAATAAAGATTCTGCTCTGTTCATCTGTAATTTCTTACACCCTCAGCCTCTCTCTGTGGTAGCAGGGCCAGTGTTCCCCTGAGACCCGGCAGTTGCTGTTAGGTTTAGTGATTAGGTTTTGCTGTAACATGTTGTGGTTCAGTGGTCAGTGCTGGAGTCGGTGCTATCAGACCCCTGGTGACTCTGAACACATCTTCCGCTCTTTTTTGGAGCTGTGCTTTTTGATTGCTATCACCACAAAAATCCACAGGAAATATTTAGAATATTTATATATTAAATATATTGCCAATTCTGATCATTGAAAATACATTATAACCAAACAAAATCTCAGCAATTCCAAAAGCTACTAAGTCATTTTAAACTATTTTATTGTTAATTTTTAGTATGTAGTTGTCATATCAATGATTAAAATGTTTATAATTAATTTTTATTTATTTTTTTATTTTTTTATGCAAACCTTAGTTTGGGGTAAGAAGGGCCCAATGTAATCCATTTTCTTTTTTTCTCATATTCTGTTTCATTTTTTCCAAATTCGTTTTAAAATCTAGATTCTGTATTGATCTTCACTTAAAGTAAAATGTAATAAATAAAAAAGCATGTCTAGTTAATTTAAATCATGAAACTTGTACAATGTAACAGTAGTTCATTTAAAATGTAACAAAAAGTACTCTTTAGGGGCCAATTAAATACATGTAATTTTTTTCACATTCAGTTTTTTAATGCAATTCTGTGTACATGTATTATAAATATGTGTGTAATACTAAAGTATTATAAGTGTTTTGATATATACATATATACATATGTGACCCTGGACCCACAAAACCGGTCTTAAGTCGCTGGGGTATATTTGTAGCAATAGCCAAAAATATATTGTATGGGTCAAAATTATTGATTTTTCTTTTATGCCAAAAATCCTTAGGATAGTTAGTAAAGATCATGTTCCATGAAGATATTTAGTCAATTTCTTACCGAACATATATTAAAACTTAATTTTTGATTAGTAATATGCATTTGGTTAACTTTAAAGGTGATTTTCTCAGCATTTAGATTTTTCTGTACCCTCAGATTCCAGATGTTTATATAGTTGTATCTCGGTCAAATATTGCCCTATCCATCCAAATCATACATCAATGAGAAGCTTATTTATTCAGCTTTCAGTATAAATGTATAAATGTATAAATCTTAATTTCAGAAAATTAACACTTACGACTGGTTTTGTTGTCCAGGATCATCTACATATACTTGTGTTCACACTTTATTTTAAGATCCAATTCTCACCATTAACTATGACTTTTTTTGTATCGATACACTCCTAATTTGCTGCAGATCAGTAGTTGGTATAGGGTATATTTAAGTATTGGGTAGGATTAGGGATGTTGAATATTGTTATGCATAACTTGTGCTTTGTAAGTACTAATAAATAGGCAATAATGCTAATTAGAAACTAGTTAACAGTGAGAATTGGTCAACTATATAAATATTATTGTGTAAAATGTTTGTCTTTGTCACTTTTGATCAGTTTGATGCATCCTTGCTGAATAGAAGTATTACTACATGTATCTTAATAATGTCTTACACCCCTATGGAAAAAAAGATGAAAGATTCCCACCGCTTTGTTTGTGAGGTCCTGTGACACCTCTGTGATGGGCGTAGAATGGTGTTTCGATTACTAGCACCCTCAACGCTGACTTGGGTTGAAAGACAGAATGCTTTTGGCAAGTTTTTGATGTAGTCTTTAAAGCAGACCTCCATCTGTCCTTGAGCCGCTAGTGAAGTCGGAGACAGAGCGGAGGCATGCGGACATCATGTCTCTGCCAGCGCAGGTGTCTGGTGGTGTATAGCGCGGTGGGTGGGTGGGTGGGTGCTGGTGGGGGTTGTTTCGGTCATAAATTTGAGAGTCATTTTACATGTTTTTCAAGACAAGCTGAGGATCATTGAATTCACACTCTCTCACAGCTTTCCTTCTCTCATCCCACCCACCCGCCGCTGCTGAGATAAAACTGGCCTGTTAAGCTCAGATCAATGTGTGTGTGTGTGTGTACGCGTGAGCGCGCATCTGTGCCCATTTGTGTCAATCTGAGGGAGAATGCATTAACATTTATAACTTGTGATGGTGGCCTTGATAGTGAGACAGAGCTGACACACACTCTGACACACACGAGTCCCCGCTGGCCTCTCGGCACACTGCGCTGTCACACACACCCCCATTAGCATGGCGGCTAACCGCTCCTCTGCATCCATTAGAATAAATGTGTGTTAATGGATATGCTTCAGCTGCCAGTGGCTGATTAGAATAAATGTGCTTCATACAAAGCTGAAGCAGATGAACGTTCACACCCCAGCTTTAACCTGACTCACCTGAAGCTGCCCACAGAGGACCAGCTAAATACATACTTAAGATGCTGGCACATGACACTGGATGCATCAAACATTGCTTGGACACACTAGGTATATGTTTTAAATAATAATTGTAATTAATAACTCATATGCATATATAAAAAAATATATGCAATTTTAATAAAAATGGAACAATTTGATAATTTTATGTATGCATGTAGTGGCAAGTTAATGTATATATGTTTTTTTTTTTTATTTGTCTACAGATACTACACATTTCTTAAGGACTGGGTTAACCTTTAGTGATTATCATTTTCTTTACACAACAGCAATCCAATAAATTTCCCTAATGTGAGGCATGTACATGGTAATATTTATCAAAAACATAATGTAGGGCAGGACTTGAAAGCCTGGGGAATGATATTACTGGATAATATTATTTCTTCCTTCCCATGCAGCCCTGGTTGCGTCAGCAAAAATGTTGTTTCAAAGGCGGAGAAAGCTTTTCCATTTTAATGAAAGATTATAAAAACATTTCTCTTCAGAATAACCTGCAGTAATGCATCACGCACAATAAAAGGAAGGCCATTTGTTAATGAAGTAAAAAGGGGGGATTTTGATTTGCCTTGAAAAGCATGGTGTGTCTTTATAGTAAAGTGTTTTTGTGTATGTATTGATATGTATTCAGATGACATTGAAACATGCTTTATGAGCTTGAATGTGTTCACTTGAGCATATGTGGATTGGTTGATGTGTTCACATTCGTGTGTGTGTGTGCTTGCCTGAATTTGTTAGGCGTTTTTATTGTATGTGTTAGGGGAGTTGTATTAGCATGTGTTGTCCTTGGTCAGAGTGTTCAACGGGGTGTGGGGTGGATGGTAATGAGGCTGAATTCATTGGGCTCTGTGGTGATCTGAGTCCATTTGGCGGAGGTGCGGTCTGCTTTTCGCTGACTCGCTCAGCCTCACCGCTCAAAAGAACTTCTAAATAACCTTGTACTCCCGAACCCGTACCAGCCCTTCTGAGAAAAACAGACAGGACCAGAGAGAGAAAGAGAGAGAGAGAGAGACTGCAAACACAGTCAGGAACACACACAGGGACAAAAACACAGAGTTTGTGTGCGATAACGTACAAGAAGAGACAATTACATACTACATTCCTGGACATACATAGATAGCAATCTACGTGTACACATGTAGCAATTCTCAAGGAATACTATTAGTCTGACAGAGTCATCGGTCACCGATTCTGTGTGAATTAGGCCTACAGTAACTGTTCTTGTTTAATATCTATCTATACATCTATCCATGCATCCATCCATCCATTTTCACCGTTCTCACATTTAATGTATCATTTTTAGCCTTTCCATCTGCCTGTCTGAGCTAAGCTATTAAATAAAAAAAAAATCTAAATCAAGATATGTTAATTGCACATACATCAATTGTAATTTTAATTACAAAATTTAATTTTTTTTTTTTTTTCACAGTATGTGAGCTGGGGCTATTTTCTGTCTGTATTCTTTTCTACTTAGTAATAGTATTAGTAGTAGTAGTAATAATTAATGTGATAATGATAATTGTTATTATTTTCAGTATTAATATAATTGGCTGGTGTTCTTATTTATAGCTGTGGAAATTTGTGTATCTTGATTGCATTACAGTTTACCAAAATGTTGTTGTTATGTTATTGTGAAGAGCCTTACTGTTACTAAATCTCCATAATACAACAGAAACAAGCCGTAACACAGCTAAATTACCACAACAAATTGGAAACAAGTCACACCATAACAGAAACAAGTGAAAGGACAATAAAATGAGCACAACACGACAGATAGATGGATGCAATGGATGCAAGCCGCAATAACACAACAAAAGTAGCAATTAACAAAATGGAACAAGTCATAACGCAACAAAATTAGCACAACACGACAGAAACAAGATGCAACACTATGGAAACAAGCCATAACAAAAAGAAATTGGGTTTCACTTTATTTTGATGGTCCCTTTAATGTATTCTGTTGATTATAAGTAACATTGCACTTACATATCTACTAACTCTCAACAGAGTGATAGCAGAGTATTAGTAGACTGGTAGAGTTAGAATAAGTTGATATGTACTTGCAAAGATTCTTATAGCCAGTAGATCGACTTTTGGGAGACCATCACAAAAAAGAATTAGCAGATATTAATTAGAGAGTGTACTAATATAATAATAATAGTCAGTTGGCATGTAGGTGCAAAGCTACTAGCTGTTCAAAAGGTACCATCAAAATAAAGTGTTACCAAAAATTGCACCACACAACAGAAACAAGCCACAACACCACAAAATTAGCGCAATACAACAAAAACATGCCATAACACAACAAAACGACACAACACAGGGCAATTTGGCCTATACATTGTGTTGTAGCAATTTGGTGAGCAAATTGGTGATTTGTGTACTGTTGAGCCCCCAAACAAATCACAATAAAGTCACTTTCAAAACAAGCAGCTTTCTGTCGGCCAGTGTGTCGTACGACAAATTTGAACATTTTGAAACATCTGCATTGGGAAATCCTTTGCCTGAACACAAAATTCCCAATCTTTTGGATTACTATTGACATGATTGAATTTTGCCATTGAAACTTTGAAAACTATGATAAATATGACCAGTGTACACCAGTAAAAGAACCATTGTTTTAGTTTTATTTTGGCTTTTTGAATGTAGTAATTATTGATTCAAGGCAGGATGTTTGAAATATTGGAAATGAATGTACACCATGCCTAGTTTTGAGACCATATAACCACATTGGAGTACATAGTAATTTTCAATAAATTAAATTATTCATCAATTCATCAATTATTGCTTATTATTACATTAAGTGTTAGCTCACCATCTAACAATAAAAAGTGCATTGAATTTTCTAGAAAAGCGTTAACATCACATGCAAAGTTTAATGCAAGTACAGAACATTGCACTGGCCTCTCTTTTTCTCTTTCACTGTTCCTCTCTCACGCTCCCCCCCTGCTTTGATCACCTTGCCACAGAGAGTGTAAGAGCCCTTTCTCTCCGCTGAGGTTAATCCTTCCGGTTTGCACACAGAAATAACCATGGCAACAGGTTATCTTTTTGCGGAGCATCACCCGGCGGATAATTGATCAGACTAGAGTGGAGGCAGGTATTCTTTTCTCCCTTAACCTCTCTGGTCATTAATGAGACACAGTGCGCACACATACACACACAAATGCACACAGACACCCTTGACCTTGGCATTTTAACAGGAACCCATGAAAGGCAACATGTAGTGAATACAAAGTAGAGGCAGGACACCCCTGTGTTTGTGAAAACCCCTCACGTCCCACAGGACGCACTACAGAACAATGTCTCCCATGGGCAGTAACCCTCTCTCCGCCCTGATCGCTAGGCTTTCAGAAGCTGGATGTGTTCTGCATATGATAACGTAACAGCTCACATATGTGCCATCAACTTTATGAATTTACCTCTAGGCAAATGACCGCTCTTACGTAGCCAACAACAGTGATGACACCATTATCCATATGGCTATATGAGCTTGTGGATGTCATGTGAGCTTTGAATGTGATTTGCAGTAGATATGCATGGAATATTCAAGGAAATGTTGGAGACGGTGTTCTTACTTAAGTGTGCAGTACTTACGCTTGTGTGAGCTGTCCCATAGCACACTGCTCTCCACTCTGCTCCATAGATGTGTCTGGATTTTACTGGATATTCTGCCATCTGTAGTGAGATTTCAGGTCGTAGGGGCGGATATGTTCAGTATGAAGGACAGTGCAGGCAGCTTAGGAAGTGGATAAGGAAATTTACCCACCGATCATTGCACACAACCTGAATAATTCTAGGCTGTTGTCAATAGTTTATATAAAAAGTTACATAATGTGACAGTTAGGAAGATGCTAGCCTGTCATTAATGATCCCAACTATATTCACACTTAAATTAAGCATTATTTCTATTTCAGCTATATTTATTTCTATCATTTAACATCATTTAGTTATTTATTACCAATTTTAGGGATGTCATATTTATATTTATACACTGTGTGTGGGTGTGTGTACAGATGTATGTTTGAATAAATATATTCAGTTTATTGAATGATTCAGTGAGTCGTAAAGAGACTCTTTATCTTTTTAAAGTTGTTTTATTCTCAAATTGTTTAGTGTTTCTGAATGAACCGATTACATTTTTCGAAGATGTTATAGGCATTTCTAAATTAACACAGATAAATGGTTATTCGTATGTAGATAGTTGACATTGCTTGTGCAAGCGCAATGATGCTATTATCCATACGTCCATATGAGCTTTAAGCTTGAGAGTTCATTGTACACATTAGGAATATTCCACACTTTAAGACATAATGTATGTTTCATTGGTTTCTCATCTTGATTGTTATCTCAGACTTTTTTAGAAAGACCACTGTATCCAGAGGATGATGTTTATATAAGTGAGCTCTACAGTCTTATGGGGCAGTCTGTAGCAAGATGCAAGCTTGACACCTTTTTTATTGAGTTTTTCACGGCTAACTTTTAGCCCTGTAGAGATGTCGTAGCAGACTCGAGACGCCATTAGCTGGAAGAACATTGACTGTGATTGTCTTTTTCTCTCCACCTCACTCTCTCATGCTCTTTCTCACTCATGCCATTCCCTCACTCTTTCCTTCTCAAAAAAACGTTCATTATTAATTTTTACCCTCATATCTCAAAAAGTGCTTTTCAGTCATAATCCACCAGACTCTTTGGTTATTGCATTTATTTAATGAAAAAATCCAGGCGCCCTGGAAGACACAGAGTTACCGAGTGTGTGCTCATGTGAGTAAGTGTGTGTGTGTGTTTATATAAGAGAGAAAGACAGAAAGAGACAGGATAGTGAATTTTTTTCTCCGTCCACGGTGGAGGCCGAAGTTATTAAGTGTAGCGATGGAGTGGAACTTGAGGCTGTGTTCCTTTGGCTCTGGGCTTCTTATTAAAGCAGCAGAGATTGAGGCGATTTCACACAGATCTTTCTCTTTCGCTTTCTTTTTTTTTCTCCCCCACTTTCCTCCCTTGCCAAATCCCGAATCGCAGACCAATCAGAGAACTTCGCTTCCTGCGAGTGAAAGAAAATATATCCTCTGTGCTCCGGCATGATCCAAGGGTCTTTGAGTTTGACTACAAAAATCCTTCACCTGAAGTGACCTTATTGAATACTAGAACAAACAACACAGTCAATGGCTGGCAACATTTAGCCCGCTAGCGTGCGCTAATGGTGCGGTTTTTGGGAGCGATCTCTGAGATTCTTATTTCATCTTATTCTTGGACCCACATCATGAGAGCATCGGCGGTCCGCTGAGAGCAGACATCTTCAACTCAGTCTGTATACGTGCCAGTATGTCGTATGATAGCAATCTGTCCGCGGGAAGCGATCTCCGCTGTTCTTCCTGAGTCCTGTCTCGTTCACTCGCTTGCTCCCTCCCTCCCTCACTCCCTCCCTTTTGGGGTGCCAGACCCCCCCCCACCTCCCTCTCTCAACTAATGAGTCCCTCTGGACAGGCATAAAAAGGCTCTCTCATCAGCCATCTTGGAGATGATTGAGGCTTCAAAGAGCCTCCCAAGACATTAGCATAACAAGGCTACCTGCAGATGCTGGCAGTGCCAGAGACCCCGAGATAGAGACAGCTCTCTTCTTTTACCTAGACAGCATGAATCATTTAACGTCCCGGGCCAGCAGAGTCTCGGCTTGTGGCCAGGTGTCGTGCTTGCCGTTCGAGTAGCCCTTTCTTTTTCTGAAAGCTCCTTGCGCTGTTGGCGAGCTAGCAGCGATTTATCAACTTTACCTGAGAATAAAGCAAAATAACTTTTCCTTTTAATTACAAAACTGTATTTCTGAAAACTACGTTTCAGCTCAGAACAAAGAGAACATTCCCTTTCCAATATTGCTGTTTTTCCAAAACCTTATTTCATAATAACGATCAATGTTGAAGGGCTTTGCTGGAATATGTGACACTGTTTTTTAACAAATGGTCAGTGAATGAAGGTACTTTACCTCAGGAATTCAAGATATTACTATTATTTACTATTATGAAAATTAATTAAGCATACAAAAAATAAATAGGCAAAAATAATTGTATATTATGTGGATCATTTGTATTTAAAAAGGTATATTTGATTACATTTTCAGAACGTGGAAATGTTTGTCTATTTATTCAGTTTTAATTGATTTATTCTTGAACCTAGACACAGATTTGCAATCATATTTAAAAATAAATAAATAAATAACTTAAAATTGTAACAAATTATTTATTTCAAATAATACAGTCTTTTATATAGTTAAAGCATAAACACAGTAAAATAAGTTTAAATAATATTTAAATATTTATTATTTTAGTGCTGTCAAATGATTAATCGTATCCAAAATAAATATATGTGTGTATACTGTGCATATTTATTATGTATATATAAATACATTCACACGCATTAATATATTCAAGAAAAATATGCTGTTTATTTATTAAATGGATTTGCATATAAAATAAAAATATAAATATAGAAATGTGTATGCATGTAAATATATATATATATATATATAAATATACCGTATGTGTATATACATAATTAATATACACCGTATACTGTACATACATAACCAGTATTATGTAAAAAAAAAAAAAATTCGAATATGATTAATCGCGATTAATCCTTTGACAGCACTATAATTTGCATCCTATAAATTTGTCTTTTAAACTGCCCTTAAGAATGGTGTACATGCAATTTAAATATACCATAGTATACCAAGCTTTGTTTAAAATGTGGTTAAACCATTTTTAAATTGTATTTTATAAAATAAAAATGTATGAAGTTTAAAAGCACTGTGTTTATTTAATGTGCTGATCATATACTTTAGCAATTAGTATTAGTATGACTGTTGACTTTTTTGGAATAACTTGCAACAGAAATCTGGCAGACTGTTCTACCAAGGTAAAAGCTAATTGGTCAATCAAACGATTAATCATGATTAATTGCACCCAAAATAAAGGTTTTTCTTTACATAATAAATGTGATTATACTGTGTATATGTATTATGTTTATAATAAAACACACACATACAGTATATTTTTTTAAGTATTTACATGTAAATGTATTTAAATATTTATTTTCTAATATTTTATATTATATCTAAATATATTTAATATATATACATAACATATTTTAATTAAATATAAACGTTTGTATTTATATACACTTAATAAATATATACAGTGCATACAAATATATTGTCTAAAGAAAAAACGTTTATTTTGGATGCGATTAATCGTGATTAATCGTTTGACAGCAGTAAGATATAAAGTTTTAATAAGCTATTCACTGAAAGGTTCTTGCTGCAAAAAAACTTCATTTTTAAGAGTGTAGCCATGATTATTTTGCAGTACTACCTAGTATACAATATGTGCTTGTCATTTTAAAATATCTAGAAAAAAGTGATAACACAGATATGCCCCTCGGCCTGTTCAGGTGTACGTTCCTGTTTAGCTTAGCCACGCGCCTTCACTTTAAGAGCCTTTGCTTCCTGCTGTATTACATTTACAGATAAAATCAGCTGCTCATTTACTAAGCCTCTAAAGGTGTTGGGCTCAAGGGATTTGGTGCTCTGTTACTCTGTCGATCACAGGGAGAACACTGGAAAATTGACTCGAGTCAAACTTGGTGTAATTATAATCCTTTAAGGCTGATCTGAGATCGGGTGCAGGCATATATGTTCCAGTCACCATATGCAGTTGCCGTTTAATTGGGATATATTTCACTGCTCTAAAAGGCTACCCTTGAAATGGTTTTTTACAGTGTAGCTTTCTGTGAATGTGAGAACTGTTCTCATAATTGCTCGGTTTCTGTCTGCTCTGTGATCTGAATAGCTCTTCAGAGGCTGCTGACCTTTCTTTCGACGTGCCAAAGGCAATTCAGTCACTGTTACACTATCTATAACTTGAACGCAGTTCGCCAAGGCTTTACGTTATTTGCAAAGCACGCTTGGAACAGGGCGTCCAGCCAGATGCTTCTCTCGTGTTGTTTCAGTCACGGAGCGGATAAGAAGAGTCCGCAGAGAGCGTGGTTAGCCACAGGTTCGGGCCAGGCTGCTCCTCCCACCAGGTGATGTGGTGTGGAAAAGTCCTGTCGCCTCGCGCCACAGTCTGCATTCCTGCCCAATTACATCCAGCCCCAGCTGACTTCCATTAGACTTGATCACAGCCTCGAGGGGAGGAGGAGGGGGTGTTTGGAAGGCAGAGAGTATGTGTAGTAGAAGTTGTGAGTCAGAGCAGTGGTGACAGGTTCACTAGCTGTATGAGCTCACAACAACCATAACAAACCCGTTAAAGACACCGTTTCGCTTTTTGGCAGCTTTTTGGGATGCTGTGATGGGAAACAATATCATATTATGAGCTTGTGATGTCATGTGTAGTCATTTCATAGCCACATGAGACAGTATGAGATCAACCCAGAGAGTGCAACCCAGCACCACACATGGGAGAAGTGAGGGCGAAATACTAAATAAACCGTAAGCAGTTCATCATCAATAAGTATTAAATAAGTAACTTTTTGTATTTATTATTTAGTATCCTGTCAATGTTTATTTTGTCAATATCTATGTATCTATCATGCATATTATATATTTGCAGTAGATTATTTTACTTATTTACCACATAAATACTTAATAAATACATAATCAATATCAATAACATTGTTGCAATATCATAAAGGTATAGTTCACCCATAAATGAAAAATCTGTTATTTGAAACTCATAAGACCTTTGCTCAACTTTGAAAGACAAAATATGATATTTTGATTAAATCTGTCTCCTCATAGACAGCAAAGCAACTGACACGCTCAAGCTTGTAAGAACATTAATAAAATAGTCCATGTGACATCAATGGTTCAATCCTTAGTTTTATCAAAAATATATATAAAAAAATAATTACTATATACATAAATTCTTCTCTTCTGCTTCAGACTTTGATGTCTGATGATCTACCTGCATCTTGATCGTTCTGCATTTTTAGATTTTCATTAAGACATTATTTAGTATGTTTATTAAGCTGCTTTCCTCATGGGGGCCGTTGGCTGCTGTAGGTGATTTTCAGGTTTTACTATCCTTGTGGGGACATTTGGCTCCCACTCAAACCCACACACACAATCCCGTATGGTTTAATCGTAGTGGCTCTGCAGACTTGCACAGCATGAAAGTGAGAAAATAGAAAAATCTCAAAAGCACAATTCCCAAATAATAATCCTCTCTATAAGAAAAACCTATGATTCGCTTTAGGAAATCATTTCATTTAGTTCTCCTGAACAAGCATTGCTTTTTTTGCCGGTGTCCCAGTAATACATCAAATAAACGGCCTCCCAGGGTCTCGTTTTTTAAATGTTCCCACATCTGTTCGCCAAGATGCCGCTGCTAAAGCCGCTTTCTGATGCAGTCCCTCACCCAGAGCTGTCAGAATGATTTCTGCCTGTTCTCGCTCTCCCCTCTATCTCTCCTATTCTCTTTTTTTTATTTATCTGGGAACATTTAGGGCATATTTTTAATGCTGAGCCTTATCCATGACTGCGGTTCAGTATAGGGTCAAACATAGTCATATGCATGTTACATAGAACCACTTCTTGCTGGTAGCTCATAAAATAACCACCCCTCATTCAAATCTGTTCTTTCTTGCCATTTTCTATCAGGGGTTTCAGACTTGAACTCTGTTTCAAAACCTAGTGAGCCTACACTGCCTACACAAGCAGCTGCCTTCTATAGCAGCATCAACGGAAATTAAACTGCATGACTTAATTATTAATTTTGAAAGAATAAGAATAAAATAATAATTTTAATAAATCCTAAGGTATTTAATTCATTCATAATTATTGTATCATAAACATTAATTATTTAAAATGTCAAAATAAAAATATCATAGCTGTTTAATATATAAATATATATATAATATAATGTATTTTATATATGATGGCAATTTATTTAATCTGGTTAAAATTACTTTTAAAGTAATAATACATTTAAATGCTATCATCATTCACTTTCACCTTCATTTTGTTCCAAACCTAAATGAATTAATTTTTTTCTGTTGAACATAACAGAAGATATCTTGAAGAATGTTTGTAACCAGACAGTTGCTGGTTGCCATTGACTTCCAAAGTGTGTATATGTATATGTATAGGGGGTGGGGATAGATATTTTTTTTTTATCTTGATTAATCTAGATTAAAATGGCTCATTTGTATTCTGGCAAATGCTTTCAGAATATGTGTGCTAACTAAATAATGACTAAAAGTAAAGCCCTATTCGGACAGAACTAGTTTTACAGAAGGTCGTTAGAGAATGTTTTATTTCACAGACGTACTTGGTCATTTTAATCCCATCCGAATCTGTCATGTCTATGTCCGAATGCGATGTCTAAGTCCGAATGCGATAGTCGGATATTCTTTTTCACAACGCGTTTCCTTGTGTGTTTTTTGCAACACAATCTCACGAGCAATTCGTACATATTCGTACGAGGAGGCAAATTTGTGCCAATTCATACTAATTCTTACGACCTCACATATATATATATATATATATATATACTGTATGTACACACACACACACATATATATATATATATATATATATATATAGAAATTGTTCATGATGTAAGTGTTTTTGTTGCTTTTGTTGTTACATCATTTTAACTTTTTCCCACTGATACAGTACATTGTAAAAATTTAGAAAACTTGTTTATATATCTATATATACAATTTTCAGGATTAAATTAATTTTAAATCAAATTTTATTATGATTTTGTTATTATTACTTTAGACAAGTCATGTTTAAACATGTTTTATCAGCTGTATTGCTCATTTTAAGATCCCGTCACGTCCTGTGATGTTAAAACAACTGCTTACAGAGGCCGATCACTAGTTTTTTGAACAGAGCATTTAACATCGCCGTCCAGTCAGACTCTAAACCCAATGGTTACAAAGACACCAAATATCTGACGTTGTATCTTGCTGGTTTGACCGTTCTTTCTCTTTGTTTTGTTTTGTTTTGTTTTTTCGAGATTGAGTTCTTTGAGATTGATTCAAGCTTTGCTGGCAGCCTGTGTTTGTTGCTACCCATAATTCACTGCTCTACCTCATGACAGACAGCACTGCTCTGGATCGGCCGCTATGGCTCTGTGATGGATTACTCCTTACTAAATGCATTGCTAAAGACGCACACACACAACCCTTTGAATTGTTAACCAATTTTTGTGAAGCAGGTTAAACACACAAACATGCTCGGAGCACAACACACCTAATCTTTTATAAACATTATACACCAAATTACATGCACAAATTCATCACACAAATACACAGTGAGTCACACAAACAACAAATGTGGCCCCTCTGGTTGGGCCTCTTTAACAAGGTAATGCATCATAAATTCATTTGGCTCCCAGTAAACATTGTTGAAAAATGAGAGTGATGGATGGGTGCCATGGGGAGGAGAGCCACGAGCTCCTGAGCCGCAGTGTGTGTGTGTGTGTGTGTGTGTGTGTGTGTGTGAAACACAGACTGCCACTCTCTTCCTAAACCTAGGAAGCTTTTTAGGGCATCGTAGGCACGTTCCTGACGGAAAGTCTGTTCTGGTAGGTAGGGAACTTAATTATGCTGCCTTATAAGACATCTTCAATGTGTCTGAATCAACATGCTGTAGTGTATGTATTGTGTGAACAGTTTTTACTACATTTTACTACATACTCAATTTTTACTACATTGAAGCATTTGCTGTTTTCCAGGGAAATTATGTTTTACATTTATTTGCAGTATTTATATAGTATGTAATAAGTTTAAAATAGCTTTTATTTTTATATTTGTACTTTTACTTTTAATTGTGTATTCTTTTTTATTTTTTCTTATTTTTTACAGTTTACAGTTTTACAGTAATATTATTTATTTCATTATTTATTTTCACAAATTTAGTTTGTGCTTTTGTTTTTGTGTGTGTACTGTGTATATTTATTATGTATGTATAAATGTAGACATGCATGTATATATTTAAGAAAACTGTTTATATATTATATAAATGTTTGTGTATTCTAAATATTATATAAATTATATTATTTCAGTTAGGATTATGTTTTTAATAGGTTTAGGTGTAAACTTTAGCACATTTAGTCCCTTCAAAATAAAAAAGTGCAGAAGTGTGACATACCTGGGGACATACCTTTTTTGTTTTTACCATAGTACAGTAGGTCAGCATGCGATAATCAATCCCAGAATGCACTGCAATGAGACCAGGAAAAATATCCAATATTGCCAACAAAGTAAAATAAATGTATTCTTTTTACTCATTTAGTACAAAAATGTATCTATAAAGAAAACTTAAAATATATTTTACCCTGACTAGTTCATAGAGTATGTATAAAACTGACAAATATTTGATAAATATAATTGTGCTTTTCAGGTTATTGCATCATACCTCTTACTGCACTGAGTTTTCTGTACACTCAGCTTATGAAGTGCTATTTTTTTATTTCATTAATTTTCATTCATTTAGTTTCATTAATATATAATAATACTTATAAGGCAGTTGTCTAAATAGGCGGTAGGCAGCTCACTAGGGTTTGGAACAGAGCTTGTGAAGTACTATATAAATGATTGTGGATGCTTGTACAGACATTGAGTCATACACATGTTTTCAGGTCATGGGCTGCTAATCTTTATGGTGGTCATTTAGCTGTGGAGAGACCTTTGAGAGAGAGGGTACAAAAGAAAAACCCTGCTTGAAAAACAGCAGGAGAGGGAGAATAACCAGCCTGGAAAGTGTGATATCCCACCGCAGAGACCACGGTGCTAGAGGAGACTTGCGTTTTCCATTTTGGGATTCAGCTGCGTCTGCACTGAAGACACTGACAGTCTCAGCACCTTTGCACCTTTAGGAACAATAAGAGCTCACCTGGCAAACACACATACTTTTTCCCATCCATATTGTATCCGTGCATGTTGAAGGATGTGCCTACTTAAAATCCGCTCTTGCCTCTTTTTCTGGTAAAAACTCATCATTTCCACTTGCAATTGCAATTATCGCTGCCCTTTTTTTCTCCATCCTCTTAAAATGAGGAGCAGCAGCCCTGATGCGGTGATTAACTCTAAATTGCAACAGCTGTTGATGGCAACTCCAATTAAGACTGCAGGCATCAATTTAGTGGCAATCTATAGCATTAGTGAGGTTTCATCTTTTACCAGCCCTGTTAGCCACCCAATGGTGACAGAAGCCTGTCACTCAAGCCTGCAAATTACTCTGATTGGTCAGAGAATAGAGAATAGGGTGGCTTTGGGGTGGCTTTTCTGTGCTGTATATGGAGTAGGACAACTGAAAAGTGAAAGATGTGCTATTTCTATTGCATCCTTGAGCAAAACATTTAACCTCAGGGTGCTCCAAGGTTACTGTTTCTGAAACCAAACGTCACGCTGATGGGTTTAAGGGTATTTTGTGATGAGTAATTTTTGACAGTGAAAGCAGAGACGAGGTGGGAAATCAGTTGTGGAGAGAGACGCAGAAGGCCTTGTGATTAATATTTGGCAAATAATTTAAAGCGCTGATAAAATGTCATATTAACCACTGGTTTCACAGACAAGGCTTAAGACTATATACTGTATATCAGTGACTTCAGTGTTTTATCTCAAGATGCACAGCTGTAATGTTTTTTTAATAAATGTCCTAATTGAACTACTGGCTTAGTCTGTGAAACCAGGTCTAAACATAATATATATATATATATATATATATGTAGATTTACCTACACAATAGAAGTCAAGCAAACGGCAATGATTTATTTGTATATTTTTAAATATTTTAGATTTTTTTTGGGGGGGGGGGTTTATGTGTAAAAACCATTTCTAAATAAGACATCATAAGCATCATAATGATTTCATTGTTTTTAAATGTTATAAAAAACCCTATGTATTATGTATGCATTATTACTGTAAAAACTTCAATGTAAAAAAAAAATTAATTATTCTTGTTTTTAGAATATATACAAATATATAATGTTTTAATTTATATTTATATAAATAAAAATAAATATATTTGTTTGATTGAAAAATTAATTTATCATCATTTCATGAGAGAGAATAAAATGGAAATTGATCACCTGGCTGGTTTAGTGACAAACGACTCTTTATATGGCCCCACTGTGTTAATCGAAAGATGGTATCGATTTTATCATTCGTTTTTAAACAACCGTCATTGTAACATCCTAATGGTTCTTCTAGTCCTTCTATTCTTTCCCAACCCTCTCTTTGGCCTTCCCTGGCAGAGCTCCAACTAGAGCACTCTGTCCCTATGGGCTAATCAGCTGAGCCCAGGCCCGTTGGCTGGGCTGTTAGTTCTGGCTGTAATGCAGGCGGTGGGAATGTGTGTGAGCTTCCCAGCCCTGTTTAATCTCTCCTCTCTCTGGAATGCTGATACCCTGAAGTGCTGCTTCAGCAACACAGGCCAGTCCGAGCACAGAAATATTGAATGTAGAACATCGACAGCACCGGCAAATACTTGGACACCGGTCTCAGACGTACCATATAGACAGAAGCATTTGTTTGCATGAAAGGTTCCGCCCTTGACTTCACTTCTCCTGCAGATAAAGTTCGTAACGAGACTCCTGGGCTCCAAACGGTTTAGATATTATTAACTATTTATGTTACGTTCATTAAGCATTTAAAAACTATTTATAGAGCCATCAGCGAGAGTGGCATGTTCCTCCGTCAGTAGCATGGTCTTTTTTCGCTGAGCTCCTGTTAGAGAGAGAATTAAACAAAGCGTGTTGACTGCTTTTTGATGTTTTGAGCGGAGCCAGAGCTGTCCGAAAGGAGACACAGGTCTAGGTGAGATGTGGATTGGTATGACATTCACAGATGCTTGCTGAAATCCCCATCGCTCAGTTCTGGGAAAGGACAGAATGAACTCTGGCTCTTTGTTGCACTGTGTCAGAAGGAAATCTGATTTTTACTGTGTCCCTGTGGTGATAATAAACCTTTTTCTTTTTTTTTTTGGATACTGGAACAAACACTACGTCTGTGTTTCGTTTTGTATAGTTTTTTTTTTTTTGTATTTCATATTCTGTGCCTTTGCATATTATTTTGTATATGGGTAAAAGACGTCAAGATGTCTGCATCAAAAGAAAATCACAAAAGTGATTTTATGTCCATAGAAAGCACATTAAATGTGAGTAAAGTGTCTACTTTTAAGGTTTCAAATAAGTTGTCGGAGAACAAAATGCACAAATCTGGTTGAAATAGTTTTAGATTGTCATTCATTGTAATCCAATATTCAGGTAAAAATTCAAACATGCTTATTCTGACTTATGCATATTAAAATGTATAAAAGAATAAGGAAGCATATTCATTTTGATTGTGTTTTAATTATTTTTGTTGTAAAAATGTCTCACAAAAGTGTTACGCTAAATGACATTTTAGTGGGTGTCTTCTGTAAATCAGGGAAAAGTTATCATATTTATTTTTTGCTTGGAAAAACAAAGACAAAATTGCAATTAAATTAAACAAAAAAAGTTTTTTTTGTTAAACGACAACAAGGCAGTATTAAAGCATGTTCATAATAAAAATAATAATAATTTTCATAAAGTCTTCTGTAACAATTCTTTTTTTATTGATTTTTTTTTTCATGTTTATTCTCTAAATGTTTTATTTTAAAAAATGTATTAACTTATTCTGTTCAATACTAGTACTGGAGTGTCTGTTTATCTATCCATTTATCATCTTTTTTATTCCTTTAAAATGCCTCTTTATTTAAAATGAATATGAACTTATACTGCTTTATAAACTGACATTGACATTGAAAGATAAAGAAGTTTAATATTATGTAATTATACCAGGCAATGCCCATTCATTAAGGAAGCTGTGCACATCTGATTGTGTGTGTGTGTGTGTGTGTGTGTGTGAATAGTTGCGCACTGGTGAGTTACTCATAACTGAATAAGTAACTTGAATGAATAGACACATTTTTCTGGTATGTCTTTCCCTGCATTTAATTTGTTGTCCTATTAAATGGTCTCATTTTGGATTTCAAAGGCACACTCTGAAAAGCATAATTTGATCAATTCAGTATCCCTCTTCTCCATGGCCTAGACCACTTTTCATATACTGTAAGGTGAAAGGCATTAGAGCTTACAAAGAGAGAAAAAGAGAGCTGGAGACATTGTGTCCTCTGGTTATGATGAAGACCCACATACATATGTTCATCTAACGTTTCAAAACAAAACCCGAGGAACAAAAACATGCCCTTGTCCTCCACACTGAATCATTCTGGAAGCATACTGATACTTGAAGGTATATACCTCACACACACACACACACACACACACACACCCAGCTCTGTTTTCACTCTTGTTCAGGGGCCTGAAGGAAGGGCCGGTGTTTTCATTTCATATTCATAAATCATTCATACATCTCACCACATCCGTCCTTTAGAAAATCAGCCCGTCTTTATATTGAGATTCCAAATGTATTTTCCCATCCACATCACAGACGTAATCCCGCTGCCTGTCACTCTTTCCCAGCTCTCAGCTTTGACGAGAGTGACACATTTATGAGATATTTTCACTGAGCTCTTATTCTTTTGTATTTCTGAGGCTTTGGCTCTCTAATACAATTAAATAAATGTTTCAGAGAGAATGAGAATGAGGGTGGAGTCCAATCTAAAATGTTAACCCCTCGCTCTCTAGGAAGCATGTAGCGCCTTTAAAGTGAAGGCATTTCCAGATTAAACTTGTTTTTAACTTAGAAACCTTAATTAGACATAGAGGTGTGATGTCATTTTTAACATGTACTATAGTGTTAATCGGTCATTTTATTGACAATTTGAATGGAAATTTCAATATTTTTTCTTCTCAGGAGAAAATCATAGACTGTTTCTGGAGTCGTATAGTTTTAACAGGGACTCTTTATTAGTCATAGGTGGGTTTTTTTGTTTGTTTTTTACATTTTAATAGCGAGTTTTGGCTCAGTATGATTTTTTTTTATGCCACAAAGCTTTTTTATTCACTGTAAAAACAGCGTGAAATACTGTTACTATTTGAAGGAAGTCATTCCTGTGATGCAAAGCTGAATTTTTAGCATCACTCCAGTCTTCAGTGTCACACAAACCCTTCAGAAATCATTCTGATTGGCTTATTTGGTCACATTTTCATTATAAATAATGAAACTGGTTGATAAATAGAAAGTTTACTTTTGATCAGTTTAATGCATCCTTTACTATATCAAAGTGTTAATCTTCAAAAAGCAAGAAAGAAATAAAACAGCATCACTTGCGTCACAGGTTATTGATTTCAAAGTTATCTAAATGTTAAAAACATAAATGTACAAATACCTGTATCCATCCAAAGTCATCCAAATGCATGAGTTGTATCAAAGAGGAGCCTTACAAATTCTTCTTTTATGGATGTCACCCTGAAAAACAATTACCTTCTGAATAAGGTTTTATATGCTGTTGTTTGTTTACACGTTCCATGATTAAATATTTTAGGACATTTTGTTATTTATTTATTTTTTTTATTAATTAATAAAAAGCCGGTTTTATATAGTGGTCAGGATACACGTACAAGCAGCGTTTGATGATTTTTCCACTTGAAATGCCCTGCGTGGGGTGTTCAATAACCCGTTTGGATCTCAGCCAGTGAATGAGAGCGTTGAGAACATCTGGTGTGTGAGGAGATATTATAAAGCAGCTACAGTTGCTCTTTTAATCACTTTCACTTAATAAAAGAGCGATGGTCTCCTGCAGGGTCGGGCCTCACACATCACAAATGGAATATTTGCACACGCTCACACATGTCAGATAACTCCTTAACTCACCAGCAGGTCGCCATCATTCTCAGCTAGCCCACCAACACTTTGTGTTTTCACTTCTGTTTCTCTCACTCTGTCCAGACAAATGCAGTGGATAACACAGCTTAAAAATTATTAGTTTATAGTTTTTTTTTTTACATACAAAAAACGGATGTAAAGATTTACAAAGATTTTCGTTCAAATATTCACAAAACCTTTTTTTTTTCTAAAATAAATATGACCTCACGTTGTCAATCACATTTACACCCTGCCTGTGAAACTTTTCATCCACCACAAAAAATGGACCACTGTGCTGAGAATTACACTTTTTGTACTGTAATAAAAGAGCAGTAATGAAAAGCATGTTTACTGTAATACAGGAATAGCATTTATTTGAAAACGATAAAATTTGTAACCCGATAAATGTGTATTTTGATCAATTAAATTTTTAATTTACAGCCTAAAATAATACTTATTATAGAATTATATCATATATTAATTTATATAATATATAAATAAATATATAAATTATAACATACATTGTAACAGTATATCACGCTTTTTACAAGTTTGTAATAAAACAGAAAAAAATAAATTCAGGTTTGTTTTGCAAAAGTTTCCAAAAGTTTTGTTCCAGAAATGTTTTGAATGGTATTTTCCCCAAATAATGTTACCAAACATTATTTTATTGTATTACATTATTCTTAGAGATTTTATAAAAATGTATAAAAAAATCTAATTTCTTTGTTATAGAGAATGAACATCGAACATTTTTGTGGGTCTTTTTAGTGTACTCTTTTCCTCTGTGCATTTTGGGCTTCGAAGAGACCAATGCAGAATGTTCTCTTAGTGTGCAAGTGCTTTAATGCTGCTCATTTTGGTCTGTGCACACACACACACACTCACACAAACATCTAAACCCCTTCAACAACCGGCACACAGTGTCTGTATCGTTTCGCTATCCTCTCAGACCCCCATTAGCCAGCCCTAACCATGTCTCCAGAAGAGGCCATCAGCACAACAATGGATTCCACCAGTGCGTAAGGCCCTCCAGCATTTCGTAGTCTTCATTTACACAGCTTTCAGCTTTAACAACTCACTCTTTCAGTCTCCTCTCCATCCTGGGCAAAAGCAAAAGCAGCTTGAAAAATCAGACCAAAACACCCCTAGGACGGTTGTAATCTCAGAAAGTTTTGTCCGAGACACTTTGTAAACAAGGTATCCTTGAGAGTCTTGCTCACTCCTGGTCAGTTTCTATATGGCTCAGAAGGACACGTCCCGTCTAAAAAGTTGTTTTTTGCAAACAGAGTTAATGCAGATGCACTTGAAGTCTGAATATGCATGACTATATGCTGATTGACGTTTCTTATGTTTGACTGTGTGTTCGCTTCACAGCAACAGGAGCAGGATCCCACTAACTTGTACATCTCCAACCTCCCCGTTTCAATGGATGAACAAGAGCTGGAGAACATGCTGAAGCCCTTCGGACATGTCATCTCCACACGGATACTCCGGGATGCCAATGGGGTCAGCCGAGGGGTCGGCTTTGCCAGGTAACCTTGACACCCGACAGTCTCTTTGGCCCATGCAAAACTAAGCCCGAGCGTTTGTTTAGGAGGGCACTTCGTTTCTTTCTTTTTCTGCTTTTCTCCCCCTCTCTTGTGTGGCGCGTGTGGGGTGGGTTGGCTGGTTTTCAGGGTCACTGGCTGTGTAAGAGATCCCTGCAGAGGCTTTGTGTGTGCGTGCTTGTGTGAGTGTGTGTGTACGAGTGTGCCAGCCAGGCAATTAGCCGTTCAGCCATGATTGGGTGAGCAGAGCTGAATGGGGCCGCACAGAGGAGAGGAGCCACTCCAGAGAGCACAGACTAAATCAAGACTCCCAGCAGCCCGAAACAAACACTATATAACACCCCTGCCGCTCTTTATTTTCTCTCTTACGATCTCTCTTCCCCTTTCCTCTCATTCCCCTAAATTAACATATAAGGATGTTTCTTCAATTTACTTAAATGTCCCAGAGGTTTAAACTAATAGATTTCAACTTATATTTGGTATATGAAGATCACATTCGAACTAGGAACTTTTTGTCATGCCTTCAACATTTTTTTGGCTCCTTTTAAAATTAGATTTATGCATAAATTTATTCCGTTTAAATTTGCATAAATCTGCATAAAATTGTTAATTATTTATTTAAAATAATATAGTATTTTATATTGTTTAAAGCATAAACATAGTACAATAAGCTTAAATAATATTTATTTAATTTTTCATTTACCGTATTTATTTTAGTGCTCTCAAATGATTATGTAAATATTTGTAAAATATAAACTGTGTGTATGTGTTTATATATACATTATATACACAGTACACATACATATATAATGTAAAAAAAATATATATATTTTATTTTTAACCAAGATTAGTCATTTGACAGCACTAATTTGCTTATTTAAAGAGACTAGATGTGTGTGTGAAGAGCAGGTTTATATGAAATATGTGGAGAAAACAAAAAAATCAAGGTAAATATCACTTTGAGAGACTATTGTTATTTTCCATAATTTCTAATCATCTTGTTGCTGCACATTTGCACATTCAGAAGTGTGAAAATATTATTTAACTGTGTATTTATTATGCATAAAATTAGATTAGCCTACTAAAGGAGTCAATTATTTAATTTCAAATGCATGATGTTAGCAAACCAAATTAAAACACATTATTTTAAATATGGTGGAAATTGCATTTGTGGAGGCTGTGATGAATGTATATCCACTGTTGGACCTTGTTAGCAGACCAATTAAACTATTGGAAGTATAAAAAGCTTTAATAGAGTTAATTTTCTACAAGTCCACAGGGCCAAAAATGTTTTAAGAAGTAGCTGAAGGAATAGCCACAAAGTAACGTTTTAGGAAGCTGAATTTGTTCAGTTTGCAATATGTTTTCACTGCAGTCATGACCGATGACTTTAATTCTGATTGCCTCATGCTGTGTGTTTCTCTTGGCTTTTCCTTCTGTCACAGAATGGAGTCCACCGAGAAATGTGACGTGGTGATTCAACATTTCAACGGAAAGTTCCTCAAAACCCCACCAGGAGTACCAGGCAAGTGTCCTAACCAGGTGCAACGCGATAAAGTGACAATCAACTTGACATTTTGTTGTCTATTTCCACAGCTCTGTCCACAGCCAAATCTCATTGCCGTGAAGTCCCTCTCCATATAGCTGTATATTAAAGGAATAGTTCAGCCCAAAATGACAGTTCTGTCATCACTTACTCTCTTGTTGTTCCAAAGCCATATGTTTTTGTGAGTAAATAATGACGGAAATTTCATTTGTGATGAACTGTCATTTTAAATAATAAATATGCTCTGCTTTTGACAGTAAAATTGCACCTGTATCACTCACTAAAGCAAGATTTAGATATACTGTACACTAAACCCCCAAGCTCAGTGTGATCCAAAGCTCTCATGTGAGGAAGCACACGTCCCCCCACTTTGAGTCGCTCTGCTCATCAACTTCATATGACAGGATCTGATTTATAGGTTGATTAAGGTTTAATTTAAGCCTGGTGTGCCTGAGGAAAACAGTTCCCTGAGGTTAGCAGAATGTACTGCATATACAGAGACAAACATTTATACTGTACACAACATTTAGAAGGTATTTCACTTACATTACATGATGTATTTCAAACATAAATATTAGCGAATATTAGCGAGTTATGATGTAGGGAGGGGCTTGATTTGATCTGTACACATTAAATTGGACTGGAAAAGGTGGGCTGTGATCTTATTGGTTAGCATTAGTTTTTGGCCTTGCTCCAAAATCATTTCAAAGGCCAAATGTGCTATTCGATTTTGCTAATAGATTTTTCTTTAAAGGAAAAATCCAATTATAATCTTAATAGCCGTATTTGTGGCATATTGCTAATTAGAAGTTCTATTTACCTACCTAGATTTAAAAATCGATTTAAAAAAAAAAAGTAAAAATTTAACAATATACACTGCTATTTAAATGAGTAAGATTTTTTTCTGTTTTTAATAAAGTTTATTTTTTTAATGCTCAGCAAAGCTGTATTTATTTTATCAAAATATATAGAAAAGGCAGTAATATTCTGAAATGCTATTGCACTTTTCAATATTGGTTTACCATTTTAATATGATTTTAAAATAAAATGAAAACACTAAATTTCCTGCAGCCATTACTCCAGTCTACAGTGTCACATGATCCTTCAGAAATCATTCTAATATGCTGATTTATTATCAGCGTGTTTTTGCTTTTTTTTTGGAACCTGTAATATTTTTGCTTTAATTCTCTGATGAGTAAAAAATATATATATAAAGGACAACATTTATTCCAAATAGTCTTTTCTAAGAATATAATTCTTAACTATACATTTTTTTTTATCCATGTTAGCATGTCATTGCTTAATAAAAGTATTAGTATTTCTTTTAAAAAATTACCGACCCCAAACTTTTGAATAGTAGTGTATATTGTAACACAAAATTTGTATTTTGAATACTTTTTATTAATCAAAGAATTCTGTATCACAGGTCCCATAAATATTACACTGATTACCAAACAGCATATTAGATCCCTGAAAGATCATGTAACACTGAATAATGGAGTAATGATGCTAAATATTAAGCTTTGCTTCACAGAAATAATTTAATATTAAAGCATATAAAACTGTTATTTTAAACTGCACTAATATTTCACAAAAATATAAAGTTTTTTTCTGTATTTTTTCTGCTCGAATAGATTCAGCCTTGATGAGCATAAAAACTTTAAAAACAATAAAAAACTTACTGATACAAAACCTCTGAATGGCAGTGTAAGTGATATAATATAACATTATTAGTATAGCCACAAGACATAAACCATATGAAAGTTAACATGATTTTGAGATGAAAAATGTGTTTACCAGTGAGTTCAATCCAATCCAACTTTGTTGCCATGAAAACATAATATCATAAACAATAAAACAAAAGTAAAAATGATTTAAATAGCTCACATAATACAAGTTTTAGCAGACGGGAGTAAAGTAAGTGCTTTTATAAAACTAAAACATTCACATTTCTGCTTTATATCCCCCAAAAATCAGTCCATTCACGTCCACTATAAGTGCGTGTAAAGACTGTAATTCTATTTTCTATTTTTAAAGTATATAATGTGGTATAATTCAATATTACTTTCCATGCCCATCAGCGTTATGCTAATTGAGCTAAACTATTACTGAATTCAGAATATTCCCTTAAAGTAACAAACCCTTAGCAGTCATCCTTAAAAAAACAGACATTTATTAAGAAAGTAAATTCTGTCGCCTTTAACAATGACAGACGCACAACCAAATAAACCGTGTTATTTACTGGTGTAGTTTTGCAAAGCTCAGGGTATTTTCCTCAGTAATGTGCTTGGTGTTCATTCCCTGGCTGTTGCGGAGCTTTTTTTTTTTCCTCAGAGAGAGAAAAGATGAGCAAAGGCAACAGAAACAGAGCTGGAGAGGTTAGGGTGGATATGAGAGAGATTCCTGTTGTATGCAGTAGGTGTGTGTGTGTGTGTGTGTGTGTGTGGATCTGTCTGTTTTCTGTTTGAGGGAAGCATTGGCAGAGGGCTTGGGGGGGTGTAAAAGCAACTGACAAGACAGAGAGAGAGAATAGGAAGAGAGAGATTGGAGAGGGCAGCCTGCAACTCTGGCAGTTGCTGTGTGATTTGTGGGGTGTAGCGTGCGGCTCTGTGTCAGACCCAAAGACAGAGGAATGATGGATGACTTCATCTATACCACTCTCTCTCTCTTCCTCTCTTTTAAAGTTTCCTCTCTCTTTACTAACAGACTCCTGGCCAACTCAGTTTTGTTGTTACCTTTACACCGTGTCTTAACCCGGTGCGACATGATAAAGCGACAAGCGATAAAAATGTCTCCCATGTAAATCTGAGTTGTTACTACCAACCACCTGCGACCGCGACAAGCCATGAGCATTTTTTTCGGTAACTTGTTTTCTATCTCTGAAGCATTTTCCTGGCCTCATCCACATTGAAATTTTACTGGTCTAAATAAAATATAGAATAATGTATGTTACATTAATAAAGACTAAAAAATAATGGAAAAAACCTTACCGAACCTATACTTTTAAATGATAGTGTATGTCAAACATGGTATAGATAAATAAATTACAGATTGATGAAAACTGAAAATGGTGTCATTCCATACCTGAATGTATTTGTTTATCACGTTAAACTACAAAAATAAATTTTGAAGAATGCTAGTTATCAAGTAATTGATATTACCCATTGACTATAGTATTTCCTTTCCTACTAAGGAAATCATTAGGGACCAACAACTGTTTGGCTCTTCAGAATATCTTCTTTTGTGTTCATCATAAGAAAGAATACAAGTTTGGAACAACGTGAGTAAACTATGACAAAATTGCTTTATATAGTGGTCCCCATCCACTATATATATATATATATATATAAAAACCAAAAAAACTGTGTTAACATTCTTTAAACTGTCTCTTTTTGTGTTTCTTGAAAGGCATACAAGTTTGGGGCAACACGAGTGAGAGTAAATTGACTGGAATTTAATTTTGGGGTAACATAGCCCTCTAAAAAGCCATTTTGAAAAAGCTTCTGAGAAATGAAAGGCTGAGAGTGAAAATGAGGTGATATTGTGCTCTGTAAATTTAGGAATATTGCTAGAGACTTAGCCAGCCGCCTAATAATGCATTCAGCCTTGAAAAGGAGCCATGCATGTATTGATATCCAGGTTTAAAGCTCAAAAATAGCGCCTCATCGATTTTCTCGCCCTCCTCTCCTCTTTTCCATCTTTCTATCTCTCTAGTAAATGGATCACACGAGCTGGTGGAATAACTGTGTTTTGCACGAGTGGTTCCTCTCGAAACTTGCTGTGAACTGTAGATTTTCTCACACAGGTGTAGGGTTATTAAAACATCAGGCATAAAAGAGATCAAATCTGCTTTTATTCAGTAGCAAAATGAAAGAAAATTACCTCGTTTGTGTCTTAAAGGGACAGTGCATCTTAAAATAAAAGCTCTTTCATCGTTTACTCACCCTTATGTTGTTTCAAACCTGCATGACTTTCATGAAGCGCTTGCTATCACTTGTTCTATCGTTCTCTTCTTGTCTCCATCTGCTGTAGGTGTGTGTTTGCTCCTTTGCAAGTTGTCCTGATCCAGCTTACTCAGGCTTTTCTAACAGGCCACGACGGGGCCATCAGGCCTGCATGCTCTCATAATTACACAGGCTCTTAGGCAACATGCTGATGCTGGGGTAGATAATGATGACGAGCGTGTAATGCCGTGACCCCTCCATCACACACGAGCTCCCTATCATGGGACGTCCAGTGCTCCTTCCATTCTGCTGATCTTTTCTACATGCCCAGCTCAAGCCTGTGGGCTCTGTCAGATATTGGAGTGCGTTTCAGGCAATTTGGCCAGCGTCCTGATCTCAACCTTAATCCATTTCTTTTTTTTTTTCTCCCTCCTTTCGTCTCAACCTATTCATGAGCAAAGTGGCCTGAGGGAAGTCTTAATGGTGTGGGTTTGGTATGGATGTGGGGCCGTAATAACACACACATAATATGCATTAATTCAGGAATGTTTTAGCTGATGGTAAGTGGAGGTAAAGAGAAGTAGGTTTAGATATAGGCAAATATTTCATATTTGCTGTGACACAAGAAAGAAGCACTATTTACACAAAACTGAAAAATAACTGATTGAAAGGGGAATGGATATATGTAGCAAGGGGATCTGGCTGATTAGTTTGGCCCTGTGAGCCCCTGCTGGTAGATGGTGTAACTACAACAAAAGCTGTTTTTTTCTCTCCTTTTTTCAAAAAGCAGCTGTGTATTGTGACAGTATAAATATAGAAGCCACTTATATGTTAGTAATATTTCAGTGTAGCATAGTAAACATTTCACCAGTTCTGTTTCAAAAGGCTTTTGAAAACATGAAATGGCCTTACTTTTTTTCCTGTCTGCTTCCTTTGGAAGGTCTTGGTATTGCCCACGTATTGCAAACAAAAAAATTAAATTATTTAGCATTTTTACCATTTATTTTAAATATACATTTATGTTAATTAATTTAGCTGATGTTTTATTTGTATGCAAAGTGACTCACAAATGAGGAATATAACAAGCAATACATCTTATTTAACTAATTTTGGCCTGTAGTTACAAATGTATAAAATGTTATTTTGTAGTCAAATTAATGTAATTAAATATCTTTTGAGTATTTTATTATTTCTTTTATTTTATTTTATATTTCAACATGCCAAATAAGTTTTTTGTTTTTTTATCCTGGAAAAGACAGACAGATTGTTGGGCAGGTCATGTATGTTTTCCCACAGACTGATCAGTAAAGTGACTTGTTAAATTGCTGTGTGTGTGTGTGTTAACTGAGACTGAGGGAAAAATGGGCCTGCACTGAAGTACTTACAAGCCCACTGACAGTGAGACTGTGAGAGAGAGAGAGAGTACTTACACCCCACTGTCTGTGCTGATGGAAGGGGAGGGTAAATTATAGGGCCTGTCAGTGTGTGAGAGGCCAGGCTCATGTGTGTGTGTGTGTGTGTGTGCGACATTGGGGAGACCCATCAAATTTGGTTCCACTCGACTCACTAATGCCTGTAAGACTGGGAAATCAAGCTGCCACGGAGCGATACACACTCTGAGGATTTGTTTGCTTGCAAAGTTGAATGGGGCATGTGTGTCAGTGGAGAGGCCAGAAATCACTAAAGGAGAGGCCAGGTTAAAAATTCAGAATATATAAAATATTTTTTATTTATATATTTAATTTATTATTGTGGCTGTGGCTGACGTCTTATGTTTGGATAGTTTGTGCTTCAGACAAGGCTCTCACACGTTACGTGTGGGAGAGAGAGAAGAAGAAATTCTATAAAGGACGTGCTAATGAAGCTGTTTATTTTCCCTGGACTTACTGGCGAACATAATGGGCGCTGGCGCATATCGTTCTCTCACATTCTTTGTGTGCCTCTTTCTCTCTGTCTCCTTTCTTTCTTCTTTTTTATTGTATGTGTTCTCTCACTCTCTATATTTAGTGCTGCTTGCTAAGGCATGCATTGCTATTATTTTTGCTCATGCTTTGTGTTAAATAGTTCTCAAAATATGGTGACACTCTCAGTAACAAAATTATCTTTTCAATAAAGACAAAAAATGGATGAGTTCTTTATTTTCTTTAAAATAAAAAAAATTGTATATATTTAGCTTATGTTTTATATATATATATATATATATATATATATATAATTATTTAGACTTAAGAAATGCAGTATAATACAAATGTTTAAAGATTTAGTTTTATGTTTTTATAAAGAAATCATAATTTTTAAAAGTAATTAAAGGAGCTTACCAAATCATAAAAGGCACTGTATACGTCTAGGGGACATGGTTGAGCTCCTCCCTCCTCACTACCCTAGATGGCGGAGTGGACAGTGGGTGTGTGGAGGTCCCCCAGGCACCTGTTGTATCCTGTCCAAAGTCTGTAAGCTGTTGTCAGCTCTCACTGGCAAGTCTTAGGGTGCTGCTGGCCGGGCTGCTTTAGCCCTGCAAGCCATGGCCATCCTGCAGGTCCACCAGGCCAAGGCTCTAAAAGAACTGCACAAGGGTAGGGTAGATGCAGGAACTGCGCACGGCGACCGACTTTTGGTTTGGTTTTGAGCGAGAGGAAATAACACTGGGTCCTAAACGTGAGCTGACATAGTAAATAATTCACATTTCTTTATATACAGTGGGATCAATAAGTATTTGATTACCCTGTGATTTTGCAAGTTCTCTAGAAATCATTGAGGGGTCTACAATTTTCAGCATAGGTGCATTTCCACTGCGAGAGACAGAATCTTAAAAGAAAAATCCGGAAATCACATTGTATGATTTTTTTAACAATTTATTTGGGAATTACTGTGTCAAATAAGTACTTGATCACTTGCTTCAGCCAGATTTCAGACCTTCAAAGACGAGTTATTTTGCTTTTAAACAGTCCTGCTACACTTTGCTCATGATTCTAAATTAGTAGCACCTGTTTATCAGTCTCATAAAGACACCTGTGCACCCCACAATCAGCCAAAGTCTAAGTAGCAACATGGGCAAAACCAAAGTTGCCAAAAGACACAAGAGACAAAATTGTAGCCCTTCACAAAGCTGGAAAGGGTTACGGGGCAATTGCCAAGCAGCTTGGTGAAAAAAGCCAAGCTGTTGGAGCAGTTGTCAGAAAATGGAAGAGGCTCATGATGACTGAATGGAAGATCTCTCCTCGTAGGGTATTAATGATGCTAAGAATGGTAAAGAATCAGCCCAGAACTACACAGGAGGAGCCTGTCAAGGAAGAATGGGGCTGGAAGCATCATGCTCTGGGGGTGTTTTTCTGCACAGGGGACAGGCAACTGCACTGTATTAAGTAGAGGATGAACGGGGCCATCTATTGTGACATATTGGGCAAAAATCTCTTTCCCTCAGTCAGAGCATTAAAGATGCTGTCTTCCAACATGACAATGACAATGGTGAAGAACTACAGGAACCGTTTGACCTTAACCAAGGCGTCTGTACCAAATATTAACATTTTTTGAGTCAAGTGATCAAATACTTATCAAATACTTAAAAAATCATACAGTGTGATTTCCGGATTTTTAGATTTTTTTAGATTCTGTCTTTCGCAGTAGAAATACACCTATGCTGAAAATTGTAGACCCTCCGTGATTTCTAACTAAGAGAACTTGCAAAATCACAGGGTGATCAAATACTTCTTGAACTCACTGTATATATATTTATATATGAGCCACACAATTACTAGAGTAAAAAATGCTGATTATGTCTGCAGTGATTTGATATTCAGTGAGCTTGTGCTGAACTGCAAGTCTCATGATACTGTGTAAACTTGCATTGACAGCTTTATTGATCATAGCAAGATGGGAGCATTCTGTTATTGACACTTTGCTCACTTTTGGTGTATAATTTATTCAGAATCTGATAACAGGTTTTTTTTTATTCTGCTAAGAGGGCTAGGGAGAAGTTTACTCTTTAGTCACCGTCTGGATTTATCGATGTGTAAAACAGCAAAACATTCATTCGCCTACATATAAAACCAGACATGCTTTTTATATTTTTCATAATCATGCAGCCCTATTTTCTTTTTTCTTTTTACATTTATTTATTTTCCATTTATTATTTTTTTTTATTTGCCAATTATATTGTCAGCATATAAAAAACTGCTGTCAAATGATTACTCGTGTCCAAAATATAAGTTTTTGTTTACATATGTATGTGTACTGTATATATTTATTATGTATATCCAAATACACATGCATACAGTGTATATATTTATATATTTACATTTATGTAAATATATATTTTATATTATATATTTTATGTTAAATCTAAATGTATGTAATATATATTAAAAAAACGTATATAATATTATATTATATATTATAATATAATATATTATATAAATATATATTTATCCATGTGTTTGTATTTATATATACAAAATAAATATACACAGGATACACACAAATATAATGGAAACAAAAACGTTTATTCTGGATGCGATTAATCGTTTGACAGCACTAAAATAAAGCAAACAAAATGCACATGATCAGTGTCATAAGTTTTCCTGTTCCTTTTCCTCTTTAAAATAGAAATCTTACATTTTTCATATTCATTTTTACACGTTTATGTCCAAATGCCCTATTTGGCCCAGTTTTGCCCTTTGACCCACACAATCACAATCAATTATGGTTATGTGGCTGACATTAGATCCATGCGGAAGATTATTCTGGTTCTCTGTCACACACATACACATGCACACGTGTGCACCTGGTAACCGGGTCTCCAAGCGCAGGTGTGGAAAAGGGATCAGGTGTTTTGGAAAACAGCTTGAATATGTGTTAGTGGTTGAGGTGTGAAAATAATATCTTCAGTGGAGCTGCTATAAAGGTCTTGGCTTGTTGCTTATGGCTTAACAGAGTGCAAATTATTCATATTTTACACTTACTTGGACGTGAAAGTATTATTCACATGTTCACATTTCCTTGCCTTGAGTATAAAGTGCATGAAAATATGCACATAGTCGGAATAAAAGGAATGTTCTCGGATAATACTGAGTAACCAATCGACTTTCATCACAATATGAAGTGACAGTACAATTAGCATCAGATTACCTGTGTTTGGATGAAGCTTTCTAGCGTGATATCAACATATGAACAGCTTGACCATCAGTCAAAGAGCTGTGTGCCAATGTAAACACCAAATCGGATGCCCAGTCCTTAACAAACTAATAAATCTGAAGTTAATATCATCAGTAAAATAAGGTGACATGCCCAGTGGGTCTTCAAAGTGCTGCAAGTGCGCCAAGCCTCTGTCATTTCACACCAGCGCTATCTGGAGAATCCCCCAAACCAAATTTTCTAAACCACATTATATTTTGATTTATTCATGCTTTGTTCGTCCTCGACGGTGTCGTGATTGATTTAGCGCTGTTCTGACACAAACAAAGCCGGGCCCAGATAATCTGGTTTACACAAGATAGAATTCTAATGAGGGGGAGAAATGATCTTTCAGTGAAATCTATCTGATCTGGGGTGTTCTCTAATAGCTCTGTCTGCCTCTGAGAGAGGACAGCAGTCAGCCCCACGGTGGGCTAGTGATTTCAGTGGAGGGCCCATTAGGAAGCAATATTGCATGTATTTTTTTTCCTTCTTCTTCTTTATCAAGCGTTCATTAGGGCTGCTGGGATGAGTCATGCATATCCAAATCAGACAGATTTGATTTCATACACACACACACTCATGGGCAGAAACGCAAGCAAATGCTTTTCAATTACCTGAAATGAGGGAAACATTTTCCTGAGTTTTTAACCAGCAGACACGGGGGAGTGGGTTATCTGCGTGTGCTGTCTGTGTGTATCATCCCATAAATTGCTGCCACATAAGCATCTTTTTTCAACTAAGTTCTGTGTACCACCTGCTTTCCAAGAGTGCTAATAGTTAATTGCTGCAGGCAAATAGTGCTGACTTTTGTGAATAAATCTATTACGAGACTAATTTTACAATGCGTCTGAAGTCTAAAAAACCCCTGAGATGTTTGCAAAACACTTACATGCGCAAGAGAGACTTTCACGCGTGCACAGAAAAACTAGATATAAATAAATCCGAAATAGTAAAATGCATGCAAGAAATGTTTCTCTTTTAGTTTAAATTAATAAAAAGTGTAAATAAGAGAAAAGATTTCTGTTACTAATAAAATGTAATTTTCCAAACTCAAAATGATTAATCGCATCCAAACTTTTTGTGTACATTATATATGCATGTATTGTTTATTTATTATCATAAACACACACACACATAAATATATATATTACATTTATATATTTATATATAATATAATTTATCATATATGTAACTACATGTATATATTTTCAAAATAAATATATGCTGCATATGTGTGCCTATACAGTGGGTAATGAAAAGTATTCAGACCTCCTTAAATTTTTCACTCTTTGTTATGTTGCAGCCATTTGCTAAAATCATTTAAGTTGAAAATATTTTCCTTGTTAATGTACACACAGCACCCCATATTAACAGAAAAGCACAGAATTGTTGACACTTTTGCAGATTTATTAAAAAAGAAAAACTGAAATATCACAGGGTCCTAAGTATTCAGACCCTTTCCTCAGTATTTAGTAAAAGCACCCTTTTGATCGAATACAGCCATGAGTCTTTTTGGGGAAAGATGGTAGTCAGGTTGGATGGTAAACGCTGGTGGACAAGCATTTTTAGGCCTCTCCAGAGATGCTCAATTGGATTTAAGTCAGGGCTCTGGCTGGGCCATTCAAGAACAGTCACTGAGATGCTATATGTACATTAACGAGGGGAAAATGAAAATGAACTTAAATGATTTTAGCAAATGGCTGCAATATAACAAAGAGTGAAAAATTTAAGGGGATCTGAATACTTTCCGTACCCACTGTACATGATAAATATACACAGTATACACATATATTATTTAAACAAAAAATATATTTTGGATCCGATAACTCACTTGACAGCACTAAAAATAATATATAATAAATATATAATTCTTTTATTATCAAATTAAATATCAAACAATTTCTGTCAAGTGAACATTCAGTATCTGTCCATTGAGATACTACTTGCACAGAAAGTGTTTCTGGTAAAGATAAATGGCAATGTATTTTAAATATATACGATGCAGCTAAATAGTGGTTACGGTTACAAAAGTGGCGCAACTGCTTTGTGAATTCACCTCACAGAGAAACAACTTAATTTTTTCTGTTTTCATGCGCTGAGTACATTCCTTCTAAATGAAACATGAACTTCAACCTTTAAACGAGCATGCGGTGAACTGGCTCCTGACCTTGCATTCTGCAATGTTTTATTAGAGAACCGAGACAATAGTCTGTCTCCCTCTCTCTCTCTGGTGACCTGCTCTCAGGACAGACTGTGCAGAGCAGCATCCACCAAACCAAAGTCAGACAGGCCCATTAAAAGGCAGGAAGTGGGGAGGCTAAGCTGATTATGCAATGTTTGTATTCTACTCAGTGCGCGTCTCTCTCTCGCTGTCTGTCTCCCTGAATTGTCTCTTTCCTCCTGTTCTCTTTCCACTGCGGGGAGATGTCAAACAGGCCAGTCATATTTACCCGCTTTAGCCCAAACAAACAAACCAGTGCTCAGAGTAAACTGCTCTCCCAGCACTGATCTGAGATCAGGGCATCATACTGGAAAGAGCTTGTATCACATTTTATTTGTTGTCATTACTATTAGTGTTAGCATGAAGGTTAAAAAGAATGCATGTAATACATTTGTAACCTGATAGAAAATAATGCAGGTTGTCTTAATTCCTTAATTCCTTTTTAAATAATGGGACACTTTAATGAAATATATTACAGTAACACTTTACAATAAGGTGTCATATATTAACTAACAC
>JAUMHI010000058.1:16152071-16169984 GCA_032359435.1 Enteromius unitaeniatus | reverse complement strand
TGTGCCATGCTCCTTTTGTATCCGCCCCTGCCCATGTATAGCGTTTCCTGCCCTTGTTTAGTTCATTGTGTTAATTAATGTCCAGCTGTGTCTTGTCTATATCTGTGTATTTATAGTGCCTTAGTTCAAACCTTATTTGTCGAATCGTTAAGTGTCTAATGTGCCTTACCTTTTGTACCTTGTCCAAGTCAAAAAAGCTTTAAATGACCACTTCACAAAACAAAACAAAAAAAAAATTAGAAAATTTTTATCCATAAAGATGACTTCATTGGTGCATCAGAGGAGATGGCGAGTCAGGAAACGGCACGCTCTCTGTAGTTATTTTGGTGAAAGTAACTCAAAAGTAATAGAGCAGTCATGTAACGCATTACAATTATTGAAACAGTAATATTGTAATATAAGGAATTACTTTTAAATAACAGTAACAAGTAATATTTAATGTATTACAATTTGAAAGGTACTTATACATATGTTGTACATATGTTTCTGTTTGTGTTGATAGGTTTGAAGCCGTCCTGCGAACCTACCTTGCCAAAATTTATTGCAGTAATCATAGTTTCCACCAAAATACTACAGCTGTGTCTACAATAAACCTGTGTGTAATTTGGTATTAGACACCACAATCATCAAAGTAAAGTAAGCAAAATGACAGAAAGCATGTGGAGGAGATACAAAATGAATTATAATTTATTGGGGCATTAGAGTTTTAACAGCTGTAGTTAACTACAATGGAGCAGTTTTGGTATGGAATTGCCAGAATAATATACTTTTGCTTGATATTTTGAGTGGTTTTTTAGCATGTTGTGGTTGTTAGTCTTTTTTTTTCCTGTTTAACCCGGTGATTTTGGGTTTCATTTATGTTCATAGCACAAATGGTATTAATTACAGTTTGAAGAGTTAAACTTATGTACGCAATAGCTTGTCTTATCTGATCGTGTCTGATGTAGGTACTTGGAAAGTAAGGTTGTTGCTGGAGGTATTTGTTTTTGTGTGCACCCATTATGATTTCCCTGGATGCATTCCGGGCCTGAATCAAAAATCAGTCATTGTTAACAAAGGCTCAAAACTTTCCTTGCATGAGTGAGATTCAGCACTTTGAGTTCAGGGCAACCTGACTAGCAAAACAAACAGAGCTAATGCCAAGCAGAGTCTGCTCATAAAATCAGCATGGATTTTCCAACGCGCTCCAAAAGCAGCATAAAAACACCCGACCTTATTTGGCTTCACTGTTTTATGATGGCGCTGGTTGTTATTTTAGAGTTCGACCTAAACTGTAAGGGGGTTTAATGCAGGGCGTTTCCCACTGTCTCAGCTGAAACACACACACACACACAGAAACTCATTGTTTTTGAGATAGGGCAGGGGAGAGCTGCTTGCTCGAACATTTTAAGTCTGCAGCAAAAGCTGTGATCTTTTCTGCCGCCCCGTTTTCTGGCTGTCCTTCACAATGAAGCCGCTTGTGTTGTGCTGACGTTATCAGCGCCGGCCAGCGTGTGCGTGTATGTATAATAGGAGGGTGATGACAAGGCTGCAGGTGTAGACCCTGCGTCCTCTGCAGGTGGAGGAGAGACACTTTTAGCCCACCTTGCTTCTTCTCCAAGCACACAGAGATCACAGCGGCTGAAAAACTCTTCTCTTCTCTTTTCCCCCTTCGTTTTTTGCATGTAATCTTTAATTAATAATTTATGATTTGGCAAGAGATTTTATATCATTTTGAGAAAATTGGTGATTATAAGAACAGCTTGTATTGATGAATAACAGCTTGTTTTACACAAATACAAACATATGATAGACAGACAGATAGACAAGTGACAGATAGATAGAATTAGACTGGTGAATGGACAGATAAACAACAAAACAGACAGACATAGAAACAGTTGAATGGACAGACAGACAATACATGGCGAGAAGGGCAGACAAATAAAGAAATAGCCACTGGATAACCTTTTCTTTTTCTGTTATGTTTAAATAATTTTAAATAATTTATGAGAGGGAGTCTCATTCAAATGTCTTCTATTTTCTTGTATCATCTTGTCTTAAATTTCTTTCTATTTTATATCTTTTATTTTCGTTATTTCTTTTTTCTTGTCTTGTCATATTTTTCGTCCTCTAAACTTTTACTGAAAATTTTTTTCTTAAAGATTTGATTTGTTTTAAAGACAATTATGTGTGTGTTTGTGTGTACTGTGTATATTTATTTTGTAATATATATATATATATTTATATAAATCTACATACATGCATGGATATGTTTAAGAAAAATATGTTGTTTATATATTCAATATATTTATGCATAGAATTTATTATATTAATATAATTATACATTTAAATACATGTAAATATTTTCTAAATATATATTGTGTGTGTCTTTATTTATATATATATATATATATATATAAAACAAAGATTTTATATATATATATATATATATATATATACATAAAAAATATGTGCATTACAAAGACATCATGTTCACGAAAACTTTTATTTTGGATGTGATTAATCATGACTAATCCTTGCCCAGCACTAATGTATACAGTATATACATATATTGATATGTATATAAACACATGCATACATACATATATACATACCGTGTATATATTTAGTTTTTCTCTGTTTATCTCAACTGTGTCTTCTTATTTCATCTTCTCTTTTTTTGTCATCTTTCATCAAATCTTTTTTCTCTGGCATCATGTCCACTGTTTTTCTGAATAATGACAATCTCAGAACTGTTTTATTCTGAAATCTTTGTTTTGAAGACTAGATCCCTTGTTTGATGTCTCATTCTAAACAATAGACAAAAAAGAACAAACAACAGCCTTTGAATATTCTATTCGGCTACAGAATACATAATGTTCTGTTGAGCCGTTTCAGTTGCTTGTTTTGGATTTTTTTATCTGGTTCCATGCAATATATGCGCACATTTACGCACAACGCATCCTCTGTGGTCTGTGATATAACCGCCTTCTATTGTTCCACAGAGCAGCTGAAATATCGCAGTGCAGGTGAGAGCGTGCGGAAGAGAAAGTGTTCATTTTTCTCTGCCAAACTAACATACTTTCAGAGGTGACTGTAGAGTCATATCGCCGGAGGGCAGGATTACTCAGAATAGTTGTCTGGACTCCACAAAGCAAAAACTCCTCCTCCTGCATCTATCATCGCTCTCTGCCAGATCCCATCATCCAAGAAGTTTGCGCTTGCTTTAAATGAGTTTTTCTGGTTGCTGAGGAAACCAAATTAAGTTTAGCTTAGCTGTGGCGTATGGGAATTTGTTCAACTGGAGAGCAAAATTTCCTGCTCCTCAAGTGCGCTCGTAGACTTCAGAGTGGTGTTCCACACCCTGCAATTCATATTGCCGTCATGACTGAGCGAGAACAAGTGTTGCGCCTCAGCGCCTGCCATCCTGCTTTGCACTTTTGGAAGAGAACTCTTTTGAACTCTCCACTTGCCTTTCACGTAAACCGGCCCCTCCGGGTCGTAGAGGAGCATTCTAGCTTTGCTTTTGATGTTTTCTGTAAGCGAGATACAAACTTCGGTGAACTATTTACTCTCATAATCAGACTTATTCTTTTGGTGCAAATATTAAACAAGGTGCTTTGAAGACCTGCCAGGGAAGTTGTATTGATGGTTGGGATTTGAGAGGACTCCCATGCCAAAAGTAGAGCCGATGGTCTGAGTGTTGAAGACATAATGGAAAGAGAGGAAGGGGCTGTGCAGGAAGTCGAGGGGAGATAGTCGAGGGGTGTTGAACTTCAAAAGGTCATTGGATATTCCTCCGCCGCTCTGTGGGCTTGGTGTGGGTGTGATACCTGCGGTGTAACATTTCCCTCTCTGTTCAAAACACACTCCACTTTCTTTGCCGAGGTCATGACCTTTCCATCAATCGTACTGCGGTTGACCTATGGAGGTATCCATTATCCATCCACTCCTCCCTCTCACTCCTCCCCCTGCTGACTAGCTGACTGATCTTTTATATTCTTCTGTGTTTGTTCCCTCTCCTCCACAGCCCCGACGGAGCCGCTGCTGTGCAAGTTTGCAGATGGAGGACAGAAGAAGAGGCAGAGTCAGAGCAAGTACCCTCAAAACGGTCGACCGTGGCCTCGGGAAGGAGAGGTGAGTGCTGGTGACATCAAACACCTACCAAACATCCTCAACACAGCTCTGCACAAATTCTGATACAAATTATATCCATCCATCCATCCATCTATCCATCTATCCATCTATCCATCTATCTATCTATCTATCTATCTATCTATCTATCTATCCATCTATCCATCTATCTATCTATCTATCTATCTATCAATCTATATATATATATATATATATATATATATCTGTCTATCTACCTAGCTATCTATCATATCTGCTTGTCTATTCTTCTGTCTAACCATTTGTCTGTCTGTCTATCTAGCTATCTAACATATCTGTCTGTTTATCCATCCATCTGTCTAACCATTCGTTGATCTATCTATCTATCTATCTATCTATCTATCTATATATCTATCTATCTATCTAGCTGTCTAGCTATCTAACTGGCATCCTGTTTGCTGCATCTGTTCAAGTTCATTTCAAATGCAGCCAATAGAATTCAACCTAAATTCAGCTCCAAATGACACACGACCTGATCGTCTGTACTTACCTCTTCCACGCCAGCTTCTGCCCTATTTTCCCCGCTCATTCCCTTTCCCAGAATACCCAAGCCTGAAGAAGGAAATGATTCGGGAGCGAACCCTTTGTTTTTAACATCGTATAGAAGAAAGCAGTGAAAGAATGGGAGTCAGGAGAAAACATTTTGATTGATGGAGTCATCTGGCCATGTTTAAGTTCCCAGTCTTTCACTCAAGTCCTTTAATCTCTTCTCTCCTGTTTTCATTCCCGCAAAGCAAGTTGCCGTCTGGGTTGGCTGATGGGAAAATGGCGGCAGGGTGAACAACTGGCATTTTCTGGGCAGCCCCAGCTGCTGGCATGACGCGGCGGTGCAGGGAAGCGTGCCCAGATACCGACCAGACCGTGAGCGCCCATTATGAGGAGCTGGCAGCCGCCATGACTTTGGCTGCACTCTCTCATGAAGGCGTATTTCAATATGCAACCCCAGGGGTCCACATTAACTAGATAGAGTGTCCAGTCACACGTAGGTTAGGTCGATGGTTTTCCCACCAGTCTCCAGGTTTTCTCCCCCGCTGAGGAAAACTTGGCGCCCGACAAGCTGCAGTATATGTGCGTTGTTTATCTGCTCCAGTCCAATACAGGTCTAAGCGGCCAGCTTTCCCCCCTTATTCACTTAGCTAGTGCGGCTCTGTCAACATGAGCTATGCTTTCTGCAGCCTTGTAAATACCAAATAACTTTCTGCTGTATCGAACCCGAGCCGGTCTGGTATTACAGCCCAGTGCTCTGAGGTAATAGATCCACAGCTATAAGTCTCGGCCATGTGCTTTTAAAGATATAAAGAGCACTTGGCCGGCCCCTATTAGATGACCCTGTTCTATTGCCAGCATTACTCAATAGACTTTATAGGAAACTTGCTTCACCAGAACCATCTTTCACTCTTTGTCCTGTCTGTCTTGTCTTTCAGAGTGGCATGGCGCTGACCTATGACCCCACTGCAATGCAGAACGGGTAAGTCATTTGTTGTTTTGAGTTTTCGGTGCTTGTTAAGGTTGTCTAAGGGTAAAACGATGAACTTAGATGAGCTTTAGTGATGACTCCAACTTCATAATAGTGATCCCTGCTAAAAAAGAAAAGCAATGCAACACAAGGTACATTATGTTTTGTTTTAGATGCTATTATTATAATACTAGCCTAACACGCAAAAATATCTTGAGTCTCGAGACAAAAATGCAATATTAGCTGTGATATTGTAAAATAATATTACAGTTTAAAATAGCTGTTTTCTATTTGTATTTCAAAGCTTAATTTTCAGCATCATTACGCCAGTCTTCAGTGTCACATGATCATTCGTGATCAACAGTCGTGCTACTAAATCATTTTGCGATACAGTTTTTATTTTTACTGTTTTATAAATAGAAAGATCAAACCAACAGCGTGTAATTGAAATAAAAATAATGAATTAATACTTAATTAAATATTAATTTCTTTAAAATCTTTCCAACCCAATGCGCAATGCATGCGTATATAATAGTAAAATGCATGTATGAAAAATACATGTAAATATCAATTCCAACTTAACTAAATATATCTTATATAAATGTATCTGATGTTCCTGCTTTGTGTTTCAAATTTTAAAAACAATTCTATGAATTATGTAAATATTTATTTGAACTACCAATAACTAAAAATTTTTTACAATTTTTTACTAAATTTTACAAAACACAAAGTACAACCAAAAAAGTCCTTATACTTGCAGAAGAATATAAGTAATCCACCAGGGGGCAAAAGTCATGTGGTACATTATATACAAAGAGTTTTTTTAGAAAAGGTATTGATCATGTTAAAGAGACATACGATTTAAAAGAGTCAATTAGCTTAACCACCAAGACTTCCCTGACTAACCAGCTGGTTCATACAGGTTTAATCTGCAGGTTTAATCTTTTCAGCAACATTAACAATGTCTGAGCTGCAGTGAGTAATACTGAACCCTACAGAGCTGTGTTATACACTAGCACACACACACACACACACAAATACTGTCATAATCAATCTGCATTTTTGGCTATTGTTGCACGGAAGAGTGTAAGTGTTTCGTCAGGTGCTGGTTGCAGGGCAGGAAGATGAGTGCTGGACTAAGGGAAATAAGACCCTTTCTATCTGCCCGCTCCAGTGGACGAAGGCCCAGGGCTCTGTTTCTGATCAGGCACTCTGGGGAAACAGTCATAGTCGTACCTTGGTTTCCAGCTTCGGCTCCTTATGTACCCCTGACTCAGCACTTGCTGTCTGCAGGAAAGGCAACGAAATAAGGAATGACAAAAATATGCAATCTGGGGAAAAGAGGCAGATTCTGAATTGTAAATAATAGAGTGACTAGAAAGGGCAGCAGAAGAGAAATGCTTTTTTGTTTTCTTTCTCCTTTCCATCACATCAGTGTATATATAAATATATGGTGAGTTCATACAGTCATCTTAATTGTTTAATGGCGCATACCGTCTCAATGTCAACGACTGAAGCTAATAGCTGGCATACATAACAGCATAGTGCTAAGTTAAAAAAAGATTGCACACTAACTTAAACTAGTGTATAAAGCTTCACATTTTAACCCTGCTTCAAAGATTGTGTTACCTTCTTCCTGGACATGCTCTCACTTAGGTCGTCTTGTGTGACTGTGACATAAGGGAGCATGAGCTCTCTGGGGCAGACAGCGTTTCTCTCCCCACGCTCCATTTCTCAGCTGCCAGACAAGCCGATCAATAAAGCCTAGCAACGGGGCTTGCAGATGAAACATGTCCGCAGTAGGTACACAATGATAAATAAAGTCCTGCTCAAGAACTGTAGCTATTGGAAAATGCTGTTGCTCGGGTAACACAGAGAAGTCAACAAATTAATTGTTTTGACACAAGCCTGTGCAGATAAACACACACAACTGTACACATAAACACATGACATGATAATTGTATTGATCTGTACATATTTTGTACATTCATATACAGGGGAATTAGGGCAAGATAATATATATATATATATATATATTATTGATTTAATGTTAATTTAAGAGATCATTCTTATTTCATATTAATTTATTATTATGATTTTTCAAGGCTTAAGTCAAGGCTGCTTTTTTATTTATTTGAAATTCTGTTTTAAAATGTATTAAAACTGAAAATATTTTAGAATTATTTATATTTTATCATTTAAATACATTGATTGTCTTTTACAACATTACTGTTTTACTATATTTTTGATAAAATACAATCTTGGTCAGTGCAAGAAAATTATTTCTAGAATATGAAAAATATTCTTAATAATGCTGGAGTAATGGCTGCTGCAAATTGAGTTTTTTATTATTATTATTATTATTATTATTATTGATTTTCAAACTGCCAGTTACAATAGACAAAAACATCAGCAAAATAAGTTCATTTGAATCTTAAAAAAGAAACAACTAAAACAAGCAAAGTCAAAAGAAAAAAAAACAGCTAAAATGTCTAAATTTCTTCATATTGGTAGAATTTTTCAACGTAAATAATTTTTTATGCATCCGAATAGCATAATACTAGCATAATAGCAAATCCGAACAGCATAATACTAGCAATCCCAGGATCCAAATCATTTCCGAATGGTTCCCATACTTTGTAGAAAAGGTCTGTCTTTGAATGAATTATACAAGTAAGGTATTCCAGGCTCTATTAACCTATTTTGCCAGCTCTTCATAGAGGGGGCTTTATCAGAGATCCACTGCAAAAGAATGTTTTTCTGTGCCAAAAATGTCATAACATTAAAAAGCCTTTTATTAGCCAGAAAAGTTACCTTATTATACGGTAATTTTAGTACGAATTAGCCACCTCATAAAAAATGTATGATTTGCCATGAGACTGGGCTGTCCAAACCCAAAATCTTTTGCATTTCAGTATATTATGTTGTTGTTGTGATCATAGAATGTATGGATGTGATTACACGCAATATACATTGTAACAGCATTGTAACGCACTGCTTTTGCAATATTCCATGAAAACATCTGTTTTCATTTTGCTTTTATGTCCTGTAGAAGATGTCACAGGTTCGTCAAGTTTGACGAAATTATCAATCCTCGATCACTTTTAGTCAGCTTTGACGAAACTTGTATCCGCTAGCGTGTCTTTTTAAAATAAAAATAGCCCTGTCACCTGACCGGAATATAGCGCTAATTCGCTAAAATAGACTCGACTTTTGTTCAAAAATAACAAGTGCGCTTGTCGGCTTCTGCAGTAAAACATGAACTCGCGATGCCTTGAAAGTCAACAATATCATCATTGTGTTTAGCGTTGAGATTGCACTACTGTATATGTAAGGGATAATGCGGCCAAGTTGTTTTGTAGTACCACAGTGAGCCTGTGTTTTTAGTTTTACTGGTTGTTAACAAACCTTGAAATGCGGCGACTGACCAATCAGAATAGAGTATTCCACGGAGCCGTGTAATAAGTGGAGAATAATACACTGCAATCAGCTCTTTCGATTCAACGTAAAAGACTTGGGTAGCACATTTCACACTGAGCTGGTGTGGTTTTTTATTCCTCTTAAAGTTTTCGCAGACCAACTGCATGTTCCTGGAAAACCCTTGTATTATACAATCAGAATAGGGTACTAATAGTGTTTTGTGTGTCTTGCAGGTTCTACTCCTCACCATACAGCATCTCCACAAACCGCATGATCGCTCAAACGTCAATCACTCCATTCATCGCTGCCTCTCCTGTCTCCACATATCAGGTAAGATCACAGCCTATGCACAGCATTCAGAACAAACAGATGCTGCAGGCAAACCAGCTTACATCTACATTCATACAGTGGCCCTTACAAACATTTGGACCATGGAGACGTGCAAGAAAGATTAAGCAAAACAGCATTTTCTGGTTAAAAATGTAATTAAAGTGTAATTACCTCAGATGGTCGAAATCTAACAAATTGACGTTCAGGCATTTTTAAGTGAAATTTGAGTGTTCAAATGTTTTTGGGGCCACTCTATGCAAACACAATTACATGCAAACACAAAACGCAGTTTGAGTCACACACGCATGAGAGCATGTACGCTATAGCGTGTTTTCCATCACTCTTCGTGTTTGCTGATATGTTAGGAAAGCTTATTAACGCTGTTCTCCAGCGCTGCAGTCAGACGGAGTGAGCAAACAACGACTATGAGCATCCTTAATTGATTTGGCTTAAGCTAAACTAAACAAAACATTGCTGAGCGTAGAGAGTAGCTAAGCCCTTCAGATCATGTACCTCCCTTCCTCACGAGAAGCGCACATATACAAACCACCCACGCTGACCGGAGCAGCGCCCTAGTCTTCGTTTACGCTCTCGGCCGCACGTTAGTTATGATAAATACTGCACGCCAGCAAGGTTATCTTTTCATCAAATTGCGTGATATCATGTGCAAAAGCGCCCTGCTGACCGGCGAATTAATTTTAAATTGCAAACTGCGCTGAACCCGCCAAAACGAGTTCAAAGCCAAGCTGATGGGAAATCAATGCGCTGCTACCTTTATTTCTCCCCTAGAACTTCGAGAATGGAACAAGAGACAACTGTATCCCTCTCCGGTGAAAGGACAGAGAAAAGGAGAGAAAGAGTGAGAGCAAGAGCATGAATCTTTTAACAGTCGGGGGGAGAGAGACAAGGTGTGCGTTTACACATCTTAGTGGACTTAGTGTGTTTAGAGAGAGGGAGAGAGAGAGAGACGCCCGAGGCGGATCACAGTGATGAACAAATCCCAGAGGCTTTTCTTCCTAGAACAACATAAAAGGACACCGCATATAAATTTAGACACCTACAACCGTTCAAACGCACTTTCATGAAACTAAATGCATACATCCATCCTCTCAGACAGGAAGTGGCCACTTATTTTCAGTTTGCGTATTGTACTGTAAAAATAATACAGTAATACATACTTAACGGTGTTATTTTAGTAGACTATCATTTATTATTCTCATTTTCTGTTTTAATTTAGGTTAAAGTTTTAGACCTTTTGTTTTAATATGTCCACATACAGTTTAAGTTGTACATCAGTTGTGTGGTAAAAATGTTTTTAAATAAATACTTTTAATATTATTTTTTGTAGGTTTTTTTTGTATTTCTTATTAGTTTAGTTTTTAAGTTGTTTATATAGTGTTTATTTTTACTACACATTTTTGTTTTGTTTATTTTTGCTACATCCAGTGTGTGGTATTAAAAATAAATAATAATCAAACATATTATTGTTGTTTTATTATAATTTTGAGGACTCCTTTTATTTATTTATTTTTACTTTCCAGTATTTCCAATATCAGTGTTATTTTAGGATGATTTTGAGTATAATTATTTTAATTAACTTTTGTCCGTTTCAATTTTAAATCAGTTTTAGTTTTATTTATTTTAGTAGGCTAAGTTAAAACTAAATTCAAAACAGATCAAGTGCTACCTTGACAAGTTACCAGTTAGCTGATAAATAAAAAATAGTAACATTTTATTTTATTTTAGTAAATGTTTATTTTTATTGCAAGTGACGAAAATGTTTTCACAGTTTTAGTTAATTATAGTAACCCTGTCCTAAATGTAGTAATTGTTGGTACGAGAATTACTATGCCGTCGAGATGAAAGGAGAGATTTTTTGGGGTCCAAGTCGGCCTTAGATGATGAAATTGCTGCCGCAGCGCTGTAATTAGAAGGCAATATCGCTGTCTGTAGAATTCCGATCCCTGTGTAATTATCGCACTTGTATTACTTGCTCCTGCCTTGGCTGTTCTGTGGGAATCGGGGCTTCGAGGCAGCGGGAGGAGGCGTAGGAGGGGGGGTGAGGAGTGAAATTAAGAAATGCTGGTTTCCGCCCACAGGTCCAGAGTACGTCGTGGATGCCTCACCAACAGTACGTTATGCAACCTACGGTAAGTGCTGCTGAGGAGGTGTTCATTTATCTTGGTGTGTGTGTGTGTTGGGGACGTGAGGAAACAGACAGATAGAGAGGAATGAGGAGAGGTGAGAGTGATTTCATTTATCTTTGTGAAAGAGTGAATGTTCTGAGAGATAAAACAAACAAAAAAAATATGCAGTGCCTCTTTACCCCCATTGCCCTCTTGTGGCCGAGCAATTAAGCACGGGCCGGTGTTTATGTGTGTTCAAAAGGATAGTTCACCCAAATATTTGACAGTTTTGATCACCCTCTTGTCAATCCAAATCAAGTTGCTTTTTTTACATTATGTCGAAACTAAAAGACAAAATTTAGAATATAAGATTACATAAGAACGAATGAGAACAGGGGCTGTCATCATTTTATTATAATAAACGTTTTTTGCACTATTTTAAAGTGAATTTCAGTTACGAATTGGTCTTTTTCTCAAATAAAGCAAGTCTTGAAATATAAATTTGAAGCCTTGAAATATAAAGCATTAGTCATATAGACCAGGTGATTTCAAACATCTTGAAGCCACAGACCCCAAATTATGATGGTCCCCTTGGGTGGGACCCCTTTAGATATATTTAGATATATTTAAATATGAATATAACTGCCATATATTGTACAACAAATGCACTGTAAAAATTTTTTTTTTTTTTGCTACACTACAGAAGGGAAATTACTATAGTTATTTTCTCATTTCTACACTTGGAAGAAATCCATTTTATTTTGGACTCACTAGCTATCAACAATTCACACTGTACTTTTTAGCTTTTATTTTGATGGAAATAGCAGTAGAGCTTTTGCTTCAGTTAAAACATGCTTCCAAAAACTTGTCTTACTATAAATCGAATGAAATGCTGTAATCTTCTGTCCATTAAAGTGTTGGGAATTATGCGAATGTGAGAATAAATAACTGGTTGCCGTTGTGTTCCCAAACTGTGAACTGAGCCGTTCTGAGGTGCGGAAAACACCGCACCCCAGGTTTAAAACCTCTGAGCACTCTACTGAAACCGTTATGGTGCTTTTTGTGATTTTGGCGTTCGACAGCTCACATTTTTTATGGCAGAAAAGAAGTTATAGACCTCTGGAACCACATGAGGATGAGCAAATGAGGACAGAATTGCCATTTTGGGTGAACTGTCCCTTTAAGGGAAGACGACTTAAGGATCTGCTCTTCCAGTCAGTCCGCAGTCTGGATCAGATAAATAGATCCCTTGTCTGAGCTCATCGACACAACTTTGTCAACCTGGAGACACATTTTTCCCCTCCCTTTCTCTGTCTCGCTGCACAAATACACAGGTACAAACTACCTGCCTTGTGTTCTTTTTTCAAGTCTCATATAAGAAAGCAACCCCTTGCCTGGGGTCTGGAGGTCTGCCCGCCGTCTCTTTGGCTCTCACCTGAACTCAGATTTACTGTAAGCCAGGGGTCTGCATTTCACCGTGGAAATGGCTAAAGGTAGTCTGGGATCAGGGCTTTTTCCTTTGGCAGGGCCTGAAAAAAGGCTTCAGTCAGCTGTTTCCAGATCCACAGCAGGGCTTCATACGATCCTGAGCAACTTGAGAAGTGAAACGGGGGTTAAAGAAAAGGAGGCAGATGTCTGTCTGTCTAGATAATGATATTCCAGACTTGTTGTGTGAGTGCATGTGTAGTCGAATGGGAGGTTTGATGATCATGATTATGTTGTGTAAATGTGTTTGTAACCAAACCCTCATATCTAATGATCTGGCAACCCATCAACAAAGACCTCAGCTGCCTGGGAGAGAGAGAGAGAGAGGCAGTGGGAGTCTGTGAGCTGATCTCTGCCTAATTTGAAAAATCTGGAAAGAAAACAAAGGCGGAGGAAATCATGTTTTTTTCTTTTTTTCATGGGTCCTGCGAAGAGAGAAGGCAAGCAATTAAAAGTGGCTGAGAAAGGGATGCATTGTTATTGGAGAACGCTGCTGCATTTGGCACCTTGTTACCGTGGAGACACGTGACCATAGCGACCGGAGCCGGCGATGAGGGTTTAAGCAGATCAGCAGACAATGGAAACGCTCTGAGCTCCCTCTCCGCAGTGCAGTGTGTGTGTGTGTGTGCTTTTTTAGTATACATCAGTACCTTAAGTGCACCTGCTGTTGTGACCTGCTGATTTTGTTGGCCATATAGCTGACTTATGCATTACTAACCTAGCCAGATGACATGTATGTGTGTGTGTGGGCTCACTTGTGTACTTATAAGGGTTGAGTAAAACTCAGAAGTTAGGATTTGGCCTCCTTTCGAATCACAAATGTGAATTTGTATTGAATTGACCATGAGCCCCAGGATGCTGAATTGAAATTTAAATTGGAATGACATGAAGAAAAATGTACTGAAATGCAATTCAAAAGAAAAGTCACTCAACAAAAGAGTTTCATTTAAAACATAATAGCCAAGAAAAATCACTTTCAACCTGCTTCATGTAGTTTCATGTAGAATATTCATCAACTATATATATATATATATATATATATATATATATATACTTAGTGTTTACGATTTTATTATTTATCCACTAATTTAGCTTCATATTAATTGTATGCTCCCAAAAAAATGATATTTGTTTTATCTTTATGTGTGTTGTTACTGTAATATTAACTACAGTGAACTGATAAACAGTAAACTGTAGTGAATTATAGTATAATATACAGCTGTAGAAAATGTAGCACAGTATACCTCTTTGATAAAGTGATTTGTTAGCAACTACAGAATTACACTATATTATTTACTATACATTACTATAATATTTTTTCATGTGCTATCTTGACCAACCATCTTCATATAAAAAAAGCCTGGGCGTTAACTAGAATAGACCAGTGTTGAAATTCATGCTGGTGTAAGCTATTCAGCAGGGTAGCTACACAGATGTTGTCAGCAGGGCACACACACACCAACTAGCAAGCACACACTTACCCACAATGCACCACCCAGAGGGCCATCACTCAACTGTACCTGTTACTTTCCATCTTAGCGCAGAGAAGAATCCCCAGCCGCCCTAACCAAATCACATCCTGGAAATGAACATTAATGAATCAAGACCGCAGTGCATTACGGCAAAGCCGCTTAAAGTGGAACCGCCACGCAAGAGGAGAGAAAAGAAATGAAACGCTTCTCTAAGCCCCTGCTAGTCACGGCCATTTGCAGAAACAAAGAAGCCCATGTTTGAGTAAAGATTTGAGTTTATCTTAGCCCCATCGCTGCGCTCTGTTCGAACGGTGGGAATTGGCAGGGTGTTGCGTGTGTGCGTGAGAAAGAAAAAAATGCATGGTATATGTTTTTCTTAAGTGTGTTTAAATGGTGGTTATGCCTTGGCACATTTTGCGTAAGATTAATATCAAACATCCTCCCTGGCAGCCTGCTTTTTTAAAGCACCGGTACCTGAGAGAGACAAAAAGATCGACTTCCTTTTCCTGTCTCTATTTTCGACGTCTTGGCCAAAAAAGAAAAAAAAACCTCTCCTTCCTCTGATGTCACGGGAGATTTCTGCTCGTCTAGTTTACGTCGTAAATCTCTTGCTTTAGATGAATGTATATTTGGTCTGAGGTTGGAAATGGGTATACAGGCTGTTGAAGAGGGAAATCTCATTGGCTGTCTCAGAAATCCCTCTCAGATTGTCACACGCTTTCCGAATACTTCCCCTCGGGGAAATGAAGGAAAAACACACTCGCGCGCGCACGTACACACAAGCACGGCTTTAATCATCTGTCTAAGTCTCACACTGATACGGCTGTAAATTAGAGTGGAGAATTATTCAGCATGGATTTCTTTTTTCCTTCGCTCATTATGAAAGCTTGTCGCGGGGCGGGGGAACTGTTAGCTCGAGGCTTTCGCGTCTGAAAGCTTAGACGCGGCGGGCTCTGAGCACGGAGGCTGAACCGTTTTCCTCTGAAAGCTTGAATAGAGACAGAGCGCTTCTGACACCAAGTGCCTGTACAGTTTATTCTTCAAGCGCAGGCAAGCACCAGCAGCACCAAGCTGTGCTAGCTGAGAGACAGACTGTAGCTCGCATGTTTGTGTGTGTGTGTGTAAAGGCTTTTTTCTACTGTTGGTGCGCTCAGAGAGAACTTCTCTTTCATAGCTCTTCAGAAACTGGTACATTTTACCTGTGGTAACCTGTCGTTTTGTGCTTGAATGACGAACAATCGAGAGTTTGCACGCTGTACCTGTGTATCATCATGTAATGTTTGTGCAAAACCTGCATGATTTAAAGAGCATATTTTCTTCAGAAGAAGCAATGATATGTGACTTGAACAAAGGAGGTCACATGATCAATGACTTATAGTGGAAATATTGTAGAATAACATTGTGCATTTCTAATGTAACTAATGTTTTAATGTCATGCTTAAACTGCTAATTAGATTTTGAGTCCCAGATTTTCTGAACTGCATAAATGCACTTTCAGGAGTCAGGAGTCACAACACAAGTGTCACATGCTTGAAAGCTGATGCTCTTCCACAGCTGAAAAACTTAGAAGGCACACTGATTGCCATGACAACGATGAGACGCAGCGTGAAAAGAAGGGCACTATAGCGGTGTGAGACACTGAAGTGCCAGTGGGAAGACAAATATAATTTCAGAGTTTTAAAAAAGTATTCAGACATTTAGTCATAATTATATTCTTCTGCCTGGAGAGGAATAATTATAAATTCATTAATTTTAATCAGACACCTATAGACCAATATCTAGACCAGATAATGGCCATATGTAGTTTAAAAACAGCAGTTTGCCATTTGCAACCAAGTCTAAAAGTAAATCGACTGAGAAAAAAAATAATTTTATTAATAGAATATTGATTACATGGTAAAAATAGGTGGTGTTACATACCAGAATAAAGCCTTGAAGTTTGTTAAAACCACACTTAAAAACCTTTGGCTGCTGGTTTACATTCCTTAACAGGTCACTTGGCTAAAGCGATGCAGGTTATGCAACATTCAAAAGATTGGAGACTCTTATGTTTACCATTTTCCAGGCTATATCTATTCGATCAATAAAACCAGTAATATTGTGGAATGTTGTGCTTGAGTCTTCATTGTGAAATGATCCTTCAGAAATAATTTTAATACACTGATTTGCTGCTTAAGAATAATTTCTTATATTGTCATCAATGTTAAAACAGTTGTGTGTTGCTTAATATACTTTAGAAAGTATTTGCTAAGAATTCTGATGACAAAATTCAAAAGATCAGCATTTATTAGAAATGGACATGTTTGTAGCTAAATCTCTTTAGTCACTATCGATTGGTTTATGTGTCCTTGTTGAATAAAAGTTCATTAAAATGAAAATCATGCTCTAATGAATCATTCGCAAAAAAGTCAAGAATGTGCTTTGGGAAAGATGAATTCAACCCCCCGTGAAACAATCACTAGAGAAGTGATTTTATGCATTCATAAACTTGTACACGCCACAGTTTCTCTTCATCCTGGCCTCAGCCAAACCATCTGAGTAGAATTGAACTTTCTGACAAACTGTTTGACGGAGGGTCTCCTCGGAAAGATTAATCCTAATCAAGCTGGCATGTGAGAATGAGCGTGTGCGTACGTCTCTGGCCTAGTTCTGTGGATGCGGTCATGTGACGGCATCAGATGATAGCTCAGGTCAGCGGTTGCAAATTGCAGACTTCTCTCTTTCTTTTGTCTGTACCTCACATGTGTTAGCACTCTCATCCCAGCGTGCCTGAAACATAAACACACCCGCGGTGTGGAGCAGCTCTGCTGTTAAGTGAGCGATGCATCATCTCTGCAGAAGTATGCATGACTCGCATTTGGATCGCATTATTTCACTTGTTGAAGTGGAACAGCTCACGTCTGGCCCTCATAATAGGGCCCAGCTGCAGCTGTACGGGCCAATGAGATGAGTGAAAGAAGGAGAGGGTTTTTGGTGGAGAGCATGGCTGCGTGATCAGGCCGTTGACTCTAATGAAATCGTCCAGATGTATTGTTGAATGGTAGCTCATTTCCTCTCCCGTCCTTCATGCGGTTTGACCTGTAACGGTGTGTGTTTGTGTTTGTTCATGTGTGTAGGGTGCTGTGATAACGCCAGCCATGGACCACACCATCTCCATGCAGCCCGCTAACATGATGGGACCCCTCACCCAGCAGATGAACCACCTGTCCCTGGGTACCTCCGGCACTGTGAGTGTGTCCGCTGCCTGTTCACCTTCTGCTGCTCTGAATCGCAGAGGAGCCCAAGAAGAAAGTTAAATGCTAATTAAAAGTTTGCAAACTGCTATGTATAAAAAGAACAAGGAAGTTTAGCTCTACTCGAGGGTGTTAAACAACTGGGAAATAAAATATGGATACTGTGTCAGTATTACAAGTACTGTATCTAGCCAAAAACATACCTGAAAGTGCAGTAGATAGTTTTCAATTGATTTGTA
>JAUMHI010000058.1:16110859-16151971 GCA_032359435.1 Enteromius unitaeniatus | reverse complement strand
TGTGTCAGTATTACAAGTACTGTATCTAGCCAAAAACATACCTGAAAGTGCAGTAGATAGTTTTCAATTGATTTGTACTTAGGTATTTAAAAGTAAAAGTAAAAAAGTAAAAACTTTGTTCTTTAAACTTAATTAAGAGAACTTGTTGGACATTTGGGGTAACACTTTATACCAAGGTATCATTTGTTAATGTATTAATTAACATGAACGACAAATTAAGGTTTGTTAATATTAGTTAATAAAAATACAGTTTGTTCATGTTAGTTCATCATGTTAACAAACACAGCTTGTAAAATAGCTTCAATTAGCATTAACTGAGATTGTTAGTTCTTAGTTCATGTTAACTAATGCAGTTAATAAATGTACCTTATTGTTAATGTTTATTAAAAAGAAAAATTGTTACAAATTAACATGAAATTATTGTGTAAAAGTACAATCTTTAATTTCTAGTAGTGCCTAAATTGAAGAAAAGGCAAACGGATTCAACTAATAGAAGCAGTGAAAATATGTTTGGTATCATTTATCATTCATCTCAACAAGATTCTTCTTCCTGTATGGAGCCCCTAAAGGGACATGATGATGGGAAAAATAAGAGATGAGAGGAAAAATTATACTTCAGCGCTTTTGTGTTCACTTGAAAAGTTTTCTGTCTTTATCATAAGCATTACGTCTCATATTATCTCCATCACTAGTCAACAAAAGTTTCTCAGCAAAAATGCAATGGAAATATATCACTTTGTTCTCCCATCTCATATTTTTTCATCACCATGTCCCTTTAGGGGCTCTGTATTTCTGTAGTGGTCACTTGGCTAAAATAGCTTTTGATTTATTAGTACCACCAATTGCAAAGATTGCAAAGACATGGGTCGCAGTTTAAATACTATGCATAGTTTTGTTTGCTATACTGTATGTGAATGATGTGTGTCTGTGTATGTTTGGTTGCAGTACATGACTGCGGCTGCTGCTCCTATGCAGGGGACCTACATTCCCCAGTACACTGCGGTGCCTGCCTCAGCTGTCTCAGTGGAGGTGAGTTTCTGGGTGACTGCAAATCCATTCACTGGTCCAACTGATTAGATGAGCTCTTTTAATTGAAAACGTGGAGATCAGTCGCCTAGGGCCAAAATCCGCCCACAACTTCCTTAGTGCCTTTATTTCAGCTTTACAAGGCCTGACTCCAGTCTGCAGCACATCTTTAAGTTCATTCTGGTCTAAACACCAAACACAGCCTTAAGACCTCTTTTTGGAGGAGGTTAAAAGGTATTTTGTGTTTCCTGTGAGGGGACATCCTCTAATTATGACATCATATCCTTCCAGGGAGTGGTGACGGAGGCTTCTCCACAGAGCGTTCCGCCCTCGTCGCAGGACGCCAGCGGTCAGCAACAGCCTCTGGGCGTGGACAACGCCAGCGATCACGCGCCCACCTACACTTTTCAGCCCGCTAAGTGAGTTTAAGAAACACTTCATATCGATGAGACAAATGGGGAAAATGTGGCTTGTTTTCATATGCGTGAACACAATGTTTTGCATTGCAACATTGCATTTTGGTTACAGTTTTAAAAGATAAATACAGTTAGGTGAAATATTGCAGTGCGACGTGAAAAGAAACCAGATGCATAATGAGTGTAAATCATTTAAATGTAAAAAACTGGACAAACAGGCTACTTTTTGACATAAATGGCCAAAAATAACCAATTAAATATTTACAAAGAAGAAATAAAAACTCTTACTCAGAAAGCATGCATTAAAATGATCAAAAGTGGTCATTTATAAGAAATGTAATACATTTCATGTAAATGCTGTTCTTTTAAAATTTCTGTGAAATGTATTTTGAAATGTTATTTTGGTTGTATAAAATTCAAGTTGAGACTAAAACAACCTTTTATTTAAACAATGTTCAAAAGTTTATGCTTGTTAATTTTTTTTTTCTTCAGCATCTATATTAACAAAAATAATATATTATGGCCAAAAATAACCAATTTAATATTGGTTATAATATAATATATAATGTGTAAAAAAAAAAATATATATATATTTTTTTTACAAATATAATACATTTCAAGTAAATGCTGTTGTTTTTTTTTTACATTTTCTATGAAATGTATCAGTTCATACAGAAATATTATGCAGCACAACTGTTTAATAACGTTGATAATAAAACGTGTTTTTGAGCACCAAATAAATGATTTCTGAAGGATCGTGATACTTAGGACTGGAGCAGTAGCTTCTGAAAATACATCAGCTGCATCAGTGCTTGCAGCTTCATAACAGTGCTCTGCAACATATGTATAAAAAAAACCTATTAACTGTAGGTTTAAAATGTTATCTATACCTTTTTACAACTTATATAAATTATAAATATTGCTGTGCTAACTGGGGGCAGGCTAAATTCATGATATGGATTAATGCATGATCAATACAGTATGCTTTTCCAACTCTGACTTTTTCGTTGGTTTAGATAACCAGAGGAGGAGGGGGGCGCTGAGGTGACTGCGTTGTCTTGAGGCTGGGGGACTGCAACGAGGGAACATTGAAGACAGAGCGCAAGAGATAGGAAAACACGTTTGTGTCTACTTTTGCACAAGCATCAAAAAAAAAAAAAAAAACAACTACAACAAACAGACAATTTATTTAACACCTGGCCCACATCGGAGGACCTTTGAAGAACTCACAACCAGACCGGAAACGAGAGAAATGCAGTCTGGGAGATTGAGCCTACTGTTAATCGGCTACCCGAAAAACTTTACCTTCATGAAGTGAACGAATTCAAACAAGTACAAGTTTTCCTATTCTTTTTTTGAATGTGCAGGTAGGTTTTCAGAAACAGTGGGTTTTTCTATTAGACGAGGAAGCACGTTCTTGTAAAACAATGAGAGAAGGAGCAAAAGAAGTCTTCCTCGGATTCTAAGCTACTATTACTTTTCTTTTTTTATGAGTTAGATTTTAGTTTTCTAGAGAATATCAATGTTTTTTCATCTTTGTTGCCTTAATTTCAAGAAACATCTAAGACTTTTTCCTGTTTGAACTGAACAGACTGACGAATGCAGTGAAAATGACCTGACAAAGAAAGGAAATTACCTGTATAAAGCATAGAAAGAAAGAGAGAGATAGAGGTCTCCTGGAGATGTTTTAAATTATCAGTGGTGACTTTGTGTTTAAAAGAGAGGACAGACAAAAAAAAATATTGTGGTCATGATGATGATGATAATGATGATTAAAGAGAGTTGAATTTTTTAGAAACAGAGGAAAAAAATGTTAATCCACTGCATCATGGGAAATGCAGTTTATTGTGTAGTGCAGATCATTTTTAATGGCATTATTGTTTTTATCTGCAATATTTTTTATGAGCTTTAAGGTGTTTTTAGCCTGCTTTGCTTGTTTCATTGCGGAAAAAAAAAGAAAACTAAAACAGTAAAAAAAAAATGGCAGTGCAAATCTAAATAGATAAGAGCTTATGGATTAAATCAAAACGAAAAAAAGCAAATGTGTGCAAAAAGCAATAGTAATAGGAAATTGTTGACAATTTCTTTAGTCTTTCTTAGCTGTGGATCAAATGCAGCCCGTGGATGGCATATTTTATACCAAAGATGAAGAAACCCCCCTCAAGACAGTGGAGTGGATCGATTCTTTTCATTTCTTTTTTTCTATTTGAGATTTTTTGGCGTAATCATTTGGTTTCACAAGTATCCGTTTGACCTTGACGGCCGAACTGGTGCTTTAGGGTTTAAACTTCCTTCCACTGTTGCAGAATCTATGTCAATCGTTCAGTTGAGAGGCAGAAAACCAACCATCACTGCTTCTCATGAGTGTGATCTCCCCAGCAGAGGGCGTCAGAGAGCGGCTGAACCATCAATCATCTCCCTTCTGCCCGGCTGAATGAACTATACCTCTATCGCTGCACCTTCTCAGTCGCTACTAAACATGTCCATTCAGTTCCAGGCCGTTTTCATCATTTCAGCTCAACGAGAAGGAATCAAAGCACTCACTAGTGTGTATTTAAGCTCTGTGTACAGATCACTACCTCATCGAAAGCAATTTTACCATGAGGAAACACAGGAGAATGTGTTGCAGGTCATGAAACACAAGCTTTGCTTCAGGGGCGCTGAGAAACATTAGCAGCATTACTATAAAACTTCCGTCCGTATTTGCAGTCACGTCAATCGAAATGCCTCATATTATATGCAAGGTTTCCTTAATCAACCGGAAGCCATAGGAAATCTCTTGTGATAAATGGCGGCCTTTACTTGAAAAACGAAGGCTCTGTCTCAAAGCCCAAGCGACCGAGGCCACATTTTGTTGGCGTAATCCTAAAATTTCCTAAAAGGCAAGTATACATCAAATCCACAACATTTGGGACAGAGCCTAGGGTTCCCATCATGGTGGGATTCGGCGGTTGCTCAGGTGCCTTGACAGCTTGGAAGTAGGGTTAGAAATATCACGCGTGACATTTCGACTCTCCATATCTGAAATCTGCTTTCTTTTTATCAGGCTGCCCATTCCAGAGGGGGGAAACTAGCAACTAGAAAAGTAGAAAGGGGAAACATTTAGTCCATCCAAAAATTACAATTCTGTCCAAATGAAGAACGATGTTAACCAAACATTTTCGGCTCCCATTGACTTGCACTGTATGGACAAATTATACAATAAAAGTCATGGGGACCTAAAACTGTTTGGTTAACTACAATTCTTACAATGTTTCTATTCCGCCGAAGAAAGTAAGTCATAACAACGAGTAAATGACAGAATTATATTTTCAGATGGACTATTCTTCAATATAAAAACAAGGCTGCTGTCTTTTATTTACCATGAATTAGATGTTAGTTTGTTAGCGATCTGATAGGAAAGTCCTATATTAACATGTCAACAAAGAGTTTCAATGCACATGATGAATTATGGACTGTCTTTGCTGCCTTCATGGTCATACTGCTCATAAATACGCCTCCTAGTTTTACATCCGGGTAATTAGAGTTGTCGAGGTGCTCTGGGAATAAATTCATCTATCGTTAAAGGGCCTTTGAACGTCATCATGAACGCCTTGGTCTTTTTTTCCCTGTATTCCTACAAAATGACCTCTATACGACTACGTAATGATCTCAATTAGCCACTAGGGGACAGTATTATAGCAAAGTTGGTGTACTTTATTGACCATTGCAGTGAGATATGACACTGTGGATGCCAAGTTCGTAATGACCAAGACAGCACTGCTTCAATAAGGACGACAAGCTAGCTTTTCATTTTCACCCGTTTAAACATCTAAAAAAAAGTTACAAAAAAAGTCACTGTGTTTTGTGTCTGTTATCCACTGTCTTTTTGGAGAGTTCTTTTTATCATGTGCTCGCTGCTATCAAGCATTCAGTATTTAAGTGGTCAGGGCCTTGGGAATGGAGAGGAATTCGGGCTGGTGTTTTGTATGATAGGTGTGTGTTATACCCTCTGCAGCCTTCATGCTTTTCATTAAAGAGTGAATAAATGTGTCCGATTAAGCTGAAGGTTTATCTAACTGTAGGATGGAGTTCTCATCCCAACTGTAATTTAGTAAGCTAAACGCCTTTCATCCACTCAAAGGTTTGCGCTGGCTAGAAACTCTCCCATTCGTTGGATGCGAGGTCCAAGCCATGCATTTTTTATCTGTACATCTGATTGGCTGTCACGGTTGAGGTCATTGAACAACGAATGTTCGCTCGTTCGTTGGACTGTCGGGAAACGGCGTACTACGTTCAACCAAATTCAACACAAACGGCAAAACCTCAATTAGACACTAACGTACTGGCAGATGAAATAGAGAAATATTTATGGAAATGTTTTTTGTACAGGTGTTGTTGAAATATGAAAGCAGAACAGTTTTACGATGCTACATTGATTTCTTGAGTTGCTTCACTTTCTTGCCTCCCATGTGCTCGAGCTGTGATCCTGAGAGTGTCTGTAGACCAGTGGATGTTAGGTTTAAACTTCTGTTTATTTTTTTTCTTTTGATGAAGCTTTCAATAAAAAAATCTACAAAATCACACCACCTTTTGATTCTGGTTGAGCTTTCTTTTTCGTGACTTTTATGCTGTTGGTTGAAAGAGTTAATCAATGTTATAAGTGGCCTATAGCATATAGGACATATTTTATGTTGAAAAAGTTGCACAGTCTTTAACAGATGCGATGATATCTATATATTTGAAATGAAGTTGGAAAGCGTAAATGCTCACCAGTGATTGCTGCATGCAACAGTAAACACAGCCAAGCTGTGATGTCGGATTTACAAATAAATTATTCTTTAATCTAGTTCTCTTTAATAAATCAGATTTATACAAACTTGCTTGTGGGCTAAAGGTATGAATCAGATCTCACTGTGAGTGAATCATTTAGAGATATTACTGAGTTACAACTGACCTCTTCACAGAGTTGAGTAATTTTTTTTGGTTATGTCTGACTCAGGGTTCCTAACATTACCTGTAACTAAAACTACAACCATTTAAAATATTTTAATAAATCAAAATGAAATAAATAATGAACTTAAATAAAATATTTAAAAAGAAAATGAAGGCAATATTTATCATTAGCAAAAGTTACTAAAAAAACTAATACTAATACTAATACTACTTTAAATATAACACACAGTTTAAATAAAACTAAACTCAAACAAAACGAAAACATTTAATGTATACATTTATAAATATTTGTTCATTTATTGATAAATATTTAAAATATAAACAAAATCTAGTTCAAAACATTAAAACCTACAATATAGTATTTCATGATACAAACATGAATGAATGAATAACACTGGTCCAATTCCAATTGAAGTTTTGATGCATAATTTTGTGTTCTAAAATTTGTATTTACTTAACTTTACTGACTGAATTGAATTTCTACATATTTTCAGCATCTTTTATTTGCAAAAAAACAAACAGATAATATACAAAATGTTATTGTTTATTGTTTAGCATATGCAGTCAAGAAGGGATGAATCAACTTGATTCAGAGAAAACTTGGTTTGGGACTGTAAGCTTCTATCAACACAATCTGAGTATTCTAAACATGTGCCAAAACTATAATCAAGGTCACTACAAAGCAACAAATAATCTATATTAAAAACAACCGAAAAACACAAAAGAAATAAATAAATGTAAATGTTAATTTGTTTTTACATTAAGTAGATCAGTAAATGTTTAACCATGGTTGCATGTTACTCTTTATGAAAAAGACATATATACGCAAATGTACACACCAAAGTCCTAATATGAGTAATTCAGTAGTACAATGCAGTACAATGGTCATACAGTGCCTATATGCTCTGCAGACAAGCAGACAGATCGCAGACACTCCGATGGAAAGAATGAGAGGTCAGTGAACTCTGCCCTTCTCTATAGGGCCTGTAACTATTTGGGCCTGTCCTCTGCCCACTCCTTCAACACTGATCGATAGAGGGATTGTTCAGACACACAAGTGACTGTTTCAGTCATGCATTGACCTTTTAACCTGGCCTCCCCCACCCCGCCTCCCTTGCCATCCTCCACTGCATACAATACTCATCTTCATTTCTGACATTCAGCTACAGTAGATGACTCTCTGCATGCACACTCTGCTATTTATTATTTTTCTGAGCTGTATCGATTCCATGCCTCTTCTGACACATGCCATCTTTTCTTGTTTAATTTGCAAATGCATTAAGCTGTTTGAGACACACTTTTATTATTTACATGTGATAGTCAGCTGCTTCCAGTAAAATTGTATTTTTAATATTGAATTAATATATTATTTTTTACCTACAATCTTATTTTATATTTATTGGTATTTGATTATTATATTGACTTTATATGGCAGTGTTAATGTGTTTGTACTTTGGTCTTGTTATTTCATATTTAAAATAACCCTGTGTATAACATACATGGCATTAACCCATAGCAGATCTATACAGGTGGAGCTGGGGAAGGTGGAGGGTTTCTAAAGCATGCTGCATCTGCTACAGCAAGTACTTGCCAAGTACAACAGTCAACATTTGAAATGAATCGAAACCTTTCTTCAAAGTTGCCCTAAAACCTAAAACCAAAATGTGTCTTAAGACAACTTTAATGAACTTCTTGATCATTTTCAGTTTTTGACTACTATATTTGAATGTTGAGCAGCAGGCTTAGGCTGTTACCTGCTGGTGATTATAGATGAATGGCTTAGAGCCAGCGCAATATAGAGTTTCATGACAAAACGTTGAAAATTACTTTTAATCAAAACATCTTTACATACCATTGTTGCATGTTTTAAAGGGGTCATCCGGTGCTGCATGCACTTTTTCAAGCTGTTTGGACTGAAATTTGTGTTGGGAGTGTGTGTACAAAACAACCACCCTACACCCTATAAGTTGCCCCTTCTGAAATCAAGCCATTCTCAAATGCATGTCTGTGTGGCGTCACACCGACAGAAGCCACTCCCACAATAGTTGATTGACAGCAGCGTGTCACACAGACTGAACTTGTGTCTTACCTCAGACCGGCCCTGAGTGAGCCGTCATCCCCTTTCCTAATAATGTGCTAATTAGCAAGTTTTACTATGAATACGGCTAAAAAAAGATCCTCTGAGAGCATCCGGAAAAGAGAGGCGGAGTCAGCGGAGCTCGTGAAGATTTAAAGCGGAAGTACACAGAACAGAGTGATTTCAAAAGAGCTGTTTATGACAGGATAAAATTAGCGTTTTAAAAACTATCTTTGAGAAATTTGAAAAGAAACTATATTACAAACTTTCCATTAAGACCCTAAATAATCATATTAGCTTGTGGAAAACTGGGTTTGTATGACCCCTTTAAAGATCCACCAAATGCAGTTTGTCATTTATCAAATCATTTGAAAGATTCAGTATTGCAGTCATATCATCTGTCAATGTAATTCTGACAAACAGAAATGGGAATTTCTGTCTTGTTCTGTCAGATTGGAGCTGTACTTAAGACTAGAAAACTGCTGCCTGTCTGCATTACCAAGATGGACAGCTTTGCTTAAAGAGCACTTTTAGCTCAGTGACCAACCTAGTTTCCAATTTCCCATGGAATGACTGCTCACAATTTGTGCCATTAACACACTTTCCATTGTCTCGTCTTTCTTTTCATCCCATCCATCCCTGTTCCAAACGCCTCACCCGTTCCTTCCTCATTGCCCCTGCATCTTTTTCCCCTCTTTTGTCTTGTTCGCTGTGTTAATGTTTCATAAGTTGTTTCATGCTGTGCTGGCACTGCCTCCAAACACCCTGAGCTTGCATAATGTGAAGCTGGAACTGCTGCCAAAAGGTGTTTAGTCTCTCTCTCTTTTTCTCCCCCTCCTCAAGACGTAATGGGGAAAATACCTCAAATATTAGCAGCCCGAGGGTCAAAGGACACATTGACTGAACTAGCCTGAGTGATTTGCTCATGCACTTTCAAAAATCGAAAGACTTCCACTGGCTTCTCGACTGAAACAAGTTTTGCCATATTCATATTCCCGCTGCTCAGCCAAAACATGCTTTTGCTTTAAATCAGAACCGGATTTCAAAATCACTGGGATATGAAGCAACCATGCATTCCATTGGAATTGAGTTACTGTGTTTTGTAGCAGGCGGTTATTGACGTATTATTTCTTGTAACATCTTTTGTCTCTGACAGAAGTGAGTTATGCCATGGCAACAGCTGTTGTTTCTGTGGCTGTACAGAATCTGCTACAAAGCAACATCTTTCATGTATCCTTACTTGTTTATGAAATATTGTGGTAAAGGTATAAATCATCTAGAAATGATAATACTGTCATCATTTACCTACCATCGTGGTGTTCTAAACCCATAATGGTGTGTGCACAACAACAGGGAAGAGAATTTGTGTTTCGTTCAGTTTAGGCACTGCGCAATTACATAGGGCCAAGGTTTGTTCTTGCGCATCAATCCTGTACGGTTCAGCATTTGTTTATGAAAATGTGAATAAAAGCCTAATTTAAATCTGTCATAAAGCACTCGAGTCTTCTCGAAAATTTGGACTAAACTGCTAAATTAATATGGACTTCTTCATTTGTGTTCCCAGCAAGGTGACAATAAGGACGATATCAGAGTGATATGAGAATAATAACTATTAATAGAATTCATTGCTGTTCGTGCATATGTTAATGGTTTATTCTTTAACCTGAGTATTAAACTTGTGTAGCTATCACCATTTGTATTGCGGACTTGAGTGATATGATAGCCTACCTGTGTAGGCTTTGAAGTAGAGACGAATATCACTTTTAGGCTCTTTTGACTTTGGTCAATAAACACCACCCAACACTCCCTCGCAGCTACACAGCTATACACTACAAAACACCCACCAGGTTTTGCACTGGCAAGCACCCCATGTTTGATAAATCTATAGTTTGCCTTCAGCTTCCAATAAAAGTGTAGCGTTCCCAGTTTAAATCCAGCATTTCTCAACACATTTCAGCATTTTTGAGTCCATTACACAAATTATCAGGCAAACAGAGCATAAAATGTGAAACAAACTCTGCGGAATTCTACTTCATATTCATCAGCACTCTGCACCTGTAATTTAGTCTAAATGCTATTTATGGTTGTACTTTGTTTTTTCTTCATATTAAATGCGTGTGCCTCAGAATGGAGCCAGCAGGTGAGGATATTTAGGTTTTGAGGAGATGCTTCTGGAAGTCACGGACACTTCTGAAGGCCTGGGGGTAAACATTAGGTCTGGAGCTTTTTTTCAGCTGGCTGAGCCATTTCTACAATCACTTTTTAGCAAGTTATATAATTGTGTGTGTGTGTGTGTGTGTATATATATATATATATATATATGTATTAGTCAAACATTAATTGTCTTATGTCTTATCATGAATTATTTTTATTAATCTAACAGAAATAATGTTTGACAATACATTCTTGAAAAATAATGATCTACTAACAATATGATAAAAAATCTAATAATAATCCAATAAAAAAGCTATTATATTTTATGTCATTTTTAAATATAAGTATTTATATTATTGCATATTTTTTGCATATATTATTTTAAAAATATGTATTTATTTTTAGCAAATTAAAACCTGTAATCATAAATAATAAATGTAATAATAATATTCTAAATAGTCTAATATTGTTTTATAAAATGACCAAAAAATATCAAATATATATATATATATATATATATATATATATATACTCAAAAGATAGAAGTTTGGGAGCCAGCAGTATTTATTTATTATTTTTCTCTCTTACTCTCTTCTCTCTTATTTGATTGGTTCTTTTAACTAAAGGGTGTGGTCAATAAGTTTTTATACTGGTTTTGATTTTGTTTTTGTGTACTGACATAACAGTATTTCATAATGAAAAGTACATTGTTTTTCTAGTAGTCAGTTTCGAAAGTGTTATTCCAATGTCTCATGCTTTGGTAGCTCTGTTCCGTGTCTCTTAAAGAGCTATGGTGTTTCTTGCTGAGAGACGATATTCAAGGGTCTCTGTGTTTTTGTTAGTAACGGAGACAGATGGGATGGTGTCAAGTTTCATTTTATTATAACAACCTCTGCCTCTCTCTCCCTCTAATGCAAACTGACAATCACACACCGCTCAAAGACAACGGATGACACAACAGGCTTCCCAGCCTTCGCAGTAAAAGCCAAGCCTCCATCTCAATTCCTGAGCGCCAGATCGATTACCTCAGTGCTATGGAAACCGTTACGAAGGATCTCATCCCTCGTTAGAAAGCACAGGCCTGAGAGCAAGGTCTCTCAAGAGGCAAAGCGGAGTAACGACCTTCATAAAGGATGGAAACCAAGAGCTGAGTGATTGACCAGGCCCTGGAAGGTTGACACATTTATCACGATGACAGCCGCTAGGTGTCTGGCTGAAAGGAGGACAGGACATCATCAATAGAAGGGATGCTTCACCTCCAAATTAACATTCTGTCCTTTAGTCACCCTCATGTTCTTCCAAATGTATCCTGTATGATTTTGAGGGAAAAAAAGAAGGATTTTAGGAATACATACAGTATAATAATAACATAATGACACTTTCAATCAAAATATTTTTTAAATGTATTAAAAAGTAGCCTATAAACTAAAAAAATAAAATATTTTGAGACATTACTCAAACTATGCAAACTTCTTGCAAAATCTTAAGATTTATATAAGTTTGCAATATTTCTAATTTATTTTTTTGCCCTTTCTGATCCAACTTGATATCCTCTTCGCTCTTCTTTCTTTTTCCAGCAGTTTTCCAGGAGCTTTAGTGAGAACATCACACAGACAGTTTTTTCTCTTGTTTCCATTCCCCCTTTCAAGATATGACGAATTCCGCGGCAGACAGGTTGCCATGGTGTCAGTGCCGACAACATCCATAAACAGAGGCAGTGTGTAATGTGCTGAAGATCCCAGCGCAGCTCAGCTGGGCACTGCACCGACTGCTACATGAAGTGCACACTGTGTGAGAGTTTTTTTTACTCCTTACGATGTTTGCTCGTAAGATTGTATGATGTGAACCCAGTGAGATCTTGGGTTAAAGCCAAGGCAGATTGTGAGACTGTTTAACTGCCATTTACGTCAGACTGCATGCTGTACTTCTTAGCTAAGACGTGTTGTTAGAGCATTTTAGGGCAACAGTCTATCTCTGATTTTTAAACTGAAATATGAAATAACAAAACTGTGGGCCTGTCCAAGTAACCACACTTCCGGTCTTGACCACTTGAGAGCATGTGCAAATCTGCAAGACAGTCCGCCTCTGAATGAGGCCAAAGCTCAGTGTTGTCAAGCCACACTTTATCAAAATAATCATTCATCATATTCAGAAACCTGTACGCCAAAATCACAACAAGGAAAATGTATTAAGTATTAAAATTGAGTACTGAAGTTCGAAAAATGTAAATAAAACTGCATTTTTACAATACTTTGTGTGCCCCATCGAGTGATTTAAAGTCCTCTACATTATTAAGGTCTGCACGCCTACTTCGACACTTTGACCAAATACAGGAAATATGTCATGACAGTAGACAAGGGGTCAAGTGCAAAGATGGGTTTTGTGACGGTCCAGTTATCATTGATGTTATTATTATCAACAACTATTAATTATATAAATAAATATAAAATATAATAAAAAATAAATTAGTTAAAAATGTAAAAACTTGAAATTATTTAAGTGGAACTACCAATTTTCACATGAAATAGTGACAAAGGTTTCACTGTACCTATCTTTAGACAAAGACATTTTCCTGCTGCTCTGAGATCAGATGTTGTTACCTCTGATACCACTGAGGCCCTCCTGAGAGAGGAATGTCTATTTTCCAGGCCAGGCAGGTTAGGCCGGCGGTGGGTGGATAGTGAATCAAATACATATGGGTGGTGGTAAAGAATGGGTGAATTATAGCTTCTTTCAAAGCTCTATTTGTTTTCCTATGGAGCAGGATGGGACATTACCTCATCCTTGTGTTTTAACTGCGCACGGGTCACTGCCGCTCTGTGTGTGTGTGTGTGTGTGCTGGTATGAGCACATGTGTGCTGTTAGAGCATTCCATGGGCTTTCAGCATATTACAGATTATCTCTGAAAAGATGTAATGGTCCAATGGGAACAGGGTTTGGGAAGCCTGTTCATAAGCTAACTGATGAATGGAATGTTAAATTGAATTCACTGACATGTTAAAAATTGGCTAAAGCCTGCTGACCACTTCCATCTTCTGTGGTTTGTAATACCCAGACTCATCATGGACATTGGCCTGTTAGATCATGTGTCTCCCACACCATACAACAGTATTTCTAGAGTTCAGTCGTGTTTATCAGGTGTGATTCCTGTTTTGACCTATTTCTGCTAAAATCGAAAGGTTGTTGTCACAACATTTTGTTGTAAGCAGCTTTACTTGTTTGTCTTTTGTGGCAATATTAGCCTGGATTAATAATGGGCTATTAGGTGCTAGCTATATAGCTATAATGGATTAACAGGCTAACCAATTAGCATCAGTTTGCTAACTGTGAGTCAACTAAAGAAACAGAAATGGGTAGATTCATCAGTCTGGACAGGCACAGAATACTAACCCAAAATAAGTGCGACAAAGAAAGCGTCGATTTTAAAAAGTGTATATATGCTAAAAGTACCCTGCTGAAAAAAACTGAATATGCTGGTTAGGTATGTTTTGATGCTGCATGGGATGCTGGTTTAAGCTGGTCCTTTGCTGGTTTAAGCTGGTCTTTTTGCTGGTTTATGCTGGGTCTTTCAGCATCCCAGCATTAAAGCATACCTAACCAGCATATGTATTTTTGTTCAGCAGAGTAGGCTATATTTTGCTACTTTTTTAGTTAGCTAAACTAACGTATTCCACAGTTAACATGAAATTCTCATGTTATATCATAATAGTACCTTGACTATCTTACAAATGTTCGTTTTGGTGCATTTAAGAGTTCACATGTAGATGCTAAGCTAATTAAGTCCAATGTTAACATGAGCCGCATCTAATATCGCAATAAGTGAGTACACTTATTTCAAATACGTAATTACTTAACAACCATTACAAATATAGTCTATATATCAATGTAATCCATATGTATCACATTTGTCATGTTTTCCTTGTCATGTGGCCAACAGCAACCAACCTACTATATAGTAGGGAAGTATGAGATTATAGATGCAGCTTTGGACTTTTAACTAAATAAAATATCTAAAATTAACATGACTCATAAACTGGGGGTGAGGGGGTATTTAAGTATTTAGAAATTTTATATTATGCTTAAATATGACATAATAATTTTATCTAGAAGTGCACTTTTTATTTACAGTAGATGCTAAAATAATAACAGCAACATGGACTGAAATAAAAAATATATATAATAATAATAATATATCATTTTCTTACAAACATTGTCTCAATGTACACCTTGACCCTGGGTTCCAGACTTTAGAAAAGCACTGCTTTTACTCTGTCCTTTAGGCCTGCATTGTCCTGGGACGTCTGAGGGGCCCTTCTCTCTGGCTGTTTTAGTTGTAGTGGAAGCCAGGCACATCTGGACCCGATTAGGCCTGTAATGTCACATGGACCATCAGATCACTGTCTCTACCTCATTCGCCTCTGAGCTCCACCGACTTCAACATCTCCACCTCCAACATTTAAGCAGTTATTAGTGTTAATCACACATAATCACAGACATGTTTTACTGTGAGATCATGCCTTAGGTTTAGTGTTTAGTGTTATAGCTGGGGAAAAACAACATGAAAAGATTTATAACTTCTGGTACACAACACAACGACTGCTCTGTTTAAGGAATCACTGAGACATTTTGCATAGAATGTCCTGTTTTGAATTTGCATGATTCACTACAGTTGTAGGTAGTAATGTTTCAGGCACATTTATACACACCAATCATATCTTCATCTTACCCTTTTTGCTTTCGTATATATTTTGTTAATCTCAGTGCATTGAATATCTAGCACTGGATCAGGTGCCCTATATTATATACTGCATTACTGCATATAAAGATGCCAAATTTGATCTTAAACCTATAGTCTTGCACACACCGAAGCAACTGTGCATGCAGAGGTTGTTTCAGGCCTCAGGGTCTCTGCAGCATGTATTGACTTAGCTGTGTACACATAACACTCTCAATGGTCTCGGCCTGCCAAACCTCATTTTGTCACTATCTCTCTGCCCCCCGCTGAGAGTGATGTTTTCCAACATGAAAAAAAAACTCAATTAGCAGGCTGAGTCTCCCAGACAACCGCAGGAGTCACCTGATCATTAAGAACTGACACTAATTAAAGCCGATTTGTCTTCCTAAATTAAGCTGGAGATCTGGTCTCACCTTAGCTTTGTGAGCTGAAATTTAAAGGTCAGAGGTCAGCTCTGTGGTTGGAAAAAGGATTTCAGACTTCCCATTTCTTGGTTTTCTGTCTCTCCCTCAATTTTCTGTTTCATTTTACTACCTTTTCGCTGTTAAAGGAATTCACATCTGCCTGTGTAGCTGTTATGTTACACTCTAAACATGCGTACAGTCTAGACTGTGGTGGTTGCGCCTGTTCAAGAAAGACTCATAAAAACAGGTTTGGAGAGTTCTGGTTTATATTTTAGTCAATTCCTCATTTGCTGGCCTTGCAAGTTCATCACACATTTTTTTGGTTGTGTTGCTCAGCGATTGCTCAGGTTGTTCAAAGACTTTTGGATGGCTGCCAGGGTGTTGCTATGCTGTTGCTAAGGTGTGCTTGTAGTCCACTGTGCACTGGGATTATTCATTGTTTATTTCACTCCATTTGTCTTTCTAGTGACAGTAAGTTTGTGCATGAGTGGAGGGGATTTATCACTGACTCCTTCTGCAAGTTGCAAGCATACGCCAGTAGGTGGCAACAAGTGACTTTCTTTATAAGGGAGTCATTAAATAGGTCATATGATATTGCTAAAAATAATATTATTGGGAATATTTGGTATAATGCAGTGTGTTTTTGCAGTTTAAAGTTCAAAAAAACACATTATGTTCCACATACTGTACATTGTTGTTTCTCTTCTAAGCCCTGCCTTCCTGAAACACGTGGGTTTGTACAAAGCTCAGCATTCTAAAAAAGTGAGGTGCTCTGATTGGCCAGCTATCAAGTGAATTGTGATTGGCAGACTACCTCAATGTGTGTGTTATGGAAATGTTATGCCCCTTATCATAACGTGATGCTGTGTCCCGGCACAATGACACAAAAATAATTGTCATTACTGTTATGCCATTGCAAATAAGGCATTTGTTGCATCCAGTGTGGACATAATTATTGATTATAATGACTTAGTACTGTCTTTTTATGCGTTGCATCGCAGCATATTAACATAACACCATGTCTTCATTAGTGAAACGACAAACAATAAGCACTCACATTTGAATAGTAAGTAGCAGGTTCTTCTAATAAGAAAACAGAACTTACTTAAAGGGTGTGAGTCAGAAGCGCCAGACTGTCCTTGCAAAGTTGGAATTGCCTCACTTTACCGCCTCACAGCCAGCATGTACACTGATGTACAAGCACCAAACACTGATTGTAAGCCTAAACTTCACAAAAACTATAAACTAGTTCTTCAAATCTGATTGGTTAATCACAATGTTGTTCCAGGGTCAACAAAGATGTTGACCCAGGGACATGGCGAACTCAACAAAATCAGGTTCTGCCAACAAGCACAAGAATAAAGCGAGAATAGTTCCGCCGTTCGTCTTTACGTAAACATTTGGGTGGTGTTATGAAAATAAACCCTGCTTAAACGAGCCATTTTAGGGGGGTGTGGACAAGTCATAACTTTTATAAAGAACATCTAAACAATATTAATATCAGTTTTAAAGTCATAACATGATATTCTTCAAATAATTGTGTGAAAATTATGCTTTATTAATCAAAACTCTGTAAATTTGTTTGAAAATGGAAAAAAGGTTTCAGAGTTTTAATGCCTCTAGTGTTTTTGGAAACTGCAGGGATATGTACTTATTGGTACGTGTTTTGTGTTTTGCTAAAAAGTGAACCAAGATACATGCCATGAGACCAGGTAGGAATTAAAATTTCTGCACTTTTGAACCAGAGGTGCACAATGTTTATGTGTAATTTTAAAAACCTCATTGATTTTGAATGTGAGTGACAAAAACATTGACATCTATCGTTTGTTCATAAGTCCTGATTAACTCAAGAAGTCATTTAATCATTTATTGTTCCAAAACACTGATTTAGTGACTTTATTTTGATTGGCCAAGTCTTAGTAACTAGAGAAATTCTGTCCAAAGTCTCTCTATATTAACTTATAAACTTGTCAATAGTGTTAATGAGCTGTTAATGGACTGTTAAAAGCAATAAAATCTTGCCATCATTCTACCGATGTAAATATTCTGTATTTAGAACAACAACACTCCTGCTTGTATGATACTGTCTTAATGTGCTCTATAATAAAATAAATATGAACAGCATTTCTAAGATAATTAGGTAATTTCAATATTAAATGTGTACACAATATGAAATATGTCTTATAAATCTGAGAAACAAAACGCATTTTCTTTCTGTCTAACCAAATTCCAGATAATCTGAAAATTTAAATGGATGCCATTTGTCATTTCTCTTTCCTACAGGGTGACCTGTACATTCTCACACAAACAGACACGACACCACAGAGAATTGGCTGTGCATAACTGATGCATTAAAATACTCACCTTCTGCCACTTCCGTCAACATAACCGCCTGTCTGCAGCAGACTGCAGGAACTCTCTACAGGGCAATAAAAACAGAAGTGAAATAAACTGATTTTAAAAGGCCAATTGTCTGGTGAAAGTATGAACGTGTGAAGTGAAGGAAGGAGAAGGGAGGGAGGGGAAGAGGAGGCTGTGTGTGTTACATACCAGAGTGGTGAGATCGAGCGTGTAGAGAGGACAGGGATCATTTAAAAACACATACCACTCAGCCTGGAAAACACAAGCAATGCGTTCACTCCTGTATTGTTGAACGTTACAATGTTTGAATGTCGCTGCGGATATACATTTATATCCAGCTGGGAAGTAGTTTTGATCCATTAGGTGTGTTTTGGAATATGGTAGCTAGATATAGCTGGTCATTAAGATGGTGCAAGGAGTAGACCACCCTGAGCCATCAAAGAGACGGTCTTACCCAGAGTTATTATAGTTGTCAGCTCAGTGTATCTTCAATTTGACCTTTAGATTTATTTTCATTTTACTCGGTTGTGTGTGTGTACTTTTGTGGTTTCTAGGTATTACAATTTGAAGGTGGTTTATGAGGACACTGTCTAAGTAAAATTTTACTTTATTATTTATTTAGCCTGTTCCAGTTATACTAGTTATTTTTTTTTAGCTTATTATTATTTTTAATGATCAGACCTCAGATTACAACAACTTACAACTCCCAGCAGCCATCCTGAACCAATTAAAAGCCAGCTACCATGTTCAAAAACCCAACTACCAGCTTAATACGGACTTCCAGCTGTGTACTTTCTCCCATGATGCACATACTGTAACCTTTCTCTTGTACATGCTGCTGTTTCACTGCTGCTTTTATACCTGAAAACATCTTAAGCAGTAAGTGCAGTTCTTCCGGCCATGTCAACTGTATTTATGTCTAGAGGTTATATTACTGTAAATACAACTATTTTGGCTGTCTGTTAAAACTGTCTGTGGCATTGGATAACATTAGAAAGCTGTAGACCAGATGTTTAAACACTTTATTCTGAGAAAAGCATTTTAGCTTCATAACATCTTCACCAGCCTATATGGTCACCTTGCTGATCTGCCCACAGATGGTTATGATGACTGTTTTGTCTTGATTTTAAGTTTATTATTAGAATTAACAAAAACTAAAACCATGAAAAAAGTATTTGTTGCTTGAAATACAGTAAAACTGACACAAAGCCAATGACATCTCTTGTGGTTTTAGGAGAGAAATATGCAGTGATCAAGTGACATATAAGTGATGGATTCATGTTAAAATATCTTAATGGGGATATTTTTGTTACACTCAAAATGTTAACTGATTCATTTACTTGAATATTAATAATGTTTAATCAGCTGTTTGGCTTTTCTTTCTGACAGCACCCTTTCACTGCACAGCATCTACTGGAGTGCAAGGGAGGTAATACTAAGTGATCGTTTTGACAATAACGTAGTTTCGTGAGGAGCGGTGGCCGAATTAATCACAGCTGCTTCGCATCTCCTAATCAAGATCGCCCAATCACCTCTTTCCTACCCGCTATAAATACTCCCTCTTTCCTCCTTTCCGCATCTCGCTTTTTTGCAACCTCCCCTTCTCCTCCGTCCAGCTCCATCCTCTCCTCCGGGGGGCATCGAGAATTCAAGCTGGGCACCGAACCTTTGCCCTCACTAGGGCTCAGGCCTCTAGGGTTCGGGGCCTGCCGTTCTCCCGGCTCGCTTCCTGGACAGCTCGCTACAGTTGCTTTAATTTTACTTGCTAAAATTTCCCTCGCATTAATGAGAAAGCGCAAACTCGTGAAATCAAATCTGTTCAAAAAGCTCATCTACATCTTGGACAGCCTGAAAATGAGTACATTTTCAGTAAATGATCAAATTTTTTTGTCTCTAATCATTTTTTTTATTACTGGCAACTGTGGTGATATAGAGAGTAATGATACAGTGAGTACAGAAAACCTTTATATTACACATGTAAAATATATTGCTTAAACATCTCACATGGCTCAATAATTTTAATTTAGAATATAATAAGCAATAATTTATTCATATTGCTCTTATGTTCCTCTCTTTTCTCGTTCTTTCAGGAAGATATTTCAATCTGTCATATGCAAGGTGATTTACACCTCTTAATTTTGTTGGTGTTACAGCTGAAGCTGAAAAGGAGCTTTGGCGCACTCATATTTTCAGATTGTTTAATCTTTTAAGCAAGGCTTTGTTGAGTCAACATAAATTCTGTAGTCAAAGCTTTTCTCGGTTTCCCTTCATTATTCACCATCCTGTAAGGGCTGAGCAGTGAAGCAGATGGCATTTTGTGCTCTCTATTTTTCTTTTGATTGTTTCAACAGCTGAACCTGGAGCCCCTGGTGTTACCGGTGGCTGAGAGGAGAGGAGAGGTAGAGTTACACTGCAGTCTGGGAGGCCCAAACACCTCACACCTACCCTTGAAATGTGGTAATAAATTAAACAGTAAAAATTCATTGATTGTATAAAGCATACAGTGGAGGTTCTAAAATAGTTTAGTTAACATGAACTAAGAAAAGCAGCATTTATTAATTTTAGTTAATGTTAATTTCAGCATTTACTTATGCATCTTTAAAATCACAAGTTGCATTTTTAAACATTAGTTATGAACAAACAATAAGCGCCTGTTTTTATAACATTAACAACTCATATTCATAAAGAGTGCAATAAATGTCTTTTATTGCTTGTTTTTGAAAGGTTTTATTTTGATAAAGTTCTATTGTCGTGGCCTAGACATCTGTGTGCTTTTATTTCTTCGGAAGCAGAGAGAGGTATTTTCCCCCTCAATGTCTTTCTCTTTTTTTTGTAAAAATCTCAGTAAATCATCATGCAAATAACAACCACATAATCAGTAAAATCCCTTGATGGGGCTCCAAAGAGCCGAACAGGCACGCATTCAACTATTTCACTGCTTCATCGAGGAGACGCCCCATTTCAGAGAAGAAATCACCTAATTCATTCTGACATAACTTATGTTTTAAGCTCTCTTCCGTAGCCACTGGTGTGTGTGATTTGTTTGGATCTGCGTTATTAGGAACAGTGATTCGATTACAAAAAATGTTTGGTTGGATATGCCCAAATGGCGTGTTTTGCACAAATGCAATGTCAATACGTGTCACTGAGTCATTGTTCAGCTAAACCACTACCACTCTGCTGTGAAGTGTACAGCAGTACATGAAGGATTAATGGATCATTTAATACTGAACGAAATGTGTTTTTGGATTAGGGAGTGGTTGAATATATGCCATACTCTCATTTTAAGGGTCTGAGTGTGATTCACAAACATTTTGACTTCTGTGTCATTTTTTTAACAAACCACCTAAAAAAAATGTAAACGTCAACCAGACTGCCATAATTCAAAATGTTTTTGCTATACAGACAAATAGTTTCCACAGAAAGCGGATGACAATATTCTGCATGTTTATCATGACACCAGTAGGTGGCGGTAAGTAACTGTCTTAATGGGTGAGTCATTTAACCCTTCGTTAATTCAAGTGAAGCGTTTCTTTCAGAAGCGCGTCACTCGACTGAGTTGTTTACTCTAATGATTCATTCAACAAAGCTGATTCCTTCGGATTTACTCAACGTAAATTCTACTTAGCTTTGTAGATGTTTTCCACGACAACTCGAAAATGGAATATCGTTTTGCTTAGTTATACCTTATTGTTGTTTATTGCAACACACAACTGCACAAAAGTAAAAATGTGCCTTGGTTTTTTCTTTCACTTTCCCTTTTAATTGTTGTCTAAGAGGTGTGTGTGCGTGTGTGTAATAGCTTATGCTACATAATATATTCCTCTTAAAAGTATTTTAAATGGTTTATAGGTTGTATTAGCCTCCCAAGTGTATAGTCACTATTGCTTATTATTAACCCCACATCTTCTGAGATTGTAAACATATTCATAAGATTCTGTTTAAGTATTTCCTTAGAGAGAATGACGGGCTGCACAGCTTTCCTCCCTCAACACTGAGTTTTCTGACCGCACTGTCATTAAATGTAAGTAAAAAACCTTATGTTCATCTGCCATTTTTTTTATAAGGCCTTATTATTGCCTCATTGTTGAACTCATCAAAACAAACCACAGCAAGAGCCATGACCTTGTGGTTAAAGCATGAGCTTTTCGTGGGATAAACTGGAGTACTTGTTTAAGAGAAGTTCAAACCTAGCCTGTACTGTATCTAGATTCATATACACACACACACACACACATATATATGTGTGTGTGTGTGTGTATAATATATATTATTATGATATATATAAGAAGATTAAGTTAATTATATACATTGTATTGTTAATAAATGATATATATATTTAAGAAATCAGGTGGCTGTCTAAAAAAACATTGATATATTATTCACTTGTCTATTAAATGGCAGCACTAAAGGCTAGCAGTAAAGTTAACAACCCCTGCACAGCGATGACTCCATCTACTCAGTCGACATCAAGCACTTAATGAGTTTGAACGGATCCCATAAATTCCTAATCATGACTTCTGCAATGGGTGATAAGCTGCATTGTGTGCTGCGCTAAAGCGTTCCCTCAAAGCGCTAATATCCTTCTACATGTTCTCTCACTGCTGCTTGCTTTGCAGTAAATACTGTGGTGACAAAGGAATGGCACAGAGTTTCGGCTAAACCAATCCTTTTGCTTTCAAGTTCCCAAGTTCTCTCATCTGCGCTGCGGTGAGAATAATTATCTGTTCACATTAACACCATACCACATCGGCCTATTACCATTCATGCTGACACAGTGGCACACATGATTTATGTGGCTGACGCACTGACTTATGTGAGGCTGTTCCCATTCTTGTGGGGAGCGAAACGTCCCCCAGACCTCTACTGAGTAACATCCTATGCGGATCTGGATACCCACACACACGCACAAATATCATCCTACCAAAAGACTTATCAGCTGTTATTCTTCTCAGGGCGAGATTAGCGTCCCCTCCTCCCTCTCATGTCACAGATAAGACCGCCACACACAAGGCTCTTGCTGTAAATCATTACGGCCTGATAGCTGCCTGTGGACTAGCCACTTCAGAAATCAACATGCACCAAAATCGAAGTGATGACTTTATATCACATAACATCTACATTTTTTCAGGCTTATTTCATCGCTTATAAACAACTGCGTTTAAATGCCATCATCTAAGCTATTACTGTCAATCTCTAAGCCAGTTGTGCATTGTGTATTCGATATTGTACTTTAAATTTATGATGTAGCAAGACACAGTCCAATGCTGCATCCAAAATCAAATAATTCTCTACTGTATAGTAAAAACTATAATATGTCCAAATTTACAATATGTGAAAATATTGTACATAGAATATATATTTAAATGGTCACAAACTAATGGCACTGCCATTGTGTTATGAATTGCATCCTGACCAGTTTTATTCAGAATTTCGTTGTTAAAATTCCAATTTGAATAAAATTCCAATTCGAATCAGTTAAGGTAGCAAACAGATGCAAAATTAAATTAATTCTAATAGAAATTATCTACATTTTCAACTGCAACAAGTAATGCAATAAATGCTTATCAATACTCCAAATTTATAAGTGCTATCAAATGATTCATCCTGATTAGTCGCGTACAAGCGAAAAACAATTATTTAAACAATATATGTTTGTGTACTGGGTATATTTATTTTGCATACAGTATATAGAGACACACACACACACATACAGTATATATTTTGAGAATTTTTACGTTCATATTTACATTCATGTAATTTATACTATATAAAATATATTTATTATGTAAATAAACAATTTTCTTAAATACAGTACATGCATGTGCTTGTATTTATATATGCATCATAAATATACACATTATACACACATAAAATATGTATATTATTTATATATATATATATATATATACATATATTGGATTCATATAATCATGATTAATCGCTTGACAGCACAAAAATGTATATATTTCAAAAATCTGTATTCCAGGGTGGATCAACACTTAATTTGCCAGAATGCCATTTATTGTTGTATTTTTCTTAATGGTAAATTCCATTTTCTAAAATTCATTTGAATTCAGCTTCCTGTGGGATGTGGCCAATTAAATTCAAATTCAGAACTCTTAAATTCCAAAAAAGCCAACCCTCATTCTTACGTATTTCACAATTAAATACCATTTTAAAACCCACTTGAAATCATTTTCAAGTCAAGGCATTTCCATTCACATGCTTGTGAAGAGCTTGTGTTTCGATTCCTGCTGTGAGATTTGTGCATCTCTATCATCGGCGGGCCCTGTAATCAAGTCTTTTCTGTTTTTAGGATGGTTAGTATCTTCTCCTCAAATGCATCCTTTCCCTTTCATCCTCTAATGACAGACCTGCTCCTCATTATGGAGTTTAAAACCCTGCCAGACCCCAAACCCAAGCAGCCACATCTTCCACCCAAATCAGGCTGTTCTTGTGAGCTTGTCAGTGTGGGGGACGGGGGTGGTCGAGGGCCAATCCAACCCAGCTCTGGAAACGGCATTTAACCATTAGCCTCATCATTTCATAATCATCTAAGGAAGAACTGCCATAAAACCGCTGTCAGTTCCTGTCAGGCAAGTAACATGTGCAAGTTGTGCGCTTTAGGGGAGCTAATGGGGGCAGTACCATTAAAAATGATGCCTGGCCATAACTTTTCTAATAGAGTAAGCACTTCTTCTGGGTGGCATGAAGATCCATCAACCTCAGAGATGCTTTTGGTGATAAGGAAGAGGAAGCAAATCCCACATACCTCAGACACAAGCCCTCATTGTGAAGAAAGTGGTTCAGGTTGTGTGCGTGTGCTTGAATGTAAAAGATAGGAAGAGATGCTGGCATACTTTGCAGCATCTGAAGGTGGAGGGACCTTTCTTCCTGCTTTCCTGTCAGCGACATTCCAAGCAGCATTCCGGCTCTCCAAGGTGCTTACTGTTTGGAAAGCAAGTTTCTGCCCGCAGCAGGAGCGATGGCCTGTGTGTAAGGAGCGAGAGTGAACGAAAATAAGGTCAGCAAGTAAAGGAAGAGTGGCTTAACACACACAAATACACACACTCGCCCTCCTTTATATTTCACACAAGCATCTTCTGGCCTCTCTGCTTGAGTTCACTGAACACAATGGCTTGGATATGAGGAGGCAGGGAAACTCTTTGTGATACTGCTGTGTGTGATACATACTTCATTTCCTTTTCCTCTTCGCCTGAACTCTCCCACAATTCATCTACAGGACAATGTGAATATCAGTTTGAGGCGTTCTCATCATTTGTATTTTTAAAAATATTGAACTTCATAATAATTGGCTTTTTTCATAGCTACAACCTTTTCTCTCTCTTTCTCAAATGAGTCCTTTTTGTGTTTCCTCAAATCTTTGTTTTAGGCCTCCTGTTTTGTGTTTACCACACAGCGAGCGCTTTTGTTTTTCCTTCCCACCTTTTTCATGTGGCTTCTGCTTTCATTGTGAAGAACCGCTGGCTTATTTTGTTGTTAATTAGCTGTAAGCCTGAGGAATTGTGTGAACAAGCGTGCAAGGCTTTTTGAAGTGGCTAGAAAATGGAAAGTCACTGGAATCTAATGGACTTCTTAATGCAGTTTAATTCTCTTTAACTCTCTCACATACACACAAACACAATATGTGCATTATCAAAATGTTAACATTGGTTGGTTTTCCCGATAATGTTATTTTTTGCATGGCTGCAGTACAAAAAAAAAGAAAGAAAAGGAAAGATAGAAAGAATGAGAAGTTTGGTGATTAAAGCACATTTTGGACAAGATTAGAGTTTTTGAAGTGATTGTTGTATGTAATATTTATTGTCATTTAGTATACAAGCTGTATTTACAAGCTTACAAAGATGTAAAGATGTAACGCCCACAAGCCCCTCCACAGGTCACTCCATCCAGAACATCACCATCATCTCAGAAACTCCATTTTCCATAACACCCCAAGACTGTTTGCACACAACTGATTGCACACTCACCGGGTTCCTATCAGGAGGACTATTTAAGTCACACACACATTCATCTCATTGCAAAGTCTTTCTGAGCATTTTCTTTTGTGGTTCCTTCTGTGTATTGCCTTGGACTGTTCTCCCCTGTTGATTGTTTGCTGCCTGCCCCCACCTGAGCCTGGTTATCGTTTATGTCTCTGGATATTCTCTGTTACCCCTGTCACTGTTGTATGAACCTTGCCTGTCTGACATTGTATAATAAATGCTTCATATGGATCCGCTCACCTCAGACTCCTTCGTCACAACATCTAATCAAAATCTGAAGTATACTTTTTTAGATACATAATCTGTTCATGTTCCTATTTTTATTCTTTTTATTTTAATATATTAATATAATATGATATTTATGTTGTTCATTGTTTAACAACTGATACATTTTATTCTGCATCTCTTTTTTTAGAAAAAACTGTACAAAACATCTGAGGAAAATGTCAGCTTCTCTCTTAATACGCTTCATCTTTCATCTTATCTTCTCAACGAACCCTATAATCTTTTGTGGCATGGGAAGATTACTGACAAGTCTAATTCTAATGGGATTAAAATCAGGGAGAAGCTCTGGTAATTATTACATTCCCAACATGTCCCCATATAAAACTACACCCGTCCCAAAAGCGTTTTGACGCAAAAAAATAAGATCTCTCAACAGATCGGTTTGCGATCCTCTCTGTCCGTGTGCATAGATATACTCCACGTTCACACACAAGCCCAAACATGTGCGCAACTCTGGTTGTGATTAAGTCAACAGACATGTCTTTCACCCAGTGCCATATGTGTGACTCGATGTAGAAAGTGTCATGTAGCAGCTGGCAAAAGAGTATGAGTGAGTGGGCGATTGGTCCCTTCCGAAGGGATTAAGACCAGAGGAAGTGCTTAGACACATCTAGGCCTGGGGCCTAGGACTGATTCCATCCACTGACTCAGTCTAATTCACTCCAAACGGACTTCCCATGAGCTATTCATGATTTTATCCAGGCATTTGAGAGTGATTGGGTCACCTCTCAGTGCAAGTGATTTACATTTGGTGAGTTTTGCCTAGAAACCCTCAGCCTATCCGTAGTGACTCACATCCTGTTTTTAAAAACGTTGAACGCTCAGTTATTTTGCCTTTGGGCATGTTTAAACAAACCCTGAGTGCTTGCTGTGAGCGTGTGCATGTGTTTATCTCCTTTCTGACTGTGTACTTCATATCTAGTCTGTGCTAGTATACAGGCATTTGCTGGGTGTTCTTGGGAGTGTGATCTGATCAGATACATTGGCCAAACTTTTTAAGTCCTCCATTAATCCCTTGAGTCATGCTCTGTTGTTTGAATACACTAGATTAGTCAGTATATACTGAATGTAAAGGCCCCACCTTATCCCGGCCCCCTTTTCAACAGGGTTATTATTTCCAAGTGCATTTGTATACTCTGCACATCCCTGTAAGCTTAGGGAAATTGGGAAAATGTGTGAGGTATGACTTATCTGGGATTTTGCTCTGATTCATTTGATGTGGAGAAAGGTGTGGTGTTCAGACCTAACAAAATAATGAATCTTTGAAACAGTATAGTTTGTCATATAATTTCAGTCATTTGGAGAATTCCACTCACAATCTTTGAAAATGGTTTTCCACATCACGTAGACTACATACTATATTACAAGGTAGCTAATTCATAAACTGCAAAAAATGCTTTCTAAGATAGGTTTTTTTGTCTTATTTTCAGCCAAAATATTCAAAAAATTCTCAAATCGAGAAGGATTGTCTAAACAAGAAATAATTACTAGAAAAAAAACAAGCTAAAATTAAGTGAGTTTTTACTTGAAAAAAGTAAAATAATCTGCCAATGGGGTAAGCAAAATATTCTTATTTCAAACAAAAAACAAGATTATTTTGCTTACCCCATTGGAAGATTATTTTTGCAGTGTATGAACTATTACAACATAACTTTTTTCCTAAATGGTATGTATTTGACAAGTTGGGCAATTCGTATACATTGGTAAGTATGACCTACACCTAACCCCCGCCCCTAAACCTCAAATTGCATGCGTGAGGTCGTATGAATTAGCCACCGCGTAAAATATATACAAATTACTTGTGAGATACTGTAGTGCTGTGTTTTCATGTTATACAGATCATGTATAAGAATATTTCTTGGTGTATGACTTCTGTAAATATTTACTAATTATATCAGTCTAATAACATCATAGTCTACATTGTAAAGGTCAGGGGGGTTTAAAGAAAACAAGTTATGTGAATAAGTCATCTAGTTCTGATCTGATTAACTGTAATGACTTATTTTCTCTCCTTGTTAATTCTCTCCTTGTTTTTTTTCTGTAATTTTAGGGCTATTAGAGATTTGTTTTTCTTATAGCTAATATGTATAGCTAACATATATATAATGAAATAATAAGGCAAAAGTAAGTATTATTCTTGTCTCCAGCTGTCATGACTTTTTTTCACTAAGCTTGTCGCATTGTATTCTGGAATTATGTGACACGGCATCACTAACACCGGAAATGTTGGTTTTTAAAGAATGTATCTTTCAGATGAACTTTGTACATGAAAATTCCAACTTCACATGAAGAACTATATTTCTTCAGCCCAAAATAGGTCATTAGTCTATTCCGATATAGTGTCATGGACTGACAAACAGTGATATATTTTCAAATTGATGGTAATTATCAGGTTTTAAAATTAAATCTTTTGTATCAAAGGTATTTTGATTGGACATACATTGTTTAATATAATATAGTGCATGTTTCATGCTCAGTGTTCAATTCTAAAGTCTAAACGCAGTGTCAAATTTGGGTCATGACTTGCATCTAAAACACACTGAGAACCGCAGTAAACTCTGTACAGAATAGAATAGTAAAGATCTGACTCATACTGAGCTCCACAAAAAGCCACACGGCGAGTTTAGCAGCCTACTCTATTTAGATGACCTTAATCTTCACTCCCCTCATTATAAATATCTCAGCCATAAAAACCACTCAGAATGTCCTCTTTTTCATTTTACTGTGTCCACCCTCCTATTGCATCTCTGGCATCTCCTCTGGTATCCACAGCAATGCGTTCAGGTGACAGGAGAGCAGAGATACACATGGCTGCCTGTCATAGCAAGCGTGCCAACAGAAACCCAACTCCTCTCCTATCCTGAGCTTTTGTGCGCTCAGAATAGAGCCGTCAAGACACACTTAAGCTCTTTGATATAATAGATGAATCTAACCGCAGTAAAGTTTTGTTTACGTTTATGGCTTCAGGCCTGCGGTGGAGCCGGTGGATGTCAGAACAGATGTTTCAGGTGTTTCTGAGGAGGGGATCTGACCACACATCTGTCAACTCTGAAACGTTAGATTATTGCCAGAGTGATGGATGATGCCAACGGGGCAGGTGTATAAAGCATGCTCTCACACACTAGTGTAGTATTGCTTTATTATTTGTCATAATCATTTTAAAGCTGGAAAACATCGCTTAACAGTCTGCAAGTCAACATTATATGGAAAACGTCACTGAATTTTCTTTCCTGTTGTTATGTATATTCAAGTGTTGTCATTTGCTAATAGCTGTAATTGTTTCATGCAACGGATATAAATAATTCTATGTACAATTAAATCATTTATAATCAATACTGCAGTATTCCATTGAAATTGTCAGTTTTGTATTTAATAGTGACTTTAAACATTTTGTCAAGTGTATTTGATTTCGATGTAAAACATTTTAGGTTAAAATTATACACTTTTTAATCTAAGCAACCCAGAATCTGTTTGTTTTAATCTCCATATTTATGTCTCCTTCAGCAAGTGAATTGCTTTTACTTTCTTCATCTCTTGTTTTTGTTACCCTCAGGCATCCTCATCTGCTTTTTGAAAGAAGCACTTGAGCAACATGAGCTCAAACACTTACCAGTGCTTTCGTAAGCCCCTCTGCTCTTTCCAATAGGATGTTTGACCTCTGAGAGATGTCATTTTCTTTTCAACTGTGCACCCACAATGAAAATGTGATATTTTACTTAACCAAACAGACTAAGCAACTGGTTATACCTTTTAAAATCTAGATTAGATTTTCAAATTAAAAAAAGGTTTAAAAAAGTACAAATTCAATGTATCACATCATCACGAAAAAAAATGATCAATACATAAATGGGTGATTTCTGACAAGATTTTCCATTCATCGTTCTAGTTGCAGTTCTGCTTATTTGCATAGAGTTGAACTAAATATGCCCACCACAATCACCAGAGAAAGCAATCATTTAGCGGTCTCGGAAGTACAGTAGTGTTTTGAAGTTAAAAACTCCTTGATGGATTGGTTACAGTAATCGAATCGAGTGATTTCAAATCACTGTATGTATGCAGAGAAAGCGCAGTATTAGCTATGAGTAAAAGAAGTGATGACATCGGTGGAGAGGATAAAGTGCCCTGATAGTCTTGCTGTAGAGCGCTGGCTGTGTTCTTAGTGTGGTTAAATAAATCCAGACAAAGATTTTATGATCATGCACCAACAATACTACTCTGTCATTTTTAGATCCTGGCAGTCCCAAAGTTCTACAGTATGTGTTGCGCTATGTTAGTCTGAAACCCCTGTGACTGCATCATTTACGTTTACTGGATTGTTTTTGATTTAATGTGAATCACTTTCTCTCTTCTTTTGCTCTCTATCTCTCCGTGTATCGTCTGTGGTAGGCTGTGCACTTTTGTGCATGCTCAGACCTGACTATATACTCTATCCAAGCCTCAATTTTAACTTAAACACTGAGACAGCACATTGTTCTGTCATACCCTCTCTCTCTCTCTCTTAAAAAAATCATTAAAAAAAATCAAAAGGATCAATGTAACAATCAAGAAAGAGACAGCTTATGTAGGCCTACCATTTAAATCACAGTCAGAGACAGCTGTATTCTAACTTGGTAAGGTTTAAACTTGATGCCTGACATAGCTAATGATCACTTAGGTTGTCCACTATAACAAGTGTTATGGTATAATGATTACAGGGCAGCAACTGTTTCTGTAGAGGCAAAGGCACTGGGGGCACACAAACACATGTGCATGCACGTTTATCTTGCTAGCTAAGTAAAGTCATGCCATAGAAATACCATATACTTGTCAGGACCTCCCATTGACTTCTGTTGTACTTTCAGCAAATTATAATTGCCACAGGTTAAACCCATTTATCTATAATAGAGATTATATAAATCAGTGGTTAACCCTATACTTATGTGACTTTTAAAGGAGATCTGGTATTTGCGAAGGCATTTAGGTAGTCAGTCACAAACAAAATGATACAAATACTACTAATATAGCTATTAGTCAAGCTTGGAGCTATGGGACACCTTACAATAAGGTGTCATTTGTTTACATTAGTTAATGTATTGATCAACATGAATGAACAAGGAACATTTATTACACTCTTTATTGATTTTTGTTCGTGTTAATAAAAATGTCGTTTTAGTTGTGCATTAAACAAACTTGCGATTGGAATAATGCATTGGTAAATGGTGAAATTAACATTAACAAAGATTAATGAATGCTGTAGAAGTGTTGTTAATTCTTAGTTCATGTTAACTAATGTGAACGAATGCACCTTATTGGAAAGTGTTACCGACATGAAAACAAATATTTGATTAATCGATTAATTGAATATGTAAATAGATTACAGAGTATTGTGATTTAGGACAATTTGTTTCATTATGGTTTATATGCATATTAAATAATAAAACGAGCACATAAAAAGGCTATAGTGAGCACTATTGCCACACTCAGATGTTTCCACCATAAAGAAACCACACCAGTCAAGCGAGAGCGTCGCGATGAAGGCGTCCATCGTCTTTAAACGACGCGAAATCCATGCTATCATCGTCAAAGTATTATTTAAAGTCCTACACAATAAAATTAGAATGAAGGCACATGTGTAATTACAGGCTGTTTGTTGAGAGGGAGGGAGACGAAGGAAAGTCCTGCCCTTTCTGAAAGATTTCCTGTTTCAGCAGAAGCCCACAGATTCCCTCACAGTGACTGTTCACTTCAGCAGCATGAGACGCTCTCCTTTCCTCAGGATCAAACGCTAAATTCGCCACGCTTTCTGGTCAAACCACGCCAGCTGGGTCACGTTCACATTAATGCGAGGGATACGGACAGGATCGCGGTTCTAATGGAGCAATATTGGCTTTCTCTGCTCTGTTGGGGGACTTTTTGGATTTCTTCGGTTGTCATGGATCGCAGCGGAGTCGGTGAGTTTACTGTCTTGACACCTCTTGAGCTTTTCTGAAGTTGGCAGGTATAGGCTACGCGCGTAAATGTGTGTTTTTGTGCAGAAGAGCCTGTGTTTATCATCTCCCGTGGCTCGTGTTCTCATAGTGGAGCGTTTGTTTCTTGACTGCTTGCTTTTAAAGGCGTGCAACAGGTGACCGCATTTAGTGAACGCAAGCCTTATTTTTTTCCTGTGCGGTCTGCGTAAGAGCGTAGGATGCAACATATATTTGCTCAGGTGTTAAAAGATGACATCAGTCTCATAAAATGCGTGGCGAATAAACTTTGCACGTCTGTGTTTTTTTTATGAGTGAGTGACTTGGTGGTTTGTAAAACCGTTATCTGTGTGACTGCTTTATATATATATATATATATATATTTGACGTCAGTTAGGGCCATGTAATGTAAAGTGTAAGTTATTAGCACCTTATAAATAAAGTCTTTTGCATGGTATAGTGATTGTATCAGATGGGTTTTGATTTGTGGTGCTTGATTATTATACAAATTATTATATTTCCATGGTCTCAGAACCATGTTTTTTCATGACTTTAAGACTGCCTTAATAATAATTTACAGTAACTGAAAGAAATGCAGAAAAGGACATGCCTAGTTGTGCCATGCAAGTCCTTAAGAAACATTGTAGTAGTATGAAATCATGCAAATACTGTAATACAGTGCCAGTCTTTTTTTGTTAGTGACAGTCACATTCATTCTGTCTGATTAAGTTTTGAAAGACAAGGCAATCCAACACCTATTTCTCCAATCGAGCGCATGGCATTTTAAGATGATAATACATCAGCTTGTTTCTGTTGTTATTCTCTGAAATGTGTGTCCGCACAGGGGAACGCCCTTATGAGCTGACAAGCTGAAAAACATTACGAGAATGTCTTTTCGCTTGTAGTGGAAGTGTTTGACAGTCCGCGCAGGACGTTTTTCCATTTCAACCAGCCCCGCGTCCTTCCTCCCATTGGCATAAATTGTTTATCTCTCTCTGTCCTGTCATTAATTTCAGCCTCTGTGATTACAGGTTAGTTTAGACACTAATTACACTCACTGAACTCCTCCCCACCTCACGCCTGTGATTATACAGCAGGATATGTTTGTCACACAGCACTGTGTTTTGGTGGAGCAACAGAGATATTTCTTACAGAAATCATATTTTCCAGATGTCCAGCTACATCTTTGCCACTTCCTGTTTCCAGCCTTGCTTGGCTGCATGTAGCTCTGCACACTTCGCTGCTGAAGCACACTAGGGCTGTGTGCGTGCTTCGTTTGAGCCACGTACAAGAGTTTTGTCTTGCTTGTTTTAGGCATTACGAATTGCATCACACACCCCTGTATGCAAGTACAGCACTTTCCTGTTGGTGTCTTTACTTAAAATTTTGCTTTTATTTCTCACCTGCCCACATTTTGAGCTCATCCTTCATGCACTTACACTCACACTTTTTTGTGGTTGTTGAGACACTATGCTGTCATGTTTAAAAAGGGAATTTTTAAAGTGCTACTAATGGTTCTCAGATTTTCATAAATGTATACTGCAATTTTTTGTCATTTTTGAAGTATCTCTGATTTATCAAGTCCTCGCTAGACACCTACTTGGGGATGGCCAGAGCCTGCTTATCTAGAATGTGCTGTCTATAAATTACGTTAGAAAAAGATTTTTAATGCATGAAACTTATGTAAGTTTGCCCCTCTGAAGAACAATCACATATTTTAAGTGAAAAAACATATTCTTCAGGTTCAAATGTAATAATTCCAGCTGTGTTATGAATACTGTCCAACGGAACTAGTGTGAGGTAATGGCTCTGCAGTATATAATGTTATCCAAGTCAGGCCGAGCTGTAGATAAAGAGTCAGTGAGCAGTGCTATGGATAAAAAAGCTCCTTTGTAGGCCCTTGAAACCATGTGAGACCCAGGCTAGTGGATGAAGGTTGTGAATCCGAGCTTATGTTTACCGAAGCCTCTCCGGGCCTCTGCGCCAAGAACTCAAAAATAGCTATCTCGGGATGAGAAGAGGGGTCACATAACCTCAAAATGGCTGCATCTGATTTGACCATATTTGTCTTCGTATCCTCGTGTCCGACACAATCCCCTCTTGGCTCGCTCCAGTGATCCAGAGACTAAAAGGGCACACAGTCTTGCTTATCTGCCCAGCTCGAAAAACAAAGCTGAAGCAGCCAAAAAACAGTGACAGTGGATTGATCTTAAAAAAAGATGGAATTGTATTTGTAGGTTTTATTTGCAGTATACAGACAGAACAAACTATGCCACAAAACTTTACCCAATGCTGAATATTTGCAAGCTTGCGTAGTGATTGGTTGGTTGTTTCTTTAGTAGAAGTGTCTTGGTTGTTATTCGGTCTGTGGAAGGAAAGCCACACATCTGCCCTATCTGTGCTTCCTTCCTTGGTCGGGTCACCTGTTCCGTCCTTTCCAGAAGAGCGGTGGAGACAGATTGAGGAGAGAGAGCTGAGTTAAGGGAAAATGGGGTTCGGAGGTCTTGTGATTGTCTGTCTGTCTGCCGTGTTGTGGTATTGCCTTTTCTGTATCAGAAGTGATGCCCATCATTGAAACCTGAACATGCGGAATTAGTGCTGCTGGACTGAATTGCAAGTGACTCCGGTTTCAATCTTAAGAGGGTGACTTGTAAGTGACTATATTATTAATTGTCGGTGAAAGTTAGAATTTTGATTCAGAATGAATGAAAACAGACCATTGAAGATGAGTCAAACTTTATTTAACAAATGTGAATTTGGCAACAACCACTGGGAGAGCAAAGAGCGGAGTTCACATCTCAATTGGATGCAGCAGTACAAACTAGGGATAATAATAAATTTAGCCTGATACAGATAAGCTGATGGTATTTCTGATTTAAGAGTACTATATATTATTTAAATACAAAAAATTAATTGAATAGGAATTACACATTATAATTTACAGTTTAAAACATAGGCCTAGATGTTCATTTAGCTAAAAAATTAATTTAGCAGTAAAATTATTAGTGTTTTTGTAGATAAAGTGAGTGTCCGGTGATAGAAAAGGTAATCTAAAGTTAAAAAAGTGTAACGCATGCATAATTTAATATTCAATGTTGACCTTCATGATAAAGCTCGGCTGATATCTGATAGTCTATATAAGGTAATAAATGTGTATAAGGCATGACTGTGTTATTTATATTTTGTTATAGTGTTTGTTTTTAATTAGCTTTTATTTGACATTTTTCAGTTTCTAGTTTATCTTAGCTTAGCTTTATTTTTAAGTTTCAGTATTTTTTTTACTTCATCTTTAACTTACTTAGTTGCCAGTTTTTCATGTATTTTACACATTTGATCTTTTTTTCAGCTTAATTTCATTTACTAAAAATGTTTTTAGTTAACGAAAACAACATATCAGTACATTTCTTCCTTTATTTTTCCTGAATGAGCCCCCGTAAATCTTTCCGTTAGAGCAGTAAAACAGCTCTGTGCACTTTTAATTAGTTTGCAGCATGATTAATGTGTTTAAATCTCATTTGGGCTTTGCTGTATGGTTTGACTTCTAAGTCTTTCAGTGTGTTTGAATGACCAGTGCCCCTTTTAATCCCACAGAGCCAAGGTGGCCTTTTATCACAGGAAAGTCTAGGAGGTGTGTGGTACTCCAAAGAACAGCTAAACTAACAAATTACGTAATACAGTTTAACGACTTCTTATGGATTGGCCAAATACAGCCTCGCTGAAATTGAAAAACCATACACACGTAGAAATGACTCATGCAGCACCAAACTAGTAACCCCTTGTGGGTTCTTGAACTTGCATTTTGGGTCTCTAGATTTACAGACTATACTAGTGGCAGTAGCATAGCTTTTCCACTGATCTGAGGTCTTGATGTCAGTCTGTACTCTCAGAGACAGGAGCTTGACGCCGTTTGGTCTCTCTGTGCTGGTGTTTGCTTGATCGCATCAGTGCATTTAGGTCAGGGTCCCAGGAACCTGACAAGGGAGCTGGAGACGAAAGCACGTTCAAACAGGGCATTGAAAAGCAGATAAAAAGCGAGCAGCATGTATATCTGATAACAGAAGCAGCCAGCATTTCATCTCGCTTTTTTTTATGATCCCTCAGGACACTACTCAAGAGCTGTAGATGCAACATTGGATCAGAAATGTTGAATGAAAGACTAAATTGTTTTAATAGGTGACCTTGTTTCTGTTTTTATCCTAGATGGGATGCATCCTTTAAATAATCAAATCCGGCTTCCCCAACTGTGTAAGTTCTGTGACTTGGAGGGATCCGACTGTAAAGGAACCGGCACCTGTGAAAGCAACTGCAGCATCACAGCCATCTGTGCCAATGTTGATGAAATCTGTGTGGCTATCTGGTATGTCAGCGTTGAAGTCATATTCTTCCACAACTTTTTATAAACTGTAAAACATCTGCTGTATGCAAGTGTAACACATCTGCTTTGCACAACAATCAAAAATCAGCAATGAATCTTGTTCACAGCTTGCAATATCAGTCTCATATTTGTTAAAAAATGACACAGTATCAAAACAGATATGCTTAGTCTTAGTACATATTGTTCTAAAGAAAAAAAGAGGTGGTTTTAATCAAAATATGAGGACTTGCAGCACTAAAATAACTTTTTCTTTCTGCTTTTATAGCCAAGGCCAAGTTGTAAAGAGAAGAAATAATATTATCCAACTCTTAACACTTCGTAATCCACTTAAATACCAGTAAATGCTATCACTTTGCTATGACATATGTGACATTTTGGTTAAATGTGCTTTGAATGTCATTTCATGTTGTCTTCAATTATGGAAACAGTGCAGCTTAATATAGCAACAAGTCATTGCTGTATCTAAGTGCTTATTATGTTTACTGAAATAGCAACAAGGAGACATGCTGTTTATCTTTAATTGTCAAAATCAACTAAGAATATAAAAAGTTTTCTTTATATTGATGAAAGAATTGTCATTTGATATCACAATCCCTGTAATGAGTGCATGTGTTTATACTTGTGTTTCGTTGACATCAGGAGGATGAGTGATGACAACAGCACGATAGAGACGCTGTGCCACAAACCCTCCGAGCCCCTCTATGGCATCATGGTGGAGAACTACAACAACACCAAGTGTGAAATGAAAAAGAGGATGTCCAACACGGGCCCAATCCACATCTGCTCCTGCAACGCAGAGGAGTGCAACGACATACTGATGTTCACACTCCGTTAGTTTCCCTCTTCATTCTTTCTTCTGTCTTACTTTGTGTCATTGCTAGTAGTGCTTTAAGATCATTTGTAGATTCTTAAGCAAGGTACTTCAGATTGATAAAACTGACAGGCCCAGATGGCATCTGCAGAATCACGCTGATTTTTAAGGAAAACTGCAGAATGGAGTTAAACATAATAAAACATTAAAGAGAGCTGCTAAGTATATATTTATTGGTAGATGACAGCACAATTAAATTATTTAAAATCAGCATAATCCAATTTGCTTTGTTTCTTGCCTTATTGTGCATGATTATTTGCAAACTAAGAATATTTCACATTGGATGTTTTCTTCAAAATAGCTGCTTTGAATCAAAAATGACTTTTCTTTATTGACAATCATTTGCAATTATTATCATAAACCTTTTCTCTTCCAAACATTCTGGTAACACCCACTTTTCCCAATTCAATCAATTCTAGATGGATGAAATCAAGACCAGCCCTAAAAATTATTATTATATTATATATATATTTTAAGAAATCTTTTTGAACATCACGTTTCATTCTGAAATACAGTAGATTATCAGAATAAAATAGGTGCGAACACTATTTAGATGCCAAGCAGTGTTTTAATTGTTAACTAAAATAAAAGCTATTAAAAGCAGTTTTCATTATATGAAATAAAATAGAATATAAAGCTAGAATGGTTCACTCAGGCAACTATTTGTAACAGTACTTAACACCAATAAAACTAGTTAAATGAAAATATGAAAAAACTAATAAAAATGACAAAAGCACATAATAAAATTATATAAAAAATACTCTAAAATTTAAAAATTACAGCTCATTTAAATGAAATGATAATATATCAAATGCTAAAATTACACTGATCAAAAGGTCAGGAGTTTTGTAGAATTCTGTGAATGGCAAATGTTCCAAATCGGTGAAAATCTGCGGCGTTCTGCATTCAGAGATTCCACGTGGGCATGCAAAGCAGTAAGAGAAACCAAAGTGTTTCAGCCTCCGAAGCAGCTCATGTGATGTAGCCTACGTCTCTGAGGTTTTCCATAGACTATGGAATTGCTGCTTTAGTGTCTAAATAATGAACTGCGTTTCAGCTAGTTTTGGTTTTGATAGTGCTACGCTTCATCGTGTTACATAAAAAACACTCAACTGTGCTGATAAATCAACCCCAAGCAGAACATGTTTATCTCCCACACACAAGCTGTACAATGCTAACTATTTAGCACTGGCTCGTAGCGTGTAACACGCTCTGGTATGCGAACTCAGGTTGTCGTAACGTTCTAAAGCAGCTGCATTGTTGCTGGCCGGGCTGTGCTGTCTCAGGCAGACTTTCTATTGGCTTTGGTTGTGTGGACGGCTGAGGATCTCAGACATGTGGTTTCCTGTCTGTGTAACTTGAAGCAGAGACATCACAACCACATGGCAAAACAGCTGTGTGCACTAAGCATGCACTAAAATAACCTTATTTACCACTATTTGGAAAGTTTATTACGTGTTTCGTATACTTTTAAGAGCCATTTTCATTTTTGTACAAGGAATGTCCACACAGGTTGCTGGGATTTCTGCAGTGTGGGGTATCCTGATGAGAGTGTGCTTCCTCCTTTCAGTACATAATCACATTTATTGTAAGCTGACAAAGACAGATTTTACCACTGTTAATGGGGTCATATGATGCGAAGTTTTCTTTTCTCTTTGGAGTGTTACAAGCTGTCGGTGCAACGGTAGAATCCCTAAAGTTGCAAAGACTAAAGTCTCAAAACCAAAGAGATATTCTTTATAAAAGTTATGACTTTTCCACACACCCCTAAAATGGCTCGTTTAAACACGCCCCCAATTTTCTATGTCACAGAGAGGGCTTATTTTCATTACACCACGTAAAGAAAGAGGATGGGACTATTGCTGTAGTCTTGCTGTCGGCGCCATGTTCTGGAGACACTGCGTTTCATTCATAAACGCAAATGAGGCTTCACCTCCTCATTGGAAATGTTTTAAATCTCTAAACTCTAAAATATCAAAATTGGGCTGCAGGGTGATAAACCTTTATTTACAAATGATATCAAAAGTGCTAAAAGAGACATCTTTTACACAGCCTTTCTTTAACGGCTAGGATTAAAAATGACGAAACTGCATCATCACCAGCTTTCCGTTTTCTTTTTTTTTTCTTTTTTTTCACAAAAAAACATTTTTATTTAACGTTATAATAAAAAAATAAGCAGTTAGTATGTTAAAAGAACATGCTACTTACTATTTAAACGTGAGTTTTGAGCAGTGAAGGGTGGTGCTTGTTGTTTGTCATTTCTCCGATCACAAATGTAAAGGGTAAAAAGACAGTACTAAGTCATGAAAATCGGTAATTATGTCCCCACTGGATGCAACAAATGCCTCATTTGTAATGGCTTTTATTGTTTTTGTGTCATAGCAACAGGACACAGCATGACGTTATTGTATGGGGGCGTAACATTTCCACAACAGGCTTGTGGTATTCTGCCATCGGATATTCACCGGATAGCTGGCCCATTAGAAAACACCTCACTTTTTGAGAATGTAAAAATCGACTTGTTTCAGGAAGGCAGGGCTTAGAGGAGAAACAATAATATACAGTATGTGGAAAATAACGTGTGTTTGGAAACTTAAACCACATAAAGACATTGCATTACACCAAATACACAAAATAATGTTCTTTTTAGCAACATCATATGACCTCTTTAAATTGCGGATTTATGTTACAAAAGATAATGTTTGAGCAGGTGTTTGATGCCTGTAGTGTTTGCTATGTAGGAGCAGCGAGGCTGTAATTCCATCCGGTGAAGGAGGCCTCGTTCCCTGCCAGAGTGGGGAAGTATTGCAGGAAGTCCATGTTTACTTATTGGAACCATTCCATGGCATATTTCTCCAGAAATGCCAGGCATTATTTTCCCGGACCATAACATTTTTATGACATTAACTGTGGCTGAGAGCCTGCACGTTCCAGCGATAAGCTCCCTTTTCTGTATTCGGCTGGAGATGGTGCCATTTCTTTGGACTTCATTATGGCAGATGCAGTGTATACACACCAGCTCGTAATTATGTAGTGCGCAGCAGGGCTTTGTTGTGTAGCAATTTCACACATATTTTTTTGCTGAATCTAATAAACGGAAAAGCAAGCGTGTGCTACTTTTGGCCTAGTTGGACTTTTTAGGTGGAAATACTCTGAAAACTAAAGGTGCCTTTGTATACTGAAGGTCCTATGGAATATTTTTCAAGTGACTTCTTTCTGATGAGTCACTAGAGGAGCTGTCAAAAGCTTGTATAGTTAATGATGATGATATTTAGAGAACTGCCCTTGAATGTACTTCATAAGGGTGTCTAGTTGTTGTCCAGAGAGTGTCTTTCCATTGTCTTTTCATCTTTACAGTGTTACTGGGTTATTGTCTTATAGGTTTTTAAAGGCAGATATTTCAATGGATTTTTAGTACTTATATAATTGAACATTACAAAAAAAATATATATATATATTTATATATATATATATATATATATATATATATATATATATATAAATGTATATTTATTCATT
>JAUMHI010000058.1:16057670-16106978 GCA_032359435.1 Enteromius unitaeniatus | reverse complement strand
GATTAGTAAAATGCATTGATAAGATATTCATTTGGACAACTTTAAATGTGATTTGCTCAGTATTTAGATTTTTTTGCACCTTCCGATTCCAGATTTTCAAATAGATAGATCTCGGCCAAATCTTGTCCTAACAAACCATGTATCAATAGAAAGCTTATTTATTGAGCTTTCAGATGATGTATACATCTCAGTTTTGTAAAAATTTTACCTTATGACTGGTTTTGTGGTCCAGGGTCACCTAAATATAATTAGTTCTGTAAATCATCTAACTTTAAAATGAATACAAATAATTTTATATTGCAATAATTCCACATAAACTTTTAGAATTAATGTACAAACAACATAAAGACAGTATATTTTAATTATTGTTTAGTGGTATTTGTTTTTTGACAAAAAAATACTTAAAAAAAAAAAAACAACTTCTAATTTAAGTGAACTTAAAAGAATCGTCGCATAAACCTATTATAATTAATGTAATATATTTGACATTTGAAATTAAATTTTTCAAACACTAAATTCTCAATTGAATCTAGATAAATCCTTAAAGCAATAAGTTGCTTTTTAGTTTTTGTAGTTTTTTTCTTGGATGAACAGTCATCACAGCAGCTGGATTATTAGGTTATTATATGGGTTATTATAATATGTAATATATAATATAATATAACATAAAGAGCTTTAAGATTTTTTTTTTTGATTAGATGTATTTTCTCACTTCAACACAGCCACTTCCCTCAAAACATTGGTTTGAGTTAATATGCGTATACACACACTGATAAGTATAACATATATGGTTATTGCTTGTCATTGAAGAACACATTATTAATATGAGTAATGACATTCATCCAGTTTATTTCTGCAAGATTTTAGTTCCCCATTCAGAGACATTATGGCGTTGACACATGTGAATGGTGCTTTAGAAACAGTCTGTCAGTTTCTACAGACATGTATATAATTCGCCTGCAGACTGTTAGTGCTGTTCTTCAGAATGGAGTTTGTGCAAACACTTTAACATTTAAGCATCCGCTGATTGAAAACACAAACCAAGGAAGTGGTTAATGCTTTAATGAAAATGATTTTGTAACATGGTGTTCTACAGTTTGTTTGAATTTGGCTCTGAAATGGGATGATGATGAGATATGAAGAAAGATTGATGTCACTGATTGAAGCAGACACATTTGCTGCTACTCTCTTCACAATGATGGCCGTTATTGCCTGAGCGCTCCAGAAAAAGTACATTTGTTTCTAATAAGCAACTCATAAAGCTTGTCTGGAGGAGCATGTTGCACTTTTCATTGTGGTTTGCACACATGTTTTTCTGTTTTTCTACTTGTAAACGTGATTGGCTCAATCAGAAAGAACATGAAGTGAATATGGAACCTTGATTTAGAGGTCCTGGAAGCGTGTTGTGGTTTCATCAAAACACAAAATCATTTCTATACAGTTGTAGTACACTAGTAAAATGAGCAAGCTTTACACTCAGCTAGCTTGTTATTACTGTAGCTTCGTTTTATCAGATTTCCTGTTTGCATGCGCTGTGTTATTTCTGCAACTGACGTTGGCAGTGTTGGTGAATGTTTCTATAATGTGTAATTGCATTATTAAAGTAACTAATTATGGTAAACACTTTTTTGTAAAAATGCAGTATAAAGTCTATTTATACAGGAATCAGTACAACGTATGTCTCAACAATGTCTCAATTTTTAAACCTATTATTCAAAATAATTTAAACTATTATGGAAATTAATTATCATTTATCTTATTATTTTCTAAGCCAATAGAATTTGTATTGTATTTTACAGATGCAAATAGTTGTATTATTTTATTATTATTTATTACTTCTCTCAGCACCTATGCATTAAACAAAAAATTGTGCGCTCAAACAATTAATTGCAATTATTTGCATAAAAAATATAACTTTTTGTTAGTACACACACACACACACACACACACAGTATGCTATCTATATCTATCTATCTATCTATCTATCTATCTATCTATCTATCTCTCTATATATATATGCTGTTGAAAATAATTACATGAATACATTTATATTCATATTTATATTATTATTATCAAATTACTATTATATATAAATATATTTAACACATTAACATTTTTGTCAAATGTATACATGCATGGATTTGTTTCTTTGCATAATAAATACACACAGCACACACACATATTATGTGCATAAAAACTTTTATTTTGTATCCAATTAATCATTTGACAGTACTAATAAAAATTAATAGTACATATTTTTTGTATATGTTTTGGATTTTTTAAAGTCAGCTTGATCGTATTTGCATGATTATTTTTTTTATTTCAACAAAAAAAGTTGATCATCATTTTCCTTAATAAAGTAGCTGCTTTGCCCCTGAAATGTATTGTTATTGTGTTATTCCCAACACTGTTGGCTACCCGTATGTCATGCTTATTTTGACGTATAAGTATCGTTATCTTACTGTCACACAAAAATAATAGAAGCCACAATATTCTTTCTCAGATCTAGTGAGAAGTATTCATTATTCTTTTCCGGGATGACAATCCAGTCCATTTGCCTGACAGGACAAATAAGCAGCAGCATGTGTCTGTGTCTCAGTGGAATATTTCCAACCTGACAATATGTTTCTACTCAGTTGATCTTTTATCATAGGTTATTTTGATGGAAAGAAGAACATAAAGGAAAGGAGGAAGAGTGCAGACTGAGGATCTGTGCAGACTTTACTTTCAACCCAACCCTGACCTGCACGTATATACGCTGGCTCGCAAACACACCCACACTCACATGCTTAGGAATCTTGGCCTCCGGTTATAGAGCAGATAGTTAAAAGGTCTGAGTCACACTGAGAAAGCCAGCAACAGACCAAGACGGTCAGACTTGTTTGCGGCATGAGCCATGCTATAAAACAAAGTCGTAGACATAACAAACAAATAGTAACAGGTCTGTGTTTCTCATGTAGAGCATGTTACCAATCTGAGTCTGGCAGGACTCCTGCGTGCTTTAAATTCGCTTCAGGACTGAGATCCAAAAGTCAGTAGCGTACATATGGGAATCCTCACTTTTGACGTTTTCAAAAGTTAAGCAAGTACACAATATGCCCAGCCAGTGAATGAAGCAAGTCGAAACTTGTTAACCATTGATCATTAGTATGCAAGAGGGTGGAGACAATTGGCCTGTTGATATTGGTAAACTTAAAGGATATGTGACATGTCATGTTTTGAGGGGTTTATTAACTGGGGAAGTCATGGAAAGCTTTCGAAGTTTTGGGTGACTTTCTGACTTTTTAGCTTGTAGTTGGCGGAAACGGGCATCCACACAAAAATAGACCGTTTTTTTATTGCAAGTTCTCTAACAGTGATGTTTCAAGGCATATATGGCTCTTCATCAGACCACTCAAAGCTTTATGCATTTTTCAGAAGCACAATGACTTACACAATTTTTTTAATTCACACGTTCTCTGGGAATCCAGCCCACAACCGTGCTTTACTAGTTTGAGCTACAGGAAGGCAAAGGTCATGTAAACATAGGCAGAAATGAATTAGATGTCCTATATCAACCAACACTCTTTAATTAAAACCCCAATATGCTAAAGATAAATTCTGCATTCTTAATGAATCCTTTTCCAGTATGTGTGAACAATGGCAGTAGTAATAGCGGTGTTCGCTAATGCACTAATGAGAAACATGTCTATTGGTCGTGAGAAGCAATTAAATTTTAATAGATTAACTTGTGAGTCAGAGGCTTTGGAATGAGTAATCCACTTGATTCTTGTTAAGACCTTGGCACAGATGTACAGTGATGCGTTTAACAGTAGAGCCTGCAGAAAAGTGCCTCTTATTAGCTGATAATGTCATGGACCGCAGCAGTGTGGCTGGCACCCTGTTTTATGTGGCTGGAAAAGGCGCTGTGATTTCATGCATGTTTATATTGGTTGTTTGGCTCGAGAAGAGGTTTCTGCCGCTGTATGTGAAGGGTTGAGTGTTTCCTCTGCACCACACGGCTATGCTTTTTGCATGCGTTTGCTGACTGTTCTGTCTGCCAAAAGCGTTGGCATTTATTGACGGTTTTGCTCTCCCGGTGTCGTGTATCCATTTCTGTTCTTTTTATGTCTGTGTCTAAATGATAAGGTGTGTCTGTATGTTTGATGGAAGAATGCAGACAGACGAAACACTGACTCCACTCTCTGCCCACGTAGTTGGCAGCTCTCACTTCGTCTCTGGATTGAACCTGCAGTGTTAGGGCTTCCAAGCCAGTCCTCAGGTTGGCAGGCGCACATCGTTGCTATGTAAACTTTGCCTTGAAAGATGAAGTCTCAGAACAGGCTCTCACTGTGTGGGATTTGCGCAAGCTCCATGGTGTGGCAGGAAAAACTGTCTGCTCAAAAACTGGGTTAATGATTAAGAGTTCAGTTAACCTGGGTACTAGGTAACTGGATGATTATTGCTGCCATTTCAAATGGCTCCAAATTGTGGACTGCCCCAAGTAATCAATTAATAGATCATTAATTGATTACTTTCATCAAAGAGTGAACTCTAGGACACAAAGCATTTTTTTCAAAGCAAAGCATATATATATATATATATATATATATATAATTTTTAAATAAATATTTTATTAGTTAATATTTTTATTTATTTTATTGTAAATCAAATGTTTTATACATTTATTTACTTGCATTTACAAATGTTCTCTATGATACCAGAATAATAATACAATTAGTTGTTTATTATTTAAATAAACATTCCAATTTATTTTTATTTATTATATTATTATTCATAATATTTTTACTTTTCTAATAATTTACCTACATTTATAAATGTTAAGCTAATTGGAATTTGATCATTCATTAAAGGCAAAATGCCTTCAGCCAATAAATTGCTGTCAGGTCAACTAAAGATTTCTTGTTTAACAAATGATCAATTAGCAAATATTGATTTCTCATCATTTCAGTCTTACACGGTTAACATGAGGCAATCTCTGAAGTCTATGCCTCTGCCTCCAAATCAAAACAATTTGGAAAGCCAAACATGGCATTGTTTGTTCAGACAGCACTTTTAGGGTAACTTAGACAACATTTAGGAAAATGTTTCCATGTTTTTATGTTGATTCAATAAGCCATTTTTTTAAGTGCATTGATTCATCAGCATGTAAATAAGTAGTTTTGATATGCATTTGCTCTAGATAAATGTTGACATTCTTCTGCTTTCTCTCCAGCTATTGGTCCAGACCCCACAAATAACCAGGTGGTGTTGGTGATCCTGGTCAGTTTGCTGCCCCTCCTGGTTCTGGCTGTGCTGGTCATCGCCTCCTTTTACTGGTATCGCATGTACCGCCGCCGAAAACTGGACGAGTGGGAAACCAAGAAGCCATCCAAACGCAAAGGTCCCAAAGGCCCACTGGACTGTAGCGATGCCTGCGCCATCATGATGGACGACGACCGCTCCGACAGCAGCTCCACGCACGCTAACAACCTCAACCACAACACAGAACCTCTGCCCATCGAGCTGGACCTTCAGGTGGGCAAGGGCCGCTTTGCAGAGGTGTACAAAGCCAAGCTGAGACAAAGCCCCTCGGAGCAGTTCGAGACGGTGGCGGTGAAAATCTTCCCCTACGAAGAGTACGCTTCCTGGAAGAATGAAAAGGACATATTCTCAGACATCGATCTGAAGCATGAGAACATCCTGCACTTCCTGACAGCTGAGGAGAGGAAGGTGGAGAAGCAGTACTGGCTGATCACGGCCTATCATCCACGCGGGAACCTGCAGGAATACCTCACTCGACACCTCATCAGCTGGGAGGACCTGCGGATGCTCGGGGGCTCTCTGGCCCGGGGGGTGGCTCATTTACATAGTGACCACACCCATTGCGGGCGTCCTAAAGTGCCCATCGTCCACCGAGATCTGAAGAGCTCTAACATCCTGGTGAAGAATGACCTCACTTGTTGCCTCTGTGATTTTGGACTTGGCCTCCGCCTTGACAACTCTCTGTCGGTGGATGACTTGGCCAACAGTGGACAGGTGGGTCATGCAACAATATTTTATCTTTTTAGGTGCATACAGCAAACGGACAGGTTATACATTATCAATCAAACACCTTTTTTAATGTTCTTGAAGGAAGTCCCTCAGCAAGGTTGCATTTATTTAATGATAAAAATTGCAATATTGTGAAAGTTATTACAATTCAGAATATATTTTAAAGTGTTTTATTCATTTCAGTTCAACACCAATCGCCAAACACATCAGAATGAAAGAGATCAGGAGCAAACATCCACTGTCCACATTATATACATAAAAGAAAGGCTGAAAATATATTTAAAAAAACAATTAAATAATAAAATAACAATGTCAAGTGAAGCTTTGGCATGTTCCATACCTAAAATTGTGCAGATTTACAGTGGCAGGTACATCAAGTCATAACTTGCAAGGAAAATCCCCTCAGGCATCTCACCATGTGCAGATGCGTGTGTTTTATGTATGTGTGCTCTTTGTTCAAACTGTCTGCTCAGATTTATGATTCACGGGCTGAAAATGAAAAGACAGAGGCAACAAGTGAATCAGTAATAAACTAGCTAACAATCACCTGACTCTGCAACGTCTCTCCTTAACCAGAGTGCTTTGATGTATGTCAACATTCAGTGGGTCCCAGGCAGTGACCCCAAAAATAGTTCAAAAGGGAGTTTAAACGGCACTGCTAAGGTTACGTTTAATTTCCACACATAGATTTGTTGGTTCATTGGTGTGAACTTTTGTACTTTTAAAGTGAGGTCAAGTGTTTTGAAGTTAAAGAAATAAAAAAAGACGTGAAAATAGCTTGGAAACCACGAAACAACAATCATAATGGCATTAATAATAAGAAAAACATTATTATTATTATTATTATTATTAATAGAAAATGTAACATTACATACATATAATTGAAATATTAAATTAAATAATAATAATAAATCATATTTCTAAGTAATAATAATTATATTTATACTTTGTCCTGACAATCATGAAAAATATTTTTCTACATATTATGAATAAATTCTGAAATAATTGTTTCATTATAAGTTATAATAATAATAATAATGCTACATTTGTGTTAAGATATAATCTTAGGAATTATTTTTCTTATTATTATTGATAATAATTACATATATAAAAAATAATTGTTGCATAATAATTTAATTATATATATGTCATGACATTCATAAGAAATATTTTATTTATACAATGTTATTGTTATCATTGTATTTCATTATAATCAAAATATTACTATTAGTTATAATATTTTCAGATGACTAAAAATAATGAATAATATATTTATAATTGGTAACAATTAACATAACTGATAAAAAAAATTAGGGGGAAAATGTAGAAAAATATTAGCAGCTGTGTTCGTGTGATCATGACATTCAGAAATATACAATATCAAATGTGTTGTATCTGATTCTCAGGTGGGTACAGCCAGGTACATGGCTCCAGAAGTGCTGGAATCTAGGATCAACCTTGAGAACATCGAGTCGTTCAAGCAAACCGATGTCTACTCCATGGCCCTGGTGCTGTGGGAGATCACATCCAGGTGTAACGCCATTGGAGGTGAGTACACAAACACTATCAAGATCTCACATGGAAACATAACTGTTATTTTGGCATTTCCCAAACCAATATGGTTAGTAAACTTGAGACAATGCTATTCTGCTATACCCTTTCCGTTCTGCCTGTAATTGTTCCTCAAGGAGAACAGGGATGAAAATAGGCTCGCTTTTTGTGTGGTTCTGTTAGTGGCACTTTTTTTTTCTGCTGCCATCGTTGGGCTATTGTTTGAGTAGACTGCATGGAAAACCCACTGCGGCCCACAGTGTGTTTTGACCGATTTGCAGCATCCTGTTATTGGAGGAGCCGTTCTTCAACAAGAGAAGAGATGGTACGGAATACTCCTCTCTCTGTTTGGGGAATGTAAGGAATGTGTGAAATGTCAAGTGCTTCCTAAGAACTTTCCCTTCTTTGGTCAGGTGGGAAGACAGACGCTAACATATTCTTGGCATACTGACACATCGAAAAACAGTATTCATATAGCTGTCATGGAGCGTTCATGTATGAAATACAATAACAGAAACTGTAATTAGTTATGGATGTAAATATAAAAAAGGATGCATGTGGAAATTCAGGAAGAGGGAGCGATTGTGTTTTTGTTTAGGGTTTTTCCTGTGCTGAAAAATTATCAGGGGCTGCCCAGTTAAAAATTCGGTCTAGTATTAGTAGAAGTGTTCATCCTAGTAAATGCTAAATGCCTTTCCAATTAAAACACACAGAATGGATGAAGTCTACTAGATTTTCTTTCCAACTTTGGTCCACTCAATAACTCGAGTGCATTAATTACTTGCAAGGCGTAATAAATAAATAATCTTAATTAGGTTATGGTGCGGAAAATTTGAAAAAAAAACGTTATTTATTTATTTCTTAAAATAATGAATACTTTTATTAAGCAATGGTGTATTAAGTATCTCAAACATCACAAAGACATTTATAATGTTACAAAATATATAATATGAATAATAATGATCATAATAAAACACATTTCTCAAGCACTAAATCAACTATCAATTCATTTACTATCACAGAACTAAATTACAATTTAAAATGTATTCAAATATAAAACTGTTATTTAAAATTGTAATAATATTTGACATAAAAAGACGTCTTCCAAAAAAAAAAAAAAAAAACGAACCAATATTAAACTTTTGAACATGAATTAAGGTAAATCTTGTTGGATTTCTCTGAAAACAAGACATACATTTGCTTTCCATGCACCTCAAAATTCTGCTGATGTTTAAATGAAGGTGCATCGATTTACTATTTTAATCATCTTTCGTAATATGAGTGGCAGTGTATTTGCATGTGTATATTGTTTCACACACTGTCCCTGTCGAGTTGTTACCCACATGCCCCGGCATGCCTCTCTCTCATGCTGCTTGGAGCTTATCTGCAGAGCAGGAGCTGTTTTCAGCCAGACAGTGTGTGTCGAGCGGGTAGAGACAGACATCCTGGGGTCTGTCTCCAGCTGCAGTTCCACCTTCAGAATGCAATGTGAAAAACCTGGAATCTCTTTCAAAAACGGAGAAAAGAAACATTTCTGGATGTAGCCCTTGCAGACAGCAGCTGCAGAAAGCCCATATGTGGGTTGATGGTGAAATGGAAAGCTGTGGCTGCGTTGTTCTGCTGCGGCTCACTGTGTATGCTACTAAGTCCTGAATTAGCCCGGGGTGCGGCCTGGTCTGGAGTAGTACAGCAAACTTGAGACCTTGCCAGCCGAGGAGAACTCCCTCCTGTTCCTCGGAGAAAGACGAGAAAACAAATAAATGGAGGACAGCAGCTGGCTAGCAGGTGGCAGAAGCCCATACAGGGCACCCATCCATCAGTGCAGGTCTCAGATTCACTCACTGACTCTTGCTCTTTACAAACACACAGAAGAGCAAAGGATGTTGTGCGTGCATGATCCACCCCAAATTTTTCTGACTGAAGCCTGAAAAATCCTCCCGTCTGGCTACATTGCTGTCGCATTACTCTTTAGGCGACGTTTAAATAGGTCCTTGTGTTTAAACAGAAATCTTACCTCCAGTCTGCCCCAACTGACTGACTCACTTACTGTGATTTATGAACATTTAAACCTCTCTCTTTTCTTCGTTGTCAGTGTATAATTTTCTCAGAAATAACTCTAGTAAATCCTAGTAAATGGTGAAATGGTTTAGATTAGTATGGTTTTAAACATATATTTATTTTAAAGTCAATGTCTGGAACAATAAAACATAGCAAAAGTGAATGATAAAGCATGATAAGAAATGGTATATATATTTAAGGTCACACTTTTATAAATGAATAAATAAAAAAGTCTGATACATAAAAGCACACAAAGAATGAAGAAAGTGTTTTCTTTTTTTCTTCTTGTACTCTTTCCCAGACAGAGACTTAGTCAGGCAGGTCTGTGGAGGTAGCAGACGGTTAATCTGAAGGGGAAACTGTAGTAAAAAAAAAAAAAGCTTCCCTGGATACTTGAAGCTGGGCCTGGGGTGTGAGGCCTCAGCCGGCAGGACATCTGTTCCCAAAACCAACGGCATTCCTTACATAGCGACTGCATTTTAGTTGCTCAGCCCTTGAGCAAATCAGGACATATAGAAAAAGCAAGAAAGACACCCAAAAAGTTATGCTCGATGACCTTAATGTTTCATACAGCTATGTGTCCTCATCTATGGACTGCATGCTAAGCTCCATCAAGTCAGACCCTCACACGGGGCACCGAGGACCACAGCAGAAATAGCACCACAGCGGCGGGAGTATTTTGTTTAAGAGCTGAAACAGGGGAAGTCCACTTGTCAAAAACAGGATGCGTTCACTTGTGGAGTCAGCTTCTCCGCAGGGGCCCAATCACAGTCCTCCACTTCCTGTCCCAGGCTGCACACTGGCCTAGCCCCTTCCTGTGGGCCAAGAGTGCTGGGCAAGAACCACAAAACATGCTCTCCAATCAAGAGCAAACGGCTCCAAAGTAAACCTACTCATCCACCATCATTTGCTGTAATGGATTTTATACTGGCCTAGAAGAGGACAATAACTGCTGTTTTATGACATGTCCTGCTGTTTTTGGGAAATGGGGTTTTGGTTGTTCTTGCAGATTTTTTAGCACCCTGTGTGTGTTTGTGTGTTATCTATAGCTGGCTCTGGTCAAGTACTTGGCTATGGAGGCTGAGGACAGATATATGTTTGGGCCTCTGCAGCTGTGAGTTTCACAAGGTCTGGAAAATGAGTTTTTTTGGAGCTCACTGGCACAGTCCAGTCATATTTCATCAATTTGTTCTCGTGAACAAAACAAATGACCCCCAAACTCAGCATTGTTTATTGTTGCCGTTTTGATAGAGCAACTGACTTCGGCCCATTTTTCTCCTGATGTCGCATTAACATTTATTTTCTTCCCGAATATAACAACCAGAGCATATGAAACATGCACTCTTTTCCGCATTCAGGGCTTGCTTCCAGCTTCCAGTTTCCAACCTCAGTACTTCCAACAATAATTCTTCATGCTGTCATGAGGGGATAGTTCATGTGTTCGTCTCATGTGTGTCTTTGCAGAGGTTAAGGATTACGAACCTCCCTTTGGCTCGAAGGTCCGAGAGCACCCCTGTGTGGAAAGCATGAAAGACAATGTGTTGAGAGACCGGGGCAGACCAGAGATCCCCAACAGTTGGATGAAACACCAGGTAAAACAGCGTAGAGTTGCATTTTGATCACAGAACATGGTACAAGACAGCTTATTAGCAGAGAGATGAGCAACTCAAGTGCATCCAAAATAAAAGTTTTTGTTTGCATAATAAATGTGTGTACTGTACTGTATATTTATTACAGTATGTGTATATATAAATACACACAGATGTATCTATATGTTTAAGAAAATGTTTTATTTGTGTACTAAATCTATTTCTAAAGAAATTATATCAAAATAAATATATATATGTAAATATTTTCTAAAAATATGTACCGTATGAGTGTGAATTTATATACACATAATAAATATACACAGTACACACACATAAATATTATGTAAACAATTTTATTTTGGACGTGATTAATTGTTCGACAGCACTAGATATAGTTTAAATGAATATAAATATATACATGTAAATATTTCCTAATTATGCATGTTATTCACAGTACACACACATGTATTACGTAAATGAAAAAAATATATATTTTGGATGCGCTTAATCGCAATTAATCATTTGACAGAAATAATAAATACATTTATAATGGTGCAAAAGAATTTAATGTTAAAATATTTACTTATATATTTACTAAGCAACTGTTTTCAACATTGATAATAATATTCTTAAGCATGGACTACGAAATACTGAGTAAGATTGGTTTGACTGTGAAAAATATATTGACAAAAAGTGAGTTTAGAACCCAAATATGTTGATTAGCTAAACTAGCCATAGTTAATTAGTTGAAAATCCTAATTTATGCAAATGGAATCATGAAATATTGACTATTACTATAATAAAACGGTGTATTGTAGGCAAATACATGCACCAACACTTGTGTTTCATCTTCAGGGTGTAGCTGCAGTCTGTTCCACCATCAACGAGTGCTGGGATCATGATCCTGAGGCCCGGCTCACGGCGCAGTGTGTGGCCGAACGCTTCAGCGAGATGGATGATGACCTAGACAAGCTGTCCACCTGCAGCAGCTCCGAGGAGAAGATTCCAGAAGATTGCTCCGTGAGCGTGAGCGATGACAAATGAGAGAGAGAGAGAGAGAGAAAGGTCATTCTCGCTCGCTCTCTCTCTGCAGAAACTGAATGTTTGGATCCTTCCAGTGAGGTGAAGTGGAAGAATATGGCCTTTTCATAAAGCTTTATGTTTCATAACCAAAGATTTCATGCACTTTATCAGATTATGCATAGCTCACACTGAGGAAGGTCAGGCTGCCGAGCAAGAGGAGCTGGACAGACGCTGGTTTTCTCCTCTGACAGCTGACCGAGAGCCAAATGTAATCAGGAATATGTTTTGCCTCAACACTAAAGATTCATATAGGAGATTGTAAGACTTTTTACAGATCACTTCAGGATTTTCTGGATTTATGGAAGAATGTGTTTGGTGAGAGATTTGTGTGTTTGTGTGTTTGGAGTTGCTTTTAGCGAGAAATGTGTATTGTGCTTGTTAGCCAAAGAAAAAAGTATATTGTAAATACCTTTTGACATTAAAATCAACCCACACTATTGAGAGAGCCAAAAAGGGAAGAGTATATGCTGCACATGCTAAAAAATATGTGTTAAGCAAACATTTTTTTAAAGTGCCCCTATTATGGGTTTTGAAAGGTTTGTCATATAATATGCATTAATTTTTACCTTGTTTGTTCAGCGACTCCCAAAAGATTCATGCAACGATTCATTTTTCCAAACCTCTTAGGTCGATTTAAATTAAAGCAGCACCTAGTGGCAAAGAATGAATTTGCATTTTCCTTCAGACCAATGTGAAAAGACCAACAAGTGGGCGGGTAAAACGCTAATGTTTATTTTAGCATCAACACAACGACTCCTTTCTTTTGAGAGAAAATAACTTTATAAACAGTGCACATAATAGGGACACTTTAAGTTCACAAAGTGCCTCATGCTCACATATCTCGGGTATTAAAATGTGCCTCTCTTTTACTACTTTTGTATGTAATATATTGTAAATCTTTGATGATTAAAATACATTTATGTACAGTATCGACACAACAATGATCTTGTTTTCATTTTCTTTAGTACAGCCTGTTCATTGTGTATTATGAGTGGGATTCATCATCATTAGACAGTGTTTTTGCTCTCAGCCTGGGAAATATGTGAAGGCTCCTTTCATATTAATGATGATTGACAACCAGATTATAATTACCTGTAAGACCGTCGCTGGTTGCATCAATGTTTTAGTAGTTTTTTGGTCTTAACAAACATTCCATTAACCAGTTGTCATGCATGTCCTGCTAGTTTAGTGTTCTGGGAAACAAACCTCCTAACAGAAAATCAGCCGTCAAGTATGCCTCGCTTTTCTGTACATAAGCCTCGGGGTTTATGCTGCAAGAAAACCTTCAGCTATTGCTTAATCAAGACATTTTTGTGTGAAAGCATCTTTTAGCATGACAGCAGAGTGAGTAACAGTGCTTTAAACTAGATTTCTGTCATTTTTAAAAGAAAATATTAATAATGATTTAAACCCCATCACATGAAAAAAATGCTGATATGTGGTTATTTAAGTTTGTATACTATTATAGTATTTATTAATTAGTTTTATTTTTTAAATATTTTTGGTTTTATTAAAATTTTTATCTAAAGCTTCATTCATCTTATTATTTTAAGTCTCATTATCATACTTTTACTTCTTTATTTTTGTAATTTTTATTTAACTTTATTTTTAATTTACTTTTAATTTGAGCATTGTATTTCTACGACAGAGTTTAAAAAAAAATCAAAAACTACAAGATTAAGTTTGAAACTACGAGAATAAAGTCATAATATTGAGATTAAAGTCGAAACTACGAGAATAAAATCGAAAATACAAGAATAAAGTCGTAATATTACGAGATTAAAGTCAAAACTACAAGAATAAAGTCTTAATATTACGAGATTCAAGTCGAAACTACGAGAATAAAGTCGTAATATTACGAGAATAAAATCGAAACTACAAGAATTAAACCGTAATATGAGAATAAAAGTTGAAACTACGAGATTAAAGTTGTAATATTACGAGATTAAAGTCGAAACTACAAGAATTAAGTCGGAATATGAGAATAAAAGTTGAAACTACAAGAATAAAGTCATAATATTACGAGATTAAAGTTGAAACTACGAGAATAAAGTAATAATATTAGGAGATTAAAGTCGAAACTACGAGAATAAAATCGTAATATTATGAGAATAAAAGTCGAAATATTATGAGATTAAAATTACGAAATTACGAGACTGAAAGCTGAGACTTTGTTATAAAATTACTAAAGGGACTAATCTTATTGATATTGGGTGGCACACTAACGAATCCAATAGAAGACATGAAATATTATTTCCAAGCATATTGTCCTGCGATTATTACACATTATTAATTTCTGCTAATAAACCCACATAAATGTCTTTGTAGTTTATTAAAAAGGGTTAAATAAGAGAGCTACAGCGCCCCCAAAGGAATGTGGACTGAGTGTGTGAGCTGATGTTAAGAAGCGCTTTAATAAATATCATATTCTTGATATTAAGTGGTTTCCGCGAGTTCTTATCTCATCCCAGTAACATGAAGCGGCCGCTAGGACGCAACAATATTCAAATATGCCTATATCTGGTGGCCTTCTCTCCATTCGGGTCATTTACAAGTGCACTATACTAAATATTTCGACTTTAATCTCATAGTTTTGACTTTATTCTCGTAGTATTACGACTGTATTCACGTAGTTTCGACTTTATTCTCGTAATTATATTTATTGTCATTTATATTAATATTAACTAATATTAACTCATTTATATCGGCGTGAAACCCGTGGTTTTAATAAATTCAGATGAAATAGTATTTAATTTCAGTTTTATTTTTCACGTATGAGTTGTATAAATATTTTTAATTAAAGCAAGTTTTGTACTGAGCATGCTCAGTGGTTCATTTAAGCGTAAGATAAAGCAGGTGGCTGTCAAATTGAGTGTAATAATCTCTCTCTTGTGTAGCGTGAGGTTGTTTGAATTGAGCTCTCACGCTGGAGTCAGTAGCGGTTCATCTGGGCTTTGTTTGGTAGTGAGAGTTTTGAAATTCCTGACCGGGAACGACCGTGACCATAATGACAGAGAGAACGAAGACTGCGCGAGTCCCTCAGACGGGTCATTTTTATCCCCGGCAGTCGCACACACCCCTGTTCCTCTGACCAACCCTCTTTTCCCTAGTGTCTATTGTTTCTTTACTATTTTAGCCCCTAAACCGCTGGAACGTCTGGGGGGAGAAGCAGACGAGGGAATAAACCGGTATCTGCGGGGCTGAATGGCTATAAATATCCCTCTGTGGCACTGATCTCAGAATAGGATTTATGGGCCCGTTCTGAGTCCTGGCATTTGTTGTTGTTGTGGTGTTCTAGAGAGAGCTGAGCTGACCAGAGGGAAACCGTCGTGAATCCACATTTTTCTGTCGGGAGAGATGGAGTAAACAGTTTAGTCTCTGGTCTCCATTTTCAGAGGTGGTGTAAATAGCTTGAGTACTAAAATGTATAAATAAAATACGCTTAAGGAAAGGATTTACGAGACCTCAAAAATGTGCCTGTGAAAAAAACATGAAAAATTCATTAGACTACGTATACGGTAAGCTTTCGTTTACACCAACTTCATTGAGCCTAAATAATCAAATCATCTCTAAAGATTGTTGTTTAGTTAATCCTCAATCCGAAGTAACCGAAATAACAAATTAATTCACTAAGAGTCTTTTGAGTCACATGATTCTTCAGAAATCATTCGTATATGCTTATTGTGTGATCAAAAACATTATATGAAGAGTTAATTTGCAAAAATTCTTTTTTCATTGTGCGTTCTAATTAATCTCATCCACACTTGGGTTACTATAGGTTAAAAATAACTTTTAAAAAAACAGCTAACTAACAATAAAAACATGATATCATAATGAAAAATATGATTTTTGAAAATCAAAAAGTCTGTTTTTCCTATTAACTCTTCATATTATTGTTATCAAATTATAGTTGCTGCTTAATATTTCTGTGAAGGCTGTGATACATTTTTCTGAATTCTTTCATTATAGAAAGTAAAAAAAACACAATTTAATTAAAATATATTTATTTATTTAGAAATTATTTATTTTACTAGCAATTTTGATCAATTTAATGCATCCTTATTAAATATTTCTTTAAAAAAAATAGGCATATCCTATCTTTCCTACATAATGTCTCTAAAGTTTGACTCTGACGCCTAGTTTGAATAATTTGATTGATGAATTCTTGTTGTTTGCTTCTTTTATAAACTTAAAAAGCATCCTGTTTTGTTTGAGTGCCACAAGACTGGCTTTTTAATTATTGAGCCAGAGACACTCGTACCAAAGGTCGTGAAGGTCTCTGAGGTTCTTCTCCAGTTGAGTTGTTGTGGTGGGCTCTGGGCAGGCCAGGATGGCTGATGTATATCTGTTTGAAGACGTTCACCTTTTTTTCCGACACGTCTGGTAGCGAGCCACCACCAGGCTGTGTTTCATCATGCTCTTTGATCGCTGGCGCCACCCCAGGGTACAGAGATCAAACAACAGATAAGAGATAGACACCGGAACAGGAACACAGTGCACACGGCCCAAACACACCACGAGCATACTTGCTTCAGAACAAACACGCGTGGAAGGAGCCTAATGACAGGCTGGACCACTGAAACACCAGTGCACCTCCACATATTATTGATGATCTCCGGGCTGTAAAAGTACAAGTAAACACAAGAAGTAGGCCTATTATATAAATGGCCTATTTTATGGCCTTTGTGTTGTGACATGATTTTTATACATTAAGCATATTTTGACATATTTGCATAGCCAAACCCATGGAGTAAACAGCATAAGGCCTGCTCTACATCGCAGCAGATCCTAGCCAAAAATGGCATTAAAGATATGTTTAATGACCACAGATTACTGTGTCTGCATTAGATGATATCACAACGAAAATGGATTTATTTTGGTGCAGTTTCTTTATAGGGACGAACAAAAACACCAATGACTTTTTAGTATCTAAAGAACACAAGTGCTAAACTCAAAAAATGCAAAAATATATAATGTAATAAGGTGTTTTATTTTTTACATTTATAAATTGTATTATTAATAATAATAATAATTTATTAAAATTGTTAGTTTTTCAATTCATTACATTTTTTTAATGTGTTAGTAACTCATAATTTTAATCCTAATTTTCATAAATATGCATTTATAATCAAAGTTGTCCTATAAGAATAGGTATTGTTTTTGATTTTAGGACAACTTTGATGAAAGGTTCTGATCCACTGAATGTTGACTACTGTATACAAGCCAGTTTAAAAATAGAATCAAATATAAATGGTAATGATTTTATTTGTTTGTTTTTTATTTTTAAAATTAATTTATCTATCATTTATTTCATTTTATTTATTTATGCATTTATCATTATGTATAATATGACCTTGTTGCATGTAACAGGATATCTCATATATTATATACATACATATTTTACTTGAATATGCACATATGCAAGCCAGGCTGAAAGGAGATTAAAAATGAATGATTATTTATTTATTTTGTCAAATATGGCTTTGACATGTGTTTAACAGGAAAACTCCTTCATTTATCTGATGATTTACAGAACGCAGCCTATATGTTTTAAAAGCCAGGTTGAGTGAGAATCAAATAGAAAACAAGAAATGAAGTAGAGTTGGCAGAGGTCAGCACAAGATCCCCAAGCAAAGACGTAAACTTTTCTTTTAGTTTTCTTTCACTCCGATTTCAAATCTTAAATCTTAAAAAAAAAGTCTACCATCTGCGGCCTGCTCCACAGACATTGCTTGTTTACTAAAGTCTTCCGTTCCCAGACTAAAGCACTAAATCAAACCCTTTGTTGTCAGAGATCTGAGGATTTGACTTTGTTTTACTCCAGTGAGTGATGTTCCTGAGAAACATTTGTGGATGGGAGAAGTAGTTTCTGACGCTGTAGTGAAAACTGCCCTCTGGTGGTCACTGTTTTAAACACCATGGCAAGTGAATACGGTTCAGTATCATTGTTCAGTATATAGGCATATGTTGAATTTCTACCATATTATTGCTGTCACCATGAAGACAATATAGTAGTTTATTATTATTATTATTATTATTTACGTGGTTAATGTTTTTAAGGAACTCCTTCTGTTCTTTTGATCTCCTTATCTGGAAAGAAGAAAAAAGAAAAGACAACCATGTCTATATTATATTGTTTTAAAAAATGACTTTATTTACATCTGATTATGTCCTGTCTAGCTTTGACCACTAGAGAGAGCTGTTCCATACGTTAAATCATTTTTTTTTTTAAACATAAAATTGTCCCGCTTATTTATCTATTGTATTTACTTTTTTAAGTAGACAAAGCAGACTTCTTACATGATATTCCCACAATGCCAAGCGTCGCAGTAAATTGTTCCTCACTGCAGTGTTTACAGGCTTTACAGTCCTAAATTCTCTGGAAATTCATTTGGAAAAAATGCAGTAGGAAGCTTTTTTTAAAAACATTATCAAGTAATTAGTCATTTTCCATAGTAGATTCCCATTCCAGTTTGGTAGAAAGCCAAATCAGAATGATCATTAGTAATTATGAGCCTGTGTGCTGAGTTCTGGGCCGTCGCTGTAAGTGCCTCGCTGTCTCTGCAGATCAGTCTGACATCTTTTCCAGCACTTCAGTCCATTATAGTGTTACTGGAGAAGCCGAAGAGAGATTGGAAAGCAGTTTTACAGCAGAAGGCCACCTAATGAAGACAAACAGAGCCTTTCCACACTGCTGGTATGTTATTTTGTGAGACGTGTCTGCAGATACAGAGACAGATCAATGCCTCTGAGTAGTGGCAGAGTAGATTATGAAGTATATTGTGTCGTTTTGTACATAAACCTGCAGTCCGGCCACCAACATCTACTGGTGAGACAGGTTTGGGGAACAAAATACAAATAATATAAATAACTATAAGACAATGAAGTTGAAATTTAAATGAATAACCAGCTTATATCAATATGTTAAATTTTACTTCTCATCAGTTTCTTATCACCATGATGCTAAGGTTACTTTAGCTTATAGCTCAATCAAAAATTATGCTATTCCATTCACACCATTCTGGATGACATTTTTTTGAAGAACAGGGTTTCAACAGTTTTTTTGTTGTTGTTTTGTATCAGTTGGGTTCAGTATTGTTTGGATGTTAATATTCTTTAAAATACTTTTGTTTCTTCAACTAACCCTAGGCGGCCCAAAATGACCCTTGGGTTCTCCATCACGTCCTCTGGTTCATCGCCAGAGTACTAGCTGGCCATTCGGACTCCAATTCCCATAATGCCTCATACCTGGGACTGATCGAGCACACCTGTTGTTACCACGCCATGCTGTATAAATGCAGCATTCACAGTCTAGTCTGTGCGAAGTCTTGTTCTTGCTACTGCCTGACATTTCTGAGCGTTTATATTCTGATTGATCTCTGTTATTGGACCTTGGGCTGTTTCCTGGTTCTGTGATTGTTATCTGTGACCACTGCTCTGCTTTTGGATATCTCTGTCATTGATTCTGCTCCTCCTGATCTCTGCCTGTACAACTTATTCTAAATATAAGCTGCAAATGGATCCCTCTCTGCCTCTGGCCTTGTTATAGTACGTATGTGTGTGTGTATGTGTGTATATATATACATATATATATATATATATATATATATTATATAAAGGTAGTTTGATAATGTTCTAATTTATATTTAATGGTTATGATGTATTTATTATCTGTTAAAATTATTTTCCAACTTAAACTGTTGTACTGTACATCATGAATGCACAGAACTTTTAAATTAATGCACAGAACTTTTAAAAATTGTGTTCTCGGGGGGATGCTTTTAGTTAGATTTTCAAAATGTTTTTATTTATTTTATGGTGCAAACATCAGTACAACACATTTCCACATTTCCAATGCAGCACAAATATGACTATATATTTCATAACCATTTAAAATCATCATGGTCATGTTTGTGTGTGTGTTCATTCACATGGCACCGATCACATTCACATTTACCAAGTTTTATGCCATTCTAAGGTGTAAAACATTCTAAAAATGTTAAAAAAACAAAAACTAAATTTTTCATCAAAATAAACCAATAGCACCAGAGGGTTAAGTTAAAGAGAGGCTGCAACCTGATCTCGGCATTTAAAAAAAGTTATAGAAATGTCTACCTTTGTGCCTAGCAGGTTCAGAAGAACATAATAAATCATGTAAGAGCCCATAACCCAACATTTCTTACAGAGACATTTATCTTTAACAACCTGCACACTTTGAGTAGTCATTAATGTCTGTAGCACAAACAGTGAGCCTAATCTGAATACTTATGAAAGAACCACTAATAAACAGCAAATTAATGATTAATCAAAGCGAGCACTTCATCTGAGACGCCAGCATCAGTATAGTTTCTTCTGCCAATAGCTACAGATATCTTCAGAGAAATAAAGGCCCGAAGTGTTGTGATCTTAGCTGGATCATTCACAATAAATAGAACAGCCCAATAAATGAACACACACAAGAATAGCAGTCTTTTTCTTCTGTCGAACAGATACACACTCAGCCTCATTATCTGCCTCCATCCCAAACAAATGATATGAGTCACCAGAAGGTAAGTCACATCTTGGGAAAACCATCTGATCACTTCTAACCACCTCATACACAGAATTTTTTTGTATAAACTTTCTGTCATCATTCTCCTACTGAGACAAAGAAACCACAGAAGAAAGCGCAACAGGGAGAAACAATTTTTAGAAGAGAATGTTAATGTCAGACTGCAGCGGGTAATTGCCTTGGCATTTAAATAAGAAGGATCTTCTGGAATTACTAAAATGGTCCAGGTGCTATTCTCTAGGAACACAGCTACTGTTAAAAATCAAACAATGGCACCAAGAAGACCAGTTAAACAAGAGCACCACAAATATATCATGTTCTTAAACTGTATTTGCATTTTACTTCCAGTAAAAATGTGTAAACATCCTAAAACCAGGGTAAATTAGAAGCAAAAGAGCATATATATGTGTATATATATATATTTATTTCTTATTTATTTATTTATTTTAATTCGGTGGTAACCTTTAAAGTTGCAGTCTGTAATTTTTCGTGGGTCTTGCGGAAGAACATTATAGCCGGAACTACTTCTCTCTTTTTATGTCTATGGCAAATCACGCAAGTATCGGGCTCCTCCGCAGCAGTACCTACCCGAACCAGTCTAAATAGTCCGAGTATAAACACTTTTACAGGTGATTCAAGACAAGTTTGGAAATTGGTTTTATGGTGTAGTTTCTTATTATATAAACTTTGTAACATCTGAACATAAACAAGTTACAGACTGTAGCTTTAAAAATATTGAGAGCAATGAGCGTCTAAACAAATGCAATCTTGAAAGCAACTTCACTTATATTATATTTAATGATATATCACTCTATTTATATGCTCTATTAGCATATTTGTATGACTGACAGAAAATGAAAGATTATTCATATTGTTTTAAGTCAGGCGCTTGTTCTGCATTGGCATCATAGAAACTGTGGGTGTCAGCAAAGGCACATTGAGGCTGGTCCAAAACAGACTTGCTTGAAAAACATTCGACACCTTTGAGAAAGGCATGTTGGCAAATGGAATTTGTTTTAGTATGCAAAGCATCTATCCAAATCAATTTTCCACTGTAAGATCACTGAAAAGGACATAGAACAAGGACTTATTCAATTCTATTGTAGTATGTATTCAAATACTACAAGGCACTACAATACCACAAAGGCAAAAACATCTGTATGTATATTATACAAAGCCACATGTGCAAAGAAAAAGAGACTTCTTTCCAGATGCTTACACAAAGACAAAAATCAATTGGCTTAAATGCATCTATTGATTTTTCAATACAGTGATATTGACACATGCTTAAAGTTGGATGTTGTCTGCCGAGAGAGATATCTTGCACTGTGGATAGAGGCATGTTTAAATAAACCAAAGGTTTAACTTCGTGGTCACTGTTAAATAACACAACTGCAATGTCACATTAATGAATAACTTCAATATGCTTTAAAATCAGAGCAGTCCACTGACCGATGAAGTCGCTTTAAAAACCTTGCAATTATTAAACAAGACCTTCAAGCTTAAGGCTGATTTACACTTGAAATATAGAGCAAAGAGACATTACCGATGTAGTTCATATCTTGTGTTCTATGCTGTAAAAGACGATGTTCTGGAACTGATATATTCCACCACTGTTCCTGTTGTGTCTCATGAGCTGATCCGCAGCAATTTCTGCATGCTGGTCTGCAAAAAACCTTGAAAAAGCTGTATGATCTATACTGCATGTGGTTTTTGAAAAACTGTGTTTCAAGCAAACATAACCTTGCAGTGGCTAAGTCTAAAACTGGGATCATGTTTTAGGGGGATACAGGAGAAAATGAGAGAACTGATCAAGGAAAAGGATTCACTTTGTGAATTTCAGATTGCCATCCTGTAAGGTAATGTAGCAGTAGGCATCCAATACTATATTTAAATATATATGTTTTGATTTATATCAGGATATTTTTTTGTTTCCATCTCCAAACACTTGGAAGCATAAAGTATGCACTTAGATGTTGCTATGAATTAGACATCATGTTTTCACTTTAGGTTATAAAGACTTAAAAGTAGGCCATTTCAAGGTGCGTGAGAATGTCATTATGCATTTTATTTATAGCCATTTTTCTAAATGATTTGACTTTTGTAAATTATTCATTCATTCAGATATCAAAGTTGAATACATTTGTTTTCAGTGCACCTTAGCTTGCTAAAATATCTCATGCAATCTTGCCTCTCGCATACATTTGCCTTTGTTTTATGATAATTACATGTTCTGAAATAGAAATACAGTTTAAGAACATTTTTGTGGCGTGCTCAGGGTGTTATTGTTTAGCTGGTCTTCTTGTGCCATGTTAATCTTTTCACTGCTGCAGCTTCACAGTTTATTCAAGGGTTATTGTGCAATATTTGTTCATATTGTGTCCAAAAGCAGGCATAAATACGCAATATAAGTAATCCTATTGTTTCAAACGCTTAAACATTCACTCGTGAAACACAAAAAGTTGTCATTTTCCCTGATTACATTGCATCTTTATTCTTTAAAAAAAATGTGTTAGTCACTAAGGCAGTCGCTGCACCTAGAATCTCTGAGGGAATAACAAGAGGGTGAGTAAATTACATTTGTGTGTCTTTTTCGACATAAAACGCAATAAATGTCACGAATAAACTTTATATCGTGATGTCAAATCAGTCGCTTCACATCCGCATGAAAATTTCGTTTGCTTAGTGGCCTGTATGAAGGCAGCATTTTTTCGATGCTAAATTCATTTATTTGATTGGTGTATCGCGCACAGCGCCGAAATGGTTCTTTACGCTGATTGGCTCAAACGAGTGTCTGTTATTGGAATCCACAGTCACGATTGGCCAGCCACCTGTCAACGTTTTTCCGTGTGTGTTTGGCAACGTTCGAGACTGTGCGTTCTCTCATTGGTTGATCCACGTCTTCTGTCAGTGGTTTCCTCGCAGCGGATTTGCTGAAGTATGACCCGCCTTGTTCTACCTGTCTCGCTGTGAGAGGCTGAACGAGTCTTCCTGCTGTTTGGAGCAGAACCGCCCTATTTCCCCCCCCCCTCCTACAGTGGATCTCGTGTGCCGAGTGGTACAAGCCGGTTAGCATGCCACTCAGACTCGGAATCTACTGCAAATAAATCCAGATAGTTCCTACACAACGCCAAATACGTGCAGTTGGAGCGAAGGCCTGGTTGCGCAGAAATATTGGCGCCGAGGAGGGAGCGGGTTGGTGGAAAGAGGGGTGCGTGGCGGTGGGAAGTGCTCTTCTAACCAAATCCTCCAGAACATGGCGGAGCACCACACCGCCTCCGACTGTAAGCACAAAGCCAGCTCCAACGCCGGAGGTTCGGTCTCGGGCAACGGACGGCCCAACTCCCCGGCTGGATGCGGCGGCAGCGGAGGAGGCCTGTCCGGGGGACTGACGCAGCCGGCGGGATGGCAGTCTTTGCTCTCGTTCACCATTCTCTTTCTGGCCTGGTTGGCAGGGTTCAGCTCGCGACTTTTCGCAGTTATTCGCTTCGAGAGCATCATTCACGAGTTTGACCCTTGGTGAGTAAAAAGGCGGGTGGCTTTGTTGCGCATTTTCAATTTGACATCTGGAGATGTAATGCACGATGAGTCTCGCTGTGAGCTGAGTGTCAGTGCATGATGCACAAAGCTCCTGCGATCCTCCATTCATCGCAGCGTAATTGTCTCAGGAAGCATTTAGTCTCTGTGCAGTACGTCCATGCTTGACAATTTTGACACGTAACCGCATGGCAGCTGCCCTCCATCTTTTTTTTTATATATATATATTTATATAATCCCAGATAAACAGAATCGATTGTGAATAGTGCTTGGGCTAGCAATGTGCAAGTAATATTAATTGTAATATTGTTTATTACATTCTTGTGGGGTATAACGTTAATGAATATTACAGTGAGGTGTCTTAACACTCCAAATGAGGAAATGAACTGAAGTTTTGCTTAATGTCAAGTCGTTTTAGCTTTTATCACTTGAAATGTCCTACAATGCATTTTGTTACTGTTGCTTGTTTTTAATTACTAGTAGGAAATCCGATAGCTAACTAGCGTCACTAGTTCTAGTAGTAGGCTATATATCAATTATTCATCCATTACAAACTAGAGCATACTAGCTCGACAAAGAACCAGTGTCATAGTGAATTTCATTAATTAATTCTGTTAATTGTAATACACGATATTGTCTAGTCAGCTGGTACTAGGAGAACAGGAACTAGTAACAAAGTGCGTTCTTATGATTGACAGAGGTTAAAACTGGTATAGGTACTATTTAAAAGTGAATAGCTACCACAGATTACTATCAAATTTGTATCCAATACAAATTTGCACAAATTTTCACTAACTAGCAGCAATTATTGGGATAATGACTAGAAACACTAGTATCTAACAAGCAATAATTAAACAAAACAGAACAAAGATATTTTCACTGTTAGGTCACATACATTTAATATGGATCACTGTTGTTCTGTTACTTATTGTATGTAACTCGATAGCAGCTTTAAGCTTAACCTTAACAATGGAACAATATGGGTCACTGATAATCAAGTTTAAGTAACAATATTAGCTAGGTTTTAAGTATTAAAATGACTCTCCATGCAGGATCTCCAGATACTGTTAATGTGTGCGTTTGTTGCGTTTTTATAAAATATCCCTATGTTTCATAACGATGTCAGATTTGCAGATAAGTGTAACTCTCTTGATCTGCGGAGCTGTCAAATGCAAGTCCTAACTTCTGCACTAGAATTAATGGTGTATTTTTAGCACTAAAGTGTTTAATCCATCCATTCATGAATCATAGGTTTGAGAAAAACCCCTTGTGCAGCAATTATATCCAGTTGAGACTCAAAAGCGTTCAGTTCCCTTTTCTTTAATGCATAGCTTACTGTCGCTAATTTCCTTGTGCCCTCTGTTAAAAGCAGTGAAGGCACAGCTACCTGTTTATGAAAGTCTGTTATATAAAGTCTCAAGGTGGTAGATGTATATGAGGCTTTGTGAATTTACGTGACAGAATCTTTGAACACAATAAGGGTATAATCAGGATTGTGTTAGAATGCATTTCAGCAGTTGTGGCAAGTCTGGCATATATAGAGAATAACAGCAGGACCATCCTTTCACTGTATGGTCCCAATTTTAATATTTGCAGTCATAACTGCTTATGTTGAGGGCCATGGTGCTCTGCATTCATTAGTCTGAGGGGAAGATCAAAAACCGTTATCTATGTTCTTAAACAAGCAAACTCTTAACCCGCCTCCTAGGCTAAAACTAATGATGTTCAATGGAAGAACATCTTCATTCAAAGTAGGTGAACTTGATAGAGTAGCCTGTTGTTTTTTGGATGTCTGCCAGTCATGGGTTTCTCTCAGGTTAAGCCTGGACAAGGGGTTTTTGTATCGCAGTATGCATACGTACAATAATACAATTCAATATTACACTGATTTGTGTTTGCTGGTATTCCTGTTGTCAGTGTGGCAGGACTTTCTTGATCTTGCAATCTCTGATCTGATTGACTGAATTGATGCAACTTTTCGCAGCTGTCCATCTTGAATGAAACATGTTTTCAGCACACCTGGCTGATGCAACAAGCTTGACATAATCACTATATTTGGCAAAGTTTGCAACATTTGTGGCTTTGAGATGTTTGAAAGACATTCAGAAATGGATTTGAGGCACCTAGTAGCACGCTAACTAGACTATTATTGTAGTCCCTGGACAGCACATAAATGCAAAATAAACTGTATTTGGTTGCTTTGTGTTGGCCAGACAGCTTGTTTGTGTAGGAAGTAGATTTTACAGTCCGCCTGATCGAGTTGGATACCGCAGTCCAGTAGAAACGCCTACTAGCAAACAACAGCACAGAGACTTGATGACCTCCAGCCGTTTAATATCTATATGTGTGAACACCCCTTAAATCTGCACATGGCCATTGATATGCATGTTCAAGAATGTGCTCTCATTGGCTCTGTGGAGTAGAGACATAAATGGACTGCACCACTTGCATGAGTAGATTTAATTAGCAAACAGGGCATTTCTGTTTGCTAATGGGCTTTCTGAATTTTATTGGGATGGTTTTCTAAACCATTTACATATAATGGCTCAGCCAACCGTGCTTCTGTCATTAGCCCATTTCCATTCGGAGCATTCATAAAACACACAGCAAACTCTAAAATGGCACGATCATTTATTTAGCATGATGCTACTTTGTTCCTTGTGATGCTATTGCACACTTGGGCACTTCTGTTGGCATCTGTTAGTGTTTTGTGTGCTTTTTCTTTTGTAAATATTAAAATAAATTCTCCTGTCCCTGCTTGTTTGATCAACATAGCACAGTAGAATTGGTTGAACCAAATTCAATTGCATAAATTAGAGAAATCTCTTTGGCCGGACAATGTGTTAACGTATTAATAAGTGTGCGTTATGGATGGATGGATGGATATGCTGTGTATTAATATTTATTTTTCATTCGTCGGTTTGATTTCACAATTTCCACCAAATCCTTTTCTGGCTTCTTGTGCAATTGGAGTGCATTCAGTGGGCCTCTGATGTAACTCACTGATTGCATTTTTAAGAATGAAATCTGTGTCTGTCGGTGCTGTTTGTTTGTTGTGAATAAGAGACTGTATTCTTGTGATTCAGAGTGTTTACCTTTTGTTCGCCTGCACACATGCGACTGTCCTCTCAAGTGTGGCATTGACACCTCTCAGGCTATTGTGTGCTCTCTTTCAGTAATCTACTTTGACATGCAGGAGGAGTTTTTCTTTTTCGCTGGCAGGCGTGCATTGGCTCAGATTGATTTTCCAGCTCTGTTAGTCATATGAATGTTGAGAAGCTTTTAACTGAGTCTGAGAACCCAAGTCCCTTTGTAGAGGATGCAGGTCCCTCTGGGTTATTGGTTTCCTGGGCTCAGTCTTGGATCTGAGCCCGTTGACATTTACCGGTCATTCAGCATGCAAAATATTTTTGATAATATGTTCTAGGACTTCAACCTGAGGAGACTTGTAACATGCTGAAATAAACACCTGCAGGCTTTTGAAATGTTACCTGCAGTTGCACCAGGTGATGACGTTTTGGCAGAACGTTGGGTTCAGATACTGAAAGGAGGTTTATTCACCCTGTCCCTGTAAATACACCATTTAAAATGGTTTGGAGCCTGACTGAGCGTCATAAGTGTTTGGAAATTGCAATAACTCTGAGAGCACCTTACTTTAAAATGCTTTGTTCAAACAGTTTTTTTTTCTTCTTCTCCGTTTCCAGCCAGGAGCTTCATTGATTTGAAAGCTCAAATGAGTAATTGTTTCATGTCCAGATAATTTCAGCGCAACACACACACTTTGGTTCTCTGGGTGTCTCATTTAGATCCAGCGCACTGCCCGAGCCTGCTCTGTCCTTTCTCATTTTTGGATGCTAGAGTGCTGCGTTTCCTGTTCTGCTTTTCTACTCTTAATTCCTCTAGTGTATTCTGTCTATCGTTTTTCTCTCTTGCTCTGGCTTGTGCACTTCTTTCAACCTCTTAAGGCAAATAACAAAGGCTGCTATTAGGGCTGGAATGAAAGTCGAAATTTGTAGAGGTGTTTTTGTTTGTTTGCTTGCTTTTTATATATATGGTATAAATCACAGAAGGTCTTTTGCTTCTGTCAGTGAGTGGGTACCATTTACATTATTTACATGTAACAAAAGTGTAAATGTATATTACACATACACGCATAATGTTGTTTGGGTGTGGCTAATCAAATAGTGTGCGCGTGATATAATATAAATAAATAAATATAACATTCGTTATAAAGCCCCTGTGTGCTTTCATCCGTTAACATGGGCGCGAAAAAAAAAACCCAACAAAAACACGCTCCTTGTACCCGGCTGATGCGTGCAGTGTGAAACCGGCATAAACTCAAAATGCTCAAGTGTCAAAATGTTCAAACTACACGCGAATAGCAAGATATATTCGCCTCGGGTGTGAACGCACTTTTAGCAAAGAGGGATTTGAGAAAATGGTTGGCACACTGGACAAAGAGATACCAAAAGAAATATACTAAGTATGTTACATCCTGCTAAAATGTTTTGGGACAATATGTAATATGACTTTTTTAATACCGATTTCAGCATTATTAGTAATCTGTGTGTGCAAGTTGAGTCAAACCACTTATATATCTTATCGCAACCGTAAATCACAATTTTGACCTTAATAATCGCAATGTGACATTTTTCCCAAATCGTGCAGCCCTAATATATATATGTATGTATATGTGTGTGTATACACAACTTCAAAGGTCTTTCAGCTGTGCTCTGTATATTAATGCTACAGGCTGTATATAGTCTATGGTATTGAGTGTTTCCTGAGGCTTCAGTTCAGTTTGCTGCACTTGCACATCATTCTTCATGCAGCAGTTTATCAATAGAAGGGTCTGATTTAGACTGTCTGATGTTATTAAAAAAAGAAAAAATAGCTGCTCAATCCTCACTTATTTAACATCAAAGTATATCACAAGAAAGTATTTTGAATGCAATTCCATTCATCAACACAGCGGCTGTGCACTTAGATCGTATTTATCTATACATATATAATATATAATAATATATATGCCGATAACTAACCTGACAGTTCAGCAATATGACACGAGCAACAGTCAAGAATGCTGTTTTTGTGTAGTTTCTGTGTTCGACTACGAATTTTAAAAAAAGAAAAATATTTATTAGGGGTGTGATGAGACTGGTCTCGCGATAGTGGTATGATGTAGCACAAAAAAATTGCTGCTGCGTTATCTTTGACCAATTCCAAATGTTTTTCAATGGTTGCTTTATCGTGTCCAGTGTAGGCAGGCTTAGGCCCAGGGTGTGTTTCGCTTTCCATGTTCCGTCTCGCGCCACACAGCTTTCAAATTATACTCAATCGCGGATTAGTGCAGACGGACGAGCCCGACACATGCGCAGTGCTACCTCCTTGAGTGGCACTCTTTTCACATTGTTCTCGCACATACACTTTTGTACCCAACTTGAAAAATTGCCTGCATGCTGATAGGGTGTGGGGGTATCCGCAAGACCCTCCTGATGACGAAAATAATTTAATGCAGACGGCCAAAGTGTACTTTGGCCTTTAAGCTGGCGCGGCGTTTGCTGTAGACAGGTTTGTTTTGGTATTCGGCTCGACTCTGTTTTCTGTTGAAAGCTTTTTTTGAAAAATCGCTTACCCTGATTTTAAAGGGATATTTATTTATGCTGTTTATACTTTTTGTGTAATTACTTGCCTGTCAGTTTGTGGCAAAATGTTTTGCAGTGTTCACATGTTGTTTATTACTTTATGTAATTCATTAAAATTGTTTAATTTAAAAAAAAGTTGAATGCATCTACATTTTTGGAATGTTTTCTTGAATAAAATACAATTTTTCCCAATATATTTTATCATTGAGGATTTATAAAAAAAAAAAAAAAAAATCTCGTCCCGTTGGATAAGTGTCTCGCCACACCTAGTATTTATGTATTTTTATTAAATAAATAAAATGTATAAAAGTATATAAATGTACACTTATTTAAAATAAATATAATTTCTATGTTCTTCAATTTTGTCTTATCTGCCAAATGAACTATATTTACAACATTTTAGCTGATTAGAAACAATATATATTGTTTGTTAGCTTAATATGTTTGAGTGATTGAGTTATTTGAGAGAATATTGCAGTATTGTCAGGTAAAATATTGCCACACTGTGAAGTCTTTCTTTTTGTGAAATAAAATGAATCATACTGTGAAATGAGTTTGATATTTCATATTGCCCACGTCTAACCCCTGTGTTCTGTTTGTGCAACAGAAATACGAGCTGGAACGCAAAGCTCATATTTCTGTTTTACCTTTCCCCCATTTTCTTTGAATCCCGCTCTTATCTCCATCTCCGCTCTCTCTATCCATATGGCATTATCCATCCACCCTTGTGTTAATTGAGCTTTCATCCTGTATCTCCCTGACTGGGGCTGCATTGTCTGTGACGGGCATTCTGATCTGAAGAAGCATTTGAGTGCCACTTATCTCTGAGCTGCCTGTGGAGTTGAGCTGCTCTCTTGTATATCTGAATGAGATTCTACTTTTATTGGAGGATATGAGGAGAATTATAATGTTTCAGGGACCACAGAGCCCTTGTTGCCTCCGGCTGGCCTTGAATATAAGTCATCGTATTAATTACTCTATAAAAGGAGTAAAGGAGGCCAAGCACCGGTCATCTTGGTTGATTTTTTTTTTTTAAATACAGTGCTTGGCATAACCTTTTCAAGACAATGTTAGAAAATAGAGGAAAAAAATTACATGTTTTGTGATAGTGTGTCAGTTGGAAATATCATTACATCATTACATTTCCAAATATTATTTTTGTCATTAATTGTAATAAAGCAGTGATATTATTGTCTGCACAAGGAGTCTGACAGCAGCCAGTGCTCCACACAGAGATCTGATCTGATCATCATCAGTCTGTCTGGAATGACAGGAAGTAACAGAACAAACTGAGACCGACTCAATCCAGAAGAACTGTGCCAACGTCTCCAAGATGAAGAAAAAACCCGACCTGGAAAGTTACAGTAATGTTAGACACTCATGTAAAAATGCTGTAAAATGAGGATGCTTTCCCAAAAAATGCTATAAATAGATGTAATTTATCAATTAACAGTTCTTCTGGATTAAGTCTGTCTCAGTTTGTTCTGTTACTTCCTGTCATTCCATTTTAGTTTTTATAAAGTTCAGGTTTTTCAGAATCCATTTTAATAAATTGTTTTTATATGTAAATTTAATTTAAATTTGTGTTGTTGCGTTGTGTGTCATTCATATATTTATGATATTGGTCCACCACTGCTAATAAATAATTAGTCAATTGTATTTTATTGTAAATAATGTTTTATGTGAATGTCATACTGCCAAAAATGATGCAGAATATAATGTTTTTATTGGAGTTGGTAAAAAAAAAAAAAAAAAAAAACCTTGACAGACCAACTGTCAATCTGAACTATTTGGCCTGCAAGAACAAAATCTTTGTTTTTAAGCCCTGCTTTATTCTTAAAACCAGTATATCGCCCACACTGAAATGCAAGTAAGGTCTTAGTTTTTTGTTTGCTCATGTTGCTTGACTAGTTGTGTCTGTAGCCTTCTCCCACTCAAGTTTCATTCATGCGATGTCATCTCTGCTTGAGGTCAGAGTGGAGCAGTTAACACGGTCCAATTGATTGTGTAAACATGATTATGGGGGGCAGGTCATTTTATTCCTTCATACTGTAGGAGTCTCTCACCTTGGCTTCTCCTGCTTATTGAAAACCGCATGTGGTCCATAAGGTCGCTTGCAATGTAAGTTTAACCCTGCCCATTGATATCTTATGATACTACACAGCTGTACAAACTCAGATTTATAATGCGCTCAAACAAGGGGTGCAAGGCGGTTGGTTATGAAATGAAATTAGATATATATTAGTGCCGCACGATCAATCACATCGCAATCGAGATGTCAGCCTATGCGATTACATTACAGCAACTGTTGTGATTTATATTAAATAAACAAATGCATTTGTGGGCATAAGACATTTATTCTTGCGTTCACACCGGACATGAAGGAAGCGTTAAGCGCGAGTGATTTACATGTTAAAGGTGCTCTATGTGATGTTGAAACCCCACCTCTTCTTGCCAATTGGTTGGCCGAAGTTTGTTTTTGCTTCTGCACCGCCCGTGTGCTTTCATCTGTTAACATGGGCACCAAAAAAAAAAAAAATATGCACAATGTCACATTTTTTCCCAAATCGTGCATCCCTATTATATATTAAGGTCTCCTTCAAATAATGTTGTCATATTCAGGTTTGTGGGAGAAAACAACTATATTTCAAGTCTTCTGAAGGAGTATGATTACTTTGTGTGTAAAATGGGTTGCAATCAAGGCTATGTTTTCATTACCGAATTCATTTAATTCTTTTGGAGTCTTTTTTTTTTTTTCTAACGAATCACTGGAATCAGTTCACAAATCCAAAGGATTCATTCCTGAGTCAGACAGCTTTGGTTTGAGTTCAACTATTAAATTGAAGACTTATTTTATTTACTGACATATTATATCAGAAGAAAGTAGGTCAGAACAACATGAGAATAAGTAAAGGATGAAAGATTGTCATTTTAAAGCGAACTCTTCTTTTAATACCTGGAGTAAACAAGGACTCTCAGAACTTTGCGGTCGTCAGTCAATGTGAATTTAACTCTTAACTCTTAATTTAACCTTGTTTATCTGCGCCACATAATTATCGGTGACAATTAAGCACCGATATGAGATCATTAGCCATTTTCAGGGGACTGATAGAGAAATCTACCTTAGCAAAAACATACCGGCCTCTTGTTTCTGGTTAATGAAATGTAAGATTCAAAGTAGCACTGATTACCTAATTATTGCAGACGGAGGTTTTCTAATCTGTCATCACACAGTGATATGCTAAATATTAATCACTGTGGTTTTTCGGCCCGCTTGGGTAAAGTTATTTGCTCTGTGTGCGATACACAATGCGTCGCGGGCGTCTTTGTATGCCGAAACGGAATGGGTTTAATTAGGATGTGCTCACTTAACTGAGCTGCTTTGCATTCACAGCACAAGCTTTTCCCCTTGCCAATTACAGGCCCTCAAAGTTATTCCAAGAGCGTTGCTTTGATGTGCTTGTGTCAGGCGGGACGAACTCCTTGTCCTCATCCGGAAAACCTTCAGTATCGTTCCTCAAGGTTAATCAGTTCTTTTATGTTGGATTAAATCTCCAGGAAATGAACACAAAGGAAGTGAGATGTGAATTTGGCATTTGCTGTTGGTTTTCCTCCTCCCATCAGCGATTAAAAAGATTAAAGGTTTTTCAGTATGAGGCTTGATCGATGCTTAAATCATTCAGACCGATTGCTTTGACCAGACGCGCTTGACGCGTGAATCGGGATTCTTAAATCTAGTCAGGCGTTTCATGAGTTTCTGAAGCCCAATTTCTTCTTTAAAAAGAACAGTCGCCCAATCACTTACAGCTGACTGATCTGTTGATCCAGCCAGTTTGGTTATGAAATCTTTTTATCCTTTTTTGTTTTTCTTTCACAGAGTTCGGGTCAGCAGCGGATCCATTGATGCAAAAGGATGTACTTGAATTGCTAAATTTCAAAGTCTACGTTCTCATTTGATGTATTCAGACCATCTCATGCGCTTTTGCTTACTGATTATGTCTGATTTATTTAAAAATGCATTACCTAAATGTGTTTTTTAAATTGTACATCTGAGAAGGCTTTTATAATCTTTCAAGTGTATACCTTGTATAATTGTATGCAGAGATTGCCGTGAAAATAGCGTGCCGGAATTTCATGAAAAATGAATAAATAAAATCAAAATAAGTAAGATTTATCAATCTTTGATCTCATAGCCGACTGTTTATTGTTAGTTTGTTAACAGATTTTTATTTTAATAATATTATTAGTACATTTTATAATTAATGTTAGTGCATGTTGGTAGATAATAGTTATAAGTATGTAGTTATAAAGTGGAACCTAAAGTGTTACCATGAGTTCTTATTGGCGTCTATCGTACGGCAATCATTATTACTAACATGGTCTCACTTTCACTCATTTTTAAAACACCAGCAAGTCCAAATAATTAAATCAGATTAACATCTCAAGCAAATGTGATTTATTGTTGTTTTGTAAAGACCAGGGTTTATTTACATTCATAACAAATAAATTGCATAACAATAAATTTACGCAAATGACATTTGTAAATGATTATATTTCAGCTGGACAGGGAGCTAAAGTGGCTGGAGTGAGCTGTGCAGGGTGACCAAAATAGAAATGCTGTATCTGCTAACTTCAGGTTTAAACGGCTTCATTGATTGTAATGCGAGCGATCTAGTCTTGTTGCGTCAAATCAAGCCAAAATGAATCGTTTTGGTTCTTGGTTTGAGACCAGCGGTTAAAGAGGTTTGGTGCCCACCCAATTTTCTTTTCTTTTCCTTTATTTATTTATTTATTTATTTTGGCCCACAACCTTATTCTCTTTGTTGGAAACTAGGTGTACATAAATGGTAGACACAAATAGAAATTTGAATGTTTATACCGCATTTAATTGTGTAAAATGTCACAATTGCTAATTTCTTCAATTTATATTACTTGTCATTGTCTAACAGCCATTAATTTAATCTATAAATCACTAATGTTCAGTGTCATTATTAGCAAATCTCAAAAATAAAAATCCAATCTGTATATTATAATTCACTTGTAGCATTTATAGCAATTTTCTTTTAGATTAGATTTGTGTTCCTTTGTTTTATTTGAACAACATAGAGAATTTACATTTCTGTAATGAGCCTTAGCATAAACATAATTACTAAATTGGACAGAATGTAATATCTCCTTGTGAAATGAAAGAGGATTTACGACATTTGGATTCTTATCCTTGTCTTATACGGGGTATTCTCAGTATTCTGCAAAGCACCAGCCCTCACTTTTACTCCCTGACATATTTAATGCGCATCTCATTTTATAAACCATAACTCTTTTCCATATATTATTCAGCCATCAGACCTCTTTCTGCTGAGTTGCTCTGCCTGAAGCAGTCTTGCTTAGACAGACCCATTTTTAATGGAGCAGGTAAAAAGAGCAAACTTAGATGTGTGTGTGTGTGATGGGGCTTCAACTATCAAGCCTCCATCCTGGCCTAAACTTGCAATCTAAGGATCCATGGATTCACGGAGCACCTGTGTTGTTGAGGTTTGGTCTGTGCAACTGTATTACACGGGTTGAAATGCTGTACCAAAGTAGTGTGCTTTCTCCTGAAGCCTTTGTTTTACATTTTGAGCTGAAGTTTGTGTTCTTCTCTGAGGGTTTCTTCTGTAAGTGCCTTATGTCCAGGCCGTGACAAAAGCTTGTGGTGCGATTGAACCAGAATCTGATGTTAATGAGTTTGAGAGGTGTGTTTGTTTGGGATGTACTGATTGAGGTCAGATACATTGGCCCTTCGGCCTCCTTTAGAAGTCATTAAGCATAAAAGCCTCTTTTTAATTATTTGAAGGGTAGAGGCTGCCTCGTTAGATCACAGTAATTGGTTTTTAGAAGCGAAAAAAGGTTAGTGAAGGAATAAAAACCCAAGGAACCTCCTCAGACTGTTTACCTCTGAGGCTGCTTCTATTTTTGTCTAGAAAGTAGGGATGAGCAAAGCTGTATTTTTAAAAATCTACTTGTCTGAGGTTTGTTGAATGTCTCGATCACTAATAAGGGAGCCCTGGGTAATAGGCTAGTTTCAGGTTCACCTGAACCAATGTGTTGCTTGAATTCAAACAGTAGATAGTGAACCACAAAATGTAGAAAACAAGCAGTTTTGTATAAATTGAGAGGAGTGGATGATACAGGATTTCTAAATTATTAGGGCTGCACGATTTGGGGAAAAATGTGCGATTGCGATACGATATATAAGTGGTTTGACTCAACTTGCTTGTTATCAAGGAAAATGCACACACAGATTACTAATAATGCTGAAATCTGTATTTCTCAACTGAGATACAGTATACAGTGCAATCTAGCAACAACAAATTAAAACTAAACATTGTGATTGATGCGGCTTGACTGTCTGTCTCATTAGTTTCAGTAATTATAAACGATGTTTAAGCAGTGTTATGCATTATATAATGCTGAAGTTCGCAACATAGAGGTATGCCCGATAGTCCCAATAGTCCACGGTAGTCCTTGCTAACTACTGTAGTTGACGTATTCTCTCAGAAAGCACCTCTAGTAATGTCAGAAAGTACAGTTTTGGTACAAGCTCTGTGGAGCGCAGTAGCGGTAGACCAATCATAAAGGACTGCGCTCTCTGACCAATCACAGCAGTGAGGGCTCACGGGAGGGAGGGGTTTAGAGAAACGAGTGATATGACCAATCTAATATCACAATATTTTATTGCATGATAATGATACGTATCAGAATATAGCAGTTTTTGCCTTTTTTTTGTAAATATATTTTTTTGAAAAAGTATATACCAAAAATATTAATTTATGTCACCAGTGTCATTATCACAAAACATATACAACTCTAAAAAAAAAAGGGGGGGGACTTAAGTTTTCTGAAGTTAAGTAAAAAGTCAGTGATGAATTAAAAATAAGAAAGTAATTACAAGCAATAGGACAAACTACAAGAAAATAAATAAAACAAGCTGCATACATTATATAAATTAATCAAAAATACTGCTTTCTTCCCTGTGTAAATTAAATATGTTTCTCTTCCTACTAAAGTGATTTGGTTAAGAGCAGTGAATGATTTTCTGTGCTTTAGCCTGCTATTCATTATACTGGTTTATTTGGTGTAAATTAAGAAATTAAGGATGAGTTATGATTAGAATTACTTAAACCGTCTTTCCTCCGAGTTTGTTTTCTTCCATATTTCCAACTCTTTCCATTTTCATCAACTCCCTGTACGCTCCATGCCTGCATCCTGATTAAATTGATGAAGGTGATGCAGGCGTAATGTCAGCTATCAAATTTAATATGACAAGCTACCCAGCCTGACGACTCAGGGTAAATTATTACAATCATTTTCCCACATCCTCAATCTTGGGGAAATGTGTTGCTGATATCCTGTTTGCAATCTCGAAGTCTGAAACGTCTGACTTTTGTCCTCTGATATACACATGGTGTGATGGAGAGAGTAATCGGGACTTCCAAGAAACCAATCCTGGGGTCCAGGCAGCCCTCAGTTTCATTATGATACTCTTAGTCGCGGTGAAACATTTCAGATTTAATACGTTTCTCTTCCTTTTTGTCCCGTAATGCCTTATACCAGGTCTTAATGGGCACTTACATAGAGAGCGATTTGCTGTGACGATGTGACTGGAAGTCATTTGTTTTCAATAATAGTTGGAGGTTTGAAGTTCAGTGTTGGAGACAGTGAAGCTCACTCAATTTGTTGCCTACTTTGGATACTTCAGTGAAGTAAAAATGCCTTGTCAACCTCCCACGGCATCAGCATCACACTCCTTTATGATACAAGGTTAAACTCTTTCAGCCTGTACCGGCAATTATTCGATTCTTCGGTTCGTTCTTCCTTGTAGTTATTCCATTTTAGCTACATTTGCCCAGCAACATGATATTAACCTCACCTTGCCTTCTCTGCAGGCTTTAATGAACTCTGAACTACTTCTGATACCTTTAATTACTTTAATACCTTTTATAAGTTGTTCAACTTTTTTCAAGTGCGTCAGTGCTTCTCGACTCTGTATTTCAGCCACTCTGTCTACAAGAAACTCCATGGTTTAAGCAACCTTTGTGTCAAGCATTCCCAGCCATGCTTTAAGCAGCAATTTCTCCAGTACCCTCAGCAGTGGCTGTTAATAAATGTTAGGTTGCTCCACGCCATTGAATGGGACCTTTTCAAAGCTCGGCGTGTATGTCCACGCAGTGTGAAATTGAGTTTTATGAAGTGGCCGGGAACGTCGAGTGGAACACATGTCACGGAGGTTAAACTGCAGAATAAAGAAATCCAGTTCACTGCGCTCATAAAGACGTCTCTGTGTATCCAGCTGATAATACTGTCACGAAATCTGATAGTCTTGCACATTGTCTGCTGAGATTACCCCACCTTAAAATGACACGGCTCGGTGTCGCCCCGGGTCATTTCCGGGTGACTTCTCTGTGATTGTGTTTCCTGTCGATGATTGTTGGAGAAGAGTATGCGCTAGGGTGTTTCTTCAACTTATGTCCCAGGGGATGATTTTTATTAAAACCTAACAGATTTCAATTTTTTCTTATTATGAAGGTCAGAAACTGCGGTTATAAACTTTTCTCTATGCCTGTTGTTACGCCCCGTCCAGGGAAGAAGCGCAACATGAAAGGGCTAACCTGAGCAACAGATTTTCTTTACAATAATTGTTTATTGGGAGGTTAGGTTCAGGAGCTGACAAGGCCAAAATAACAAACAAAAGTCCTGGTTTTGAAATGTCAAAACAAAATAAAAATAAAATACAATCCCCTTCCTTAACTTCCTATCACAAAAACACAGAACAAAAGAATTCTTAAACAAAAATGGCATCAGACTCCCTACGGCCCCAGTTTAATCTTTACAATATTTACAAAGATGTGTCAAACACCAAACTTAGAGGGGAATCCAAAAATCAGCGTCAAATGAGTCCAAAACGCCAGTAAATCATTGAAAAGATAATTACAGCTAAATATAGAAACTAACAAAGCAAACCGACCTCACAATTCTCTACACAAAACACACCGCTCAATTTACAAAATGGCCACCAACTGCCCCTGAGGAAGTGATGTCATGACTTTTAAATCTCTGTAGACCAATCAGAGGATGGCAGTAATCAGCTTGCAGGAGCCAGTCAGGTAGCTTTTCTGGGAAAGCAGAAACACAGACACACAACACAGCAGCATAACCACAGTTTTGTAACACTGTATTCATAGTTTTTCTGCATTTTAGTAGCTTTTGTTTTATCCTTGTTGTATTATTGCATGTATTCACTTATGATTGTCTAAATGCATTAATATTTGTTAAAATGATTAAGGTAATGCTGTCTTACACTGTACCTTTTTGTCAATAATACAGCAGTGCTATGAAATATGTGAGTCTTGTGCACATTCCTTTTTTTCTTTTTTCTTTAAGGTTTGGGGTGAAATATTGTTTTTCTTTTTGGAGAAATTATTATTTTAAGTAATTAAGTATCCATTAAATTCATCAAATGTGACAAAAGTTATGTCTCTTTAAGTTCAAAGAATCTACAAATTTTCACAAAAGCAGGTATTGCACATTTAAAATAAAATTAACATTTATATTTTTATATATATATATATATATATATATGTATGTATATGTATGTGTGTGTGTATATATATATATATATATATATATATATACAAATTCTACAAAATGTTCACAAAATTATATATATATTATGTTCATTTGTTAATTTTTAATTGTGAAAATATTTCCAGTTTTGCTATTTATTCTGTTTTAGGTCAAATAGATGCAGCCATGCTGAGACAATTGTCATTCAAAGACATTTTTGAATGGTGTATGAATGAAGCAAATTAAATATTTTGTCATCTAGTCAAACAGTCATTTTAATAAATCATACAAAAATTACAAGTTGTATTTGTGCAGGATGCATAAAACGCTGTCAATTATGTCAGTTTCATTTTCACAAATGGAAGCATAAATACATTTACTTAATTTTTGATTTTCCTCTTAATTCTTCAATGCATTTAACTTTTATTGGATAAGCTGGATTTTAATCAGAAAAGTTTATTTTCAAAAGGGCCAAAATGCCCATAGTTGAAGAGGAATTGAATAAATATTCGAATTTCGCAGCATATAACCAAAGTCTCTATAATGCAAGTCTGTTTACTTGATGGGCGTCTTCATAACAGCATCCCCAGGCAGCCATTTGTGTAGGTAATAGGCATTGAAGTACATTTTCTGTCTGCTTGAATGGAAACAAAAATTTCCAGAAGATTGCATTTCAATAATATTTCTTAAACCTGCAATAACACCTGACAACAAGGGTATCATTTGCTGCCGTGTTCATGTTGTTTCCTTGCAGAGAGGACATTGCAGTGCTCAGTGAATGCCAAGGACCCAGTTCAGATATCAGATCGTGATGGAGAGTTTGACCATGCCAGTAAAGGTTCCTGAATCTTTAGCCTCTCTAGAGAGGGAAGAAAGGTCGGCGAGGCAGGAATGAAAGCTAGCAGGTTGTGGTGTCAGTTAGCAGTCAGGGTCACTGATGGATGGTTTGTGTGCTTTAAAGGGGTCTTTAAATACCCATGATTCACAGTTCTATGGTTCCTCCTACTCAAGCATCGGGTTGCCAGATTCTCATGCGAATGCTAAGCATTTCTTGCCAGTGAGACGGCTGTATTACAAAATAGTGAGGACATTAATCTGATGGCAGGCCGTGTGCTGACACTTGCCACGCATGCAGTATCTGATTAAATAAATCCAGAAGTAATGCTTTTCTACCCCACTGGACACAATCTACTTGCATTACAATAGCAGCAATCAGGAATCCACTGGAGCTGTAAACTTCCAATAAGAGAGGAGTATTTGATGGAGCCTTGCCCGGGCCGATGCTATATTTTACGTGAATGGAACTGAGGCTGTGAGGGTTACCCTTTGTTCGTTTTAATAGGTTGTGCTGCCATGAGGTCCTATATATCACATCGCTATATCAGTCTCAGAATCAGTTTTTCATTATTTTTGTGACCGACTAGGCTTCGATGGACTCTTCCTCAGAGCCTAATTTTCATTTATGTGAATGACGTATCACTGATTATGGTCCTTTTGAATGTTCTCTCGTTAAACATTTAGGGCTGGTAATTTTATAGAAATTATATTTACTCATCCACCTGTTTTTGAATATTTGAACAACTATGACAATATATCACATGATAATTATGTGAGTTGTTCTGTTTTTCTTCCTGCATATATTATTGAGCTCATGCATTTCAGTGAGCTAGCCTTTGCTTAGTCCTGGGCTTTTTCTATGCTAAAAATAGAATGCATAGTTTAAATACGAAGCAATTATTTAGGGCTGTGCATTGATTTTGTAGTTGTGGTTTAGAAGAGTTTCAAAAAGCTAGTTGACTTAAATTCTGCTGTTAGTGAAGGTTCAGATTGAGTACTCTGGAGTTTGAGAGATAGCGGGACACAGTTTGCTGAACTTGGGCTGATAAAGGCATTGGAGAGGATTACAGAGTTTAATTGCAACCATGTTCATAGTGCTTTTGGTTGAGTTTTTTTGTTAATCAGGTATGCGTCAAATTAATACTTCGAAGTTGATAAAGACTGTCCGGAAATGCAATGCATTTAAGCTCTGGAGTTTTAAAGGGTTTATAAAACTTAATTTTGAACCCATAGAATATGTAATGTTTTTGGTAAAGAACCGTGCAGTAATATGTATACATAAATAGCAAGTGATTTCCTCAAAGCATCCAAAAAACAATATATTCAAGTTGCAGCAGAAATCTGGCCTCAAGCAAAATCACCAGAAATCCTTGTTCAAGTATGCATGACTGATTGAACAGGTGTCTTTCTGTCTGTGTGCACTGAACACAGTGAATCACCAATTCCTGTCCTTGGAAATACTTGTCCTTCAAGATTAAATAACCGAAACGTCTTTTTCCCCATCTCTTTAAATAAACTGTTTGTTGTTAACCGTTTAAGTGCATCCCTATGAATGTGTTTGTTGTAGTCTTTGTTCTTTGGCTCTGGAGGTGATTGGCATTAGGAGCATTTAATCTGTCATTTAGGAAGTGTGTTAAAACTTGCACCTCTTCTTGCCATCAAACACACTCTGACAGGCCAGTGTTGATAAAATGCTGTTTTTCCCCCCATAGGTAGTGACGATGTGTTCTACTCTGTTCTTTCTTTCTACAGGTTCAACTACAGATCAACTCATCATCTCACAACTAATGGCTTTTATGAGTTTCTCAACTGGTTTGACGAGAGGGCCTGGTACCCATTGGGCAGAATAGTGGGAGGCACGGTAAGTTTGTCTGTTTTTTTTTTTCTTTTTCTATTAACACTTTGCAATATGGTTTTATTATAACCCATGTATTTTATAACAGCATTAAATAGTCTCTTATTTATACTTCAATTATTTGTTCAATAGTAGCACAATTGCACAATTGTTCTATTGTGTCAATAGTAGTTATGGTTTATTAAGGGATAAAAAAAAAATCCATTCAGTTCACTCCGAGCAGAATTGATATTTTAACGTTTCTGTTCTTGCGGTTAAAAAACATTTGGGGTCAGTAAGATATTTAATGGTTTTTAAAGATGTTTCTTATGCTCATCAAGGCTGCATTTTGAACAGTTGTGTGTGTGTGTGTGTGTGTGTATATATATATATATATATATATATATATATATATTTTATATATAAAAACATATATATATATATTCAAAATGCAGCCTTGATGAGCATAAGAAGCATCTTTAAAAACCATTAAATATCTTACTGACCCCAAATTTCTGAACGGTAGTGTGTGTGTATGTATGTATGTGTAATATATATATATAAGTATATATGTGTGTGTGTGTGTGTGTGTGCCTGTGTTTGTATTTTAATAACATGCTTGACATATTTCCAAATGATGAAACCAATTTGCATGTTTGTGTTATTTGTACATCATGTGTCTTAAAACCGAACGTAAACCAGTTTGAGTCAAATTCGTTAAAAATGCGCTAATAAAATATATTGTTGTTAAATGAGGCAAATAGATGTGTAAGTGGAATAATGTACTGTGTTGTCTTTGGCTTTTTTACTAGCTACGACCGCATCCAGAGTGGTTTGTGTATCTGCTGTAGATAAAGTACTGTAATAAAACCATGCTATATTCACTTTCATGAGATGGGTTTAAACTATAGCAATTCATTTGTTCAATTAACGAATTTTGTTTTAAAGTAATAATTGAAAGATTTGTTTTGTTAATATTGTAAATGTACAGAAATAATCCTTTACCGTTACGAATTATGTATTACTTTCACCTTTATGAGCAAAAACTACAGCTTATTATTATTATTATTATTATTATTATTATTATTATATGTATATGTGTGTTCAATTCATGACAATTCAATCAAGACTGAGGCATTTGACAACGGCTCTTTTTAACCTACGACCTTTTCATATTAAAAAAAATTGGTTAAATTCATGCCAAAGGCTGTTTATGCCTGCCTATGGACAGACAGCCTCCAGATGATTTCTGCTTGAAAACAGCATCTTTCTTCCCTAAATAAGGCCACCCCCTTTAACACTCCCTGTCACTGAGAAGTGCAATGCTGCTGAACCTAATGAGCTCTTTCTCTGGACGGAGAAAGTTTGCCTAGCGTTTGGCATCTGACAGATCTGGTGTTGGAGCTGAAGGGGGGCTGCAGGAAGCAGAGAACAGCATCTGTTGTTGTGTAGAGTTCAAGCAGTCGTTACACAGCCTTCAGAGCAGGCTGGTCTGTTCTCAGCACAGCCTGCAGACGCCGCTCATTGCATGAGAGATGAAAAAAAGGGTGGGAATGTGGAGGTAAAGAACGGGCTGCTTCCTTTCTCATTGCTGTTTGGCTGCTAAATTCAGCTTCGAAAATGAATCGTGTCATCAATTACTCACCAACATGTTGTTCCAATCTTGCTGGCTTTTTGCGGAAACACTAGAAGATATTATTTGGTCATACAGTGAAAGTCAATTGGGTACAAGATCTTTTTTTAGGTTTAGCAAGGTTTCGAATAAAATAAAGATGATTAAAAAATGAAATACCTTTGCTTTAGGTGTACACAACCTCAGATGTAGATAAGTTTGTTTCTCCTTCTGTACAGCCTTTGGGAAATTTAGTATTAATTCACAGCACCAATGAATCCTCTGCAGTAAAGGGGTGCCTTAGAGTGAGAGTATATAAAATAAGAGCCGATTAACATCATCATAACTGTAATCCACACCATATGTAACTGTTATGCCAACTCTACAGTCCATCTGTTAACATCTTGTAAGTGAAAAAGCCGCATGTTTATAAAAAGCTAATCCATCATTGAGACATTTTCATTGTAAACCATCACCAAAATGCCAAAATAATGCTTACTCCAGTGAAAAAGCCTATCCCATGTACTTGCATGTCAAAATCCACCAACGTATTTGTTTAGAACAAACAACTATTTCATTCTTGATTTAAACAGCTTTTTTTCACTGGAAAAGCAATATCACTGATAGCACCAAGAACATCTTGATGGACTTGACAGTGATTGAAAAACAAGCAGCTTTGCACTTCACAAGATGTTGTTTAATGGACTGGAGTCGTGTGAATTACTGTGATGTTTTCATCAGCTTTTTAGCTTGTTCTAATGGCACCCATTCACTGCAGAGGATCCACTGGTGATATAATGCTAAATTTCTCCAAATCTAATCAAATAAAAAAAGAAGCATATCTACTCCTTGGATAGCCTGAGGTTGATAGGAGACATTTTTAGGTGAACTATTCCTTTAATGCAATTGATTACCAAGCTCCTCAGGGTGTGCTTGGGCTAAACTTCTCATTATCACCATGTCTTGGGGCCAATCAAATATTTAGGAATGTTTGCACACTTTCTTACAGATCCTGATTTTATTCTCTTTTTTTCCCTCGAATTGCTGAAGGCAAAAGTATAGTTGATCAATTTTGCATTTGATTACAACTAAGAGCATCTGCCAAATCTCGTCTTTTGCAGGTGTATCCTGGTCTGATGGTGACGGCGGGCCTGATCCACTACATACTGAATCTGCTTCATGTGACGGTGCACATACGTGATGTCTGCGTGTTTCTGGCCCCCGTTTTCAGTGGCCTGACCTCTATATCTACCTTCCTGTTGACCCGGGAGCTATGGAACCAGGGTGCCGGCCTGCTGGCGGCGTGTTTCATCGCCATCGTTCCAGGCTACATATCCCGCTCTGTGGCTGGCTCGTTTGACAATGAGGGCATCGCCATTTTTGCCTTGCAGTTTACCTACTACCTATGGGTGAGTTAGATTTAAAATACATCAGTTTGTTTGTGTACATTTATTCATCAAAACTAATCTGAAATGAATACAACTGTTTACCTGTTGTGCCATCATACCAAGTCCCCCGATAGCAATTTATTTACTGTTAATCATTACTGTCATGAGAGAAGTAGCTTTTCAGTTGAACTATTCAGACATCTGGATCATATGTTCCTGAATCTCAGTACTATTATCTGTTAGAATATGATCTATGATTCATCTGAAGTAAGCATCTGTTGTTCTGTTGATTCAGATGACAAAATTGGTATGAATCATTTGTTCATGAATCTGTCTTGTAGTTCTATCGGTTCAGTTCTCTTACAGTAGTTCTACAGTGGAAGAGAAGATTGAGTAAATAACTTGCTTGTTCATAACAAGTATCATTTGACTTCAAAGGACTTGGAAAAGAGTGCTTGAGTCATGAGGACTAGTTTCATGATGTCTATTGAAAACTGTTCTAAAATGACTAAAAACCCATTTCAGCAAGTGTTGCACTGTCCCCACACTGTTGCAATGATGAATTAACCTTGATAGACATTCATCACGTTTTTTTCAGCTGAACGACGAGACAGCTGGAACGGATGCAGTGGCAGCATACTTTGTCTCTTTTGGCGCTGTGATTTTTAGCCCATCTCTTCTCTCTGGAGCTCACTGTCAGCTGAAATGCCAAGGACTTTGCTGTCAAGCCTGACTTAAACATCGAATTTCCTTGGTCTCTTTCTTATCTCTGAGTGTTCGTTGGCTTGGCTTTGTTTGAGGTGATGGTATCGGACCCTTTGTTTGGGATTAGCAGAATTAACTTAAGTGTGTCCTCTCCACACAGGTGAAATCAGTGAAAACTGGCTCAGTCTTCTGGACCATCGGCTGCTGCCTCTCGTACTTTTACATGGTGAGTATTCATTGGATTTTTCATTTTATTTTTTATGTTCGAGTGGTTTATGGCATTTCACTTGGTAATACCATAGTAAATAACTTGGACAGCTTTTCTTACCACTGCTGGGAATTACAGTACTTTTCGAAAGTACTTTTTTTTTTTTTTTTTCTCGAAAGTTTGGGTTTGGTATGGTAGAGATAAAGATATAGACGTGTGTGTGTGTGTATAAGTGCTGTCAAGCGATTAATCACATCAAACATAGTTTTTTTTTTGTTTTTTTTCAAATGATATATGTGAATGTACCATGTATATTAATTTTGTATATATAAATACAAACACATGCATGTATTTATTTAAGAAAAATATGCTATGTTTATATATTAAATATTTATATATGTAGGGCTGGGCGATTTAATCGTCGATTAATGCATGCGCATCACGTTAGTAAAGCCGGTTCTTTGATTAGTGCTAAATCAGCTGTTTTTGATATGCGCTGCAGTTGATACACAGAGCCGTAGATCACTGATGAGCTGCGCAATTTTGCGTTCAAAATCGGAAATTAATCGCTTAATCTGCGATTAAATCGTCGAGCCCTATGTATATGTAATATAAAATAAAAGAATATAAGTGTATATGTTTGTATAGGATTATTGTTATTATTAATTCATATTATTGTTATTTTAAGTCTCTTATGCTCACAACGGCCATAAATTATGCATTTAATGATGAAAAAAAATTTTTTTTTGACAGTTTTCTATTTTGGTTTATTTATTTTAAAATGTCATTTATTCCTTTGATATCAAAGATACATTTTCAGCTATAACTCCAATCTTTAGTGTCACATTATCCTTTAGAAACAATTCTATTATGCTTTTTTGATGCATATTTCTTCTCATAAATGAGAACCGCTTAATATTTATGGATTTTTCTCAGGATTCTTCGAGTAGGAAGTTGAAAAGAATAGCATTTATTTGAAATGGCAATCTTTTGTAACTTTAGGCATATCTTTAAAGTATTAGGGAAATGTGCTTTGCTTTGATCAGCAATGTGTAACGTGACCAGTGTAGTCCAATTTGATATTAAGTGAGTTGTGAAATGATTATTTTAGCTGCATCTGTCAAAATGACTATCAAATGAGTTACAAACAAACTCATCAGTCTAAAATGGCCCATTTACCTACTGAGTCAACGGAAATTATGGTTTGATTTACTCAATTACTTAGTCTTATCGCTCGATTCATGGAGTTTGTTTGAAGCAAGGTTCATGAGACGTAAAACAGTGTAATTGCTGTGAAATATTGTTGCGTAATATAAAGTTAAGGGTCCATGATCGTTAAGTGGAATCATAAGCTGAACCAGAATCATTAAATTCTTATGATTCCGGTTCAGAGTTGGGTGGTTCATTGGCGGTTTGCACGTCTCTCTTGCTCTTTCTCAGCCCAATAATGTGATATGTAAAATAAATGAAAAAGCAAACAGCACCATCCATCATGCCACCCTGGTGGGGGCCACGCGCCAGTCGGTTATGAATATCAGCCATTTCTGAAACTTGAGCTGCTTCCCCTGGAGGAAGGCAACGCTCATTAATAATGGAAGCCTACAGCCCTGCCCAACCCCCAATAGTCTCTGGCTTTCCAAATGTGTTTATAAACATAAATGACACCAGTGTAATCTGAGCCATCTGCTCCATCGAGACCTTGGGGTCCAGTACAGTCCAATATGGCCCAGAGGCGCTTCCGGGGGCATGAGTTGAGAGATGCTCTTGAACGGGACATCCTAAGTGACCTAGAAAAGTGCAGAGGTTTCAAAGGCTGAGTGTGCTAATGGAGTTTTCTGGTAAATGTAGTGTATCATAGGGGCTGAGAGCCAGCAGAGACCTGGGAGATATGATATAACTTGGTCACGACACACTGCGTTTCTTTACCTTTTAGAATGGGGTTATTCAAAACAGTGGTATATGGTGTATATCGTATATGGGTGTTGGAGAAAGAAAGAGAGAGAGAGCGCTCTCAGCAAGGCGAAAGTGAGTTAGGCTATTTACACACTGCAGTTTTTACGATGTGTCAGATAACTATGCAAATCCATTGATATAAATGGGAATAGTGTGCTGTCAAGATGAGGGGGAAACCACAACTGTCCTACAGTACTGTTTGCTGTATTTCTGCTTTATTTACATTTTAGAACGGCTCTTTCCATGCCATGAATGAGCTTATACAATCAGTCTTTCCTGTCAAATGCTCTGCCAAAGTGTTGAGCTGTGTAAGCGAACTAAAGCAGTTATAGGACACATGCAGGCAAAATATATTTAAATGTATAAACAGGCGAGTGAAAGCTAACAGTTTATTAGCCGGTTGCTAATGACAGATATTTAGTTGCCTATTGCAGAATTTAGATTTAGATTTAGAATTTAGTGCTGTTTTCTGAACTTCTAATAATTTTGGGGTTTCTGTTAAAGATACGCACTGTTAGCTGGTTTTATTTTACTCGAGAGTTTGATTTTATATTTAGAATTAATATTTGACTCAAATGTCAAATAAAATAAATTTTTTATTTTATTAATTTGTTTTTTTTGTGCTCTCAAACAATGTATTCATCGAAAATAATGCCTTTTGTTTGCATATGTGCATGTACTGTGTGTGGGTGTATATATATATATATATATATATACACACACACACACACACAGTGAGTACGAAAAGTATTCAAACCCCCTTAAATTTTTTACTCTTTGTTATATCGCAGACATTTGCTAAAATCATCAAATAAAAAAAGTTTTTTTTCCTCATTAATGTACACACAGCACCCCATATTGACAGAAAAAACACATAATTGTTGACATTTTTGCAGATTTATATATATATATATATATATATATATATATATAAAAAACCCTGAAATATCACTTGGTCATAAGTATTCAGACCCTTTGCTCAGTATTTAGTAGAATCACTCTTCTGATCTAATACAGCCATGAGTCTTTTTGGGAAAGATGCAACAAGTTTTTCACACCTGGATTTGGGGAACCTCTGCCATTCCTCCTTGTAGATCCTCTCCAGTTCTGTCAGGTTGGAT
>JAUMHI010000058.1:16037233-16057570 GCA_032359435.1 Enteromius unitaeniatus | reverse complement strand
AGACATCAGGAGGCAGCGGCAAGTGTCAGAATTACTAGCCGCGGTGAGGCTGCCCTCGGCGGATACATGAGCACTGAGCACCCGGTGTTCACGTGGAGCTCACGGCTCCGAAATTGGCGAAGCAAACTTTTAAATAGGCGCTGTCTTTTTAAACCGCAGATTCGTGTTTTAAACAACTACATTCTCACCTGAATTACTCTTAAAACTGCAATTCATGGCACAATAACAGCAAATGTGACGGTCTGTATTGATATATATATATATATATATATTTTTTTTTTTTTTTTTTGGGTCGGTGTTGAGGTTGTGGCGGTAGGAATTTAATCTGTGATTCGGCACAGATTCGTCTATCTGTGAGAAACACTGCATTTGATCTGTTAACAAAATGTATTTAATATTTGTGTAAATGTCATTAGTTTATCAATTTTACTCTGAATGTTTTCAAGGATTTTTCATTATGAATAACTTCATATGCTAATAATGATTAATATACACAACAAATACGCAATACGCCATGAACAACATTGCCTTTGTGGTAACCCAAATCCTTGAATTATAATTAATATGTTGAAGTATTAGCTCCGTCCCTACAAAATTACGAATCCTGAGATGGTACCATAAGGCTAAATATTTCAGTATTTAGCTGTTATTTATTTATTTGTTTGTGTGTGTGTGTAACGTGACATGTGTTTTGTGTTGCAGGTGTCTGCGTGGGGAGGATATGTCTTCATCATCAACCTGATTCCTCTCCATGTTTTCGTGTTGCTCCTTATGCAGCGCTTCAGCAGGAGGCTGTACATCGGTGAGTCACCTGTGTTGTGTGTATGTTTGTGTGAGCGTCTCTGCTTTTTGTCTGAAGTACACACATCACCACCACCCACACAATCACGCCACGTAGTGCTCGTTCTCCCGTACAATAATGAAGCGTGAACCTGCTTTTTCCCACTTGCTTTTTGATTTGGACACACAGAGATGCTTGCGCATCCGCAGGTTGCCAAGTGCTCAACGGCATGAGTCTCTCTGCATTGACAGGAGCATTTAAAGTTGATGTTTAATGACACATTTTTTCCACCCACTTCGTTCTTGCCTTTCACAACCAATCACATATGCAGGGCTGATCTGAGGATGCATGGATCTTCGTGTCGCGGTAAAAGCCTTTGAATCCAGACATGCAAAAACAACATGCTAACTGTGTCAATTATGACCTCTGACAGCACGAGTATGCTTTCTGTAAAGCGATAAGACAACAAAAAAGCAAGGAGTAATTTCATTCGCCTTTGATGGGCTATGCCATTTTTTTAGGCGAATGAATAATTAAAGGTGCAGTGTTTTTGTGAGGCTCCTGAGTGAGCACTTTGATAAAAGAACGGGTTCTTGTGCCACTGGGCTAATTTTTTTAAAAAATCTTTATCAGCCCCTCCCATTCTGCCGCAGCTGCCCTGTGCAAAATTCACTACTGATGGATGCTGAATATTAGCTCCGTTCTGGAAAGTTCTTGCTCTTGCCGCAGGTCCCGCTACACATTTGCCATGGCCCGACTCCACATGGAGCATCACTGCCACCTCTCCTAATAGATCATAGTGATTAGATTAAGTAGCACTGCTCTCGGTTTATGGGGCCGGGGCTTGGACAAAGAACAGCAGTCATGTACTGAGATGGATGGAGAATGGTGTAAAACCAGTGGGATCAGATTATTGCATTTCAGTTTCACCTTCCTGTCTCCTTCTAGAGGGGATGTCTGCTTTGGTAGCCTCAGACATCATCTTTGTTTAGGGGGTTTGGTGTCATTGCATGGTTAGCAGGAGGAATGTTAAAGAACGCGACATACAGGAAATCCTGTAGAATTCAGCTAATCCAATGACAACTTTAAAACTTCTGAAATGTTTCCAATTTCGTGTGCCGTATGCATCAGATGTTCGGCCAATGGTCAGTTGGTTGAGACTATTTTACTCTAGTCTTCAGTGCCACATGATTCTTCAAAAGTCATTTTTGGCACTCAAGAAACATTTCTTGAATATCAGTGTATAAGACCGTTATGCAGCTAAGCTTTATATCTTCGTGAAATATTTTTCAGGATTCTTAGAATGGAAAGTTCAAAGCGCACCATATCATTGCAATGAATGTGTTTTATAACCATGTAAAGGTCTGCATCCGTGCTGAATGAAAGTATATTAAAAAAAAAAAAAAAAAAACTTGCTCACCCCCAGTTTTTCAAGAGTTCTCTGACCCTCCCATAGACAGCAATGTAATTATTACAAAGTATAGAAATGTATTAAAGACATTGTTAAAATAATCCATGTGACATCGGGGGTTCAAAAGCTTTGAGATTACTTTTTGTGCCCAAAGAAAATAAAAACTACTTTCTCTGGGTTACCCTGGTGTAGGGGTGAGTGATATGGAAAAATATCATCTTACAATATTACGAAGGGCAGATATTTAGGCCGAAATGAGCGTAGATAAAAATCATTGTCATTTTATCTTTGTTATTCGAATAGATACACATTACAAATAAACATATGAAAAAAACAAACAGTGCTTTTATTTTTCAGGAAGAGTAGGTGTATTCAGCATTATTGAATTAACAAACATGAAAGATAAAACACTACATACATTTACACTCAGGTCGTTTTAATCTGAAATCTTTTTTCTGTAAAAAATTTTATTTAACTCAATGAGGACCAGCTACTGTTAGGTTACTCAAAATATCTTATTTTGTTTACCACAAGAAAGAAATTAATACAGGTTTGGGACAACATGTAAGTTAATGGTGCTAAATAATGACACGGTTATCATTTTTGAGTGAACGATCCCTTTAATGACAAGCGGCGGCATGCTTAGTTCTGTCCCTTTAAGAGCTGCACGCATCTAATATACTGGCACGTTTTTCTCTTGATTGTTTACTTTCACTTTAGACGCAAGTAGCTGTGTTTAACGCTGTGTGTTTTTAACAGTAATTACCATAATCATGTGTTCGCTGGAAAAGCACATCCGGACAGCACACATACTGTATGGAATGTTTATTCGGCAAGACTTTAAAGTGAATAATGTACTTTATTGATTGTGAATAAGTGCAGTGTCCGGTGAGTGTAAGTCTACCACTAAGACTTACACTCTAAGAGTTAACTAACTAAGAGTTAACACTGATGTGAATGTATGTTGCGTTGTACAGCATATTAGACGGGAGATGATAAAATAGCACGGTACTACAATATTCCTTAAAAAGCAGATCGTAGAGAAATTTTTATAGTCCACGATCAAAAATCAAATCACCCAACCCAACCCTGGTGCCATTTTGAAGAGTATCCACTGCTGCGTCACACGGATATGTTTTCTACGTTGTATATGCTTCAACCTGAACGAATGGCACGATGAACAAAGGTCTTATGGGTTTGAAACAACATGAGTAATTAATGAAAATTTTCATATTTGTTTGAACTATCCCTTTAAGATAAACCTGTCTCTCCATGTCATGTAATGCAGCCAGTCTCAGTTTTTGTTTTTGCATGCTGTCTGATCATTTCTGTGTAACTTATTGTAGCTCCATTGTAGACCAGATTTTAGTCAGATATTATTGCTTTATTAGCTGCTTCCCACTATAGGAAGTAATGCATGTTTCAGGAACTGTAGAAGTAGTCCAACTTGTCAGAATAGTTCTGAAATTCTGAACTCGCATAGACGACATCCAGAGAGATTTGGAGTTGTCAAAATATGCTTTGTTCTTTCTGTTGTCTCAGATTTGCATGTCTCCTTTCTATCCCTCATGTTAACAACATAAAACCAACAGTATCCGAAGAGTAACAAAAGCGCAGCTCCAATCCTGGCATCTTCCATCGTTGTCCTTTGTTGTTGCTGCTATTGTGTGGTGCACAGAAATGACACAACTAGATTGCGTCACCACAGGGTTTACATTGTAGTTAACAATGCAAAAGGAAAAGTGTGTAGATCCACTTCCAGGTAGTTGGTACCAGAACTAGATTTTCAGAAAGTCACTTTTGTGGCCTTTCGTCAGTAGTTAAATCTTTTTAATTATCTTAATCATTGCTCCAGTTCCTTTTTGAGAGTTGCTTTCACAAAGCCGCCCGTTAGCTGTCCATATGAGAAAATGCTGTGGTCTTAGGTGTGTATTGTCTTATTAGAGCATCCTGTTTAAATGTGAAGATGGTCTAGTTTGGCCCTTAATTGATGCTTCTCAAAGGTTGACAGCTTATACAGTTGCTCTGTCACAAGCGGCTTAAATTTCCTCTGCTGCGCAGCTGTATCACCATCTCTCATGTACACACACTCGCACCGGTGTGTTTTGGACCTCTCTTCTGACAGGCTGTCAACACCTGTCTCTCAGGTAGGGGTCCACTTCACGAATCTGTCAGTCAAGTGTTGCACAGGTGACAGACTGTTACGGTTGTCATTCTTCTAGGAATGAATGCTCTCCGTAACTGGCGTGTTAGTTTTTTTTCTCTCCATTTTGTTTTATTGTGCAGTCTGTCATTTTTGGCTCATAAGAAAAGACAGGTAGGAAACTCTGATATCTGGAATATATGTATATTATATACTAAAATAGCTTATTTGTTGTGTTATACAACCTCTACCTTTCTAAGTGGGGGTTTCTTGATCCAAAAAAAAAATAAAAATGGAGTATGGAGTGTGTTGTTTGACTCTTACTCAACTGCTTTTGTAATGCTGGGACAGGAGCCCAGATTAGACCGCATTCGGGGACATCTGAGGCCCCTAGTCTCCCTACACAACCCCGTTCTGCTTCAGGCAGACCCACATTCCACTGCATGCCATTGGACAAATGTAACTCCAGAACAAAACTGGAGTGAACTCAATAGCTTCATATTAGATAGCAGTCATACTTTGCAAATTGTGGTGGTGCTTTAAAGAGACCTTTTTCATTCATTTACTTAGCAGACTTTTATCCACAGCAATCTGCAAATGGGGAGAAATGCACAGGCAATTAATCATTGGGAACTAACAATATTAAGAGTGCCTCAGTGCAGGTTTTGAGAGAGTGCAGAACAGTGGAAATATTTTGTAAACCATTTTTTTCTTCATGACTCATTTATGAATAGTAAGTATTAACAATGTATTTATTTCAATGTAACGTTGTCAATATATTTTACTTTCTCTTTGAACTAATTTAATGTACCATTGCTAAATAAAATTCTGAATATGAAGGAAAAAAACCTTTGATAACTCTTTCAGTGGTACGTTTAGGGTGTACTCGTACTAGGCATGGTTGCCATGAATTGGGCCCCCGAGTACGATTGTCCCCCACTCCCCCTCTGGCGTGCACTCACATAGGGTTTCAGCATTTGTGCCAGAGCACACTTATGTCATTATGGTGCGATGGTTTCAGGATAAACAGGAAGAGCGGCACTCTCGCTGAATGCGATGGAGTCCATCGCTCTGTTTACTTTGTGGATGGTAATTTTGAGTCGTTTGCTCCGCGGGGCCCACAGCCCTCTCACAGCCTATTGTTAAACAAACATTGCACCTCTGCTGTAGAACGACGCGTCACAAAAATGTGACCATAAGAGCCAGTGATAAATACCACTTTAATATCTAGAGTGTTCATGTGATTTCATACATTAGTAATGTTATGAAATGAAAAAATGCATAAAACCTTGATTATTCTTCAGACTGTAATCGTACCAACAAAATCTACAATTGTTGCATCCCTAGTTCACACAATAGACTGTTAAAAAAAAAAAAAACGTGGATGTAGTGTCTGTGATGTCACGCATAGATTTCTAAAGAGCGTTTTTGAAACTCAGAGTGGGCTGAGCCAACAACGCCGCCTTGGAATCACCTCGCGGCACTCTCAGATAATCGAAAATGGGCCGGGAACTGGTTAAAACCATGCCCCTTGCTCGACAGTGGCAATCCACCTGTCACTCAAGTTGCCACACCCTTAAATATGAAATAAGTTATGAGTTATAAAAAAATTCACCCCCCCTCACAGCAAAACCACTTTTTGTACCAGGCTGTAAACATATTTTTCTGCTGTAAAGTGGAGCATTTTAACACGGAGAGTCTAGGAGACTGACTCCCTTTTGGAGCCAGCCTCTAGCAGCCAGTCGATGAATTGCCGTTTGGTCACTTCTGTATTGGTTTTACAAGGAAGACCGGAGGTTGCCACTTTGTTTACACTAGCAGACAATATCATCTGTTTATTTTAAGCACACATTTGTCTACTGCTGTAGATTCTCAAGCTTTTTATAGTGAGATGCGATTCTAATTGGGTGTTGTCAGTGATTGTATCGTTCATCAAATGGAAAAAATGAAAGTGATTCCAGTAATATTTTTTCCTCTGGGCCTTTATTTTAACGGGGCTTAATGCTATATATTCCAAGTCTGCTACAGCCGTAGGAAAACTAAAATAGGTCAAAAAACAAAGTGCACACGTCACAGAACACAATGGCATCTAAGTTTGATAGTTCTGGTAAGCATGTTTACGTTAGAAAAATCTTGATTTCCTATTCTGCTTGTCTTTTTTCTCAGCCTACAGCACTTTTTATATAGTGGGGTTGGTGCTGTCCATGCAGATTCCGTTTGTTGGTTTCCAGCCCATCAGGACGAGCGAGCACATGGCTGCTGCAGGTAAGACTGGCTTTCCTCTGGTTGTCTTTAACAATTTTTTTTCTGTTGCTGATCATCTGTCTCAACTCAAATCTATAAACTTGCCATGAGAGCGATGATTTACGTGTCATTAGAATAGCGCCAGAAATTCTTGACCGTTGGGAAAGTGTCTGACAAAGTCGAGTATGTGGATTAATGGTGCGTGTGTGTGTTCTGCAGGTGTATTTGCACTGCTTCAGGCTTACGCCTTTCTGCAGTATCTGAAGGACAGACTGACCAAGCAGGAGTTCCAGACATTGTTCTTTCTGGGCGTTTCTCTGGCAGCGGGGGTGGTTTTTCTTACTGTCATTTACCTGACTTATACCGGTGAGTGCAAAAACACAACAATTAAATAAATACATTTCATTTGAACAGTCTGGTATTCTTGAGGAGACTTCAACAAACACAATTTTTGATTGGTTTATGTAAACTGTAGATTAAACCTCAATTAGTCATAGTGGGATAAACTGTTTGCTGAAGTTGTCCTTTAGACAAGAACGAGTAAAAGAAGTAAAAATTACTTAACTATATTTCATGTTTGCTACTATTTGAAATTGCCTGCAAAAAGTCATCTAATAGATGCAGATATTATATTATGACCTTAAAAAAATAAAAAGTATAAGAAAAAAAATAAATACAGACAGCTTGCCCCACATATGCTTATATGTCATTATTATAGTAAAATGAAAAAAAAACTTGATTTAAATGTGTGCTAAATGTTATTTATTCCTGTTATGAAAAAGCTAAAATTTTACTATTATTCCAGTCATGTTATGCTATAGAAATCATAAAATGTTGATTTGTTGCTCAATAAACCTTTCTAGTCAATGTTAAAAATGTGGATATGTATTAATATTTTTGTAGCAGCCATAAAAAAGAGAGATTTATTGATGAATGCAACATTAAAAAAAAGCTTTTATTTGCAATAGCATCTTATTGTAATGTTGTCTTTAGTCACTTTTGATGTTAAAGTGTTAAATAAAAGTAACTTATTTAAATACAAAAATGTATTTAATTATAGAAATCTTTATCATGCATTAAACGTTAGTAGCTTAGCAAAATCACTTGTCTTGTGTTCATCATGTAATTCAAATTTGTGGTGACATTTTTTGCTTGTTTAAGGGTTTGTCACAACTTCAGTAACTTTCTGTATTGAAAGGTCGCAAGTGTCACTGGAAGGTGTATTATTTATTTTTTTTAAACTGCGCTGTTTTACAAGATTGTCAGTAAATAGATTGCACCGTAATAAATTGTCACCCTGCGTGACTGATTTGCCGAATAAAAAGCTGTTTATTTTTTTTCAACGTAATATTAAAAAGCTTCATTTCTGTTTACGTGTCACAGAGGACACAACGCTGATAAACTATAAAACCCTCTTTTTTTTTTTGACGTTTGAATAGCAGATTCTTAAATTATATTTTGCCCTTGACTAAATCATCCAAAATGAACCTCTTTGAGTAAAAAAGGAGAAAAAGAAAAACCCATCCACACCATCACATCCAATTCTCTACCTTCTCACCTGAATACAGCGTGACTCTATGACCTCAGCCTCTTAACTCCGCGCCTCTGCCGGTATATATGGAGTCAGGGTGATTTGCTTGTATTCCCGTCGCACCCAGGGCTTTCATTAATCTTTCAGCTGCAGGGCTCGTCTGCAGCAGGCCTCTGAGATCTCATTAAGCACTTCCCTCTGCTCGCCACACTGCTTTTCAAACCGAGCACAGTCTCGTGGTCTAGATTAATTGAAAACGTTGCCGGCTATATGTGTGGTATTAAGGTTCACTGGACGTAGTCCAAGCTCGTCAGCTCCTCAGAAGCTGCTTGAAAGTGCTCTTGAGTCAGTAATGGTCGGGTGGTTTGCGTGAGTGTTTGCGTTTAATCACTCTGTTGTGTTAATGTGCTTTCAGGGTACATTGCTCCTTGGAGTGGGCGTTTTTACTCTCTCTGGGACACAGGGTAAGTATTCTGTGCATTTTACATCGCATTTACCTTTTGTTTTGGTGCTCCATCGCATGAGTAAGTTGCTAATAGCTCGTTAGCACACCCTGATAACAACAAAAGACCTGCTTTTGTCGTGGGCTCAAACATGTAGCATGGTTTATGCCTGTGAGCAGCCTCTTGGATTGCTTGATTTATGTCTGAATAGTTCAGTTGATATTCATTTACCCTGCCATTGAAACCACACTTATAGTTCACAGACAAGTAGTGCCTGATGATATGACGAATAATACATAAATAAAACATAATTATATATTTTAGTATGCTTTAAAATGAGGTAAACTTCGTATACAAATTTAATATCATATCAAAAGTCATATTTCACCTCAAAGTTATTAAATAAAATAAAATTAAATGCATTTCCCCAGAAAAGAATTTTTTCCAGAAATTTATTTTTTTCATGATTTAATGATTTCATTATTATTATTATTATTTTGTATTTATTTATTTTTTATTAAATTGTAATGTAGATTAACATAAGCAATTGTATAACAAATACCACATGTGTGAATAGTGTACATGTATATGCACATATATATGTTGCAATTTATTTTTATTTTTCAGCAATAAATAGTATATAGAAGCGGAAATGTGCGTAATTGTACTGAAACTAATCTTAACAGTCTTGAAAACAGGAAAAGATTCTACTGATTTTAAAATTACTCAATGTGACCCAAACTGTTTTTCAACAGACCTCTTGAGACCTATGTACTTACATGTATATAATAATTTTGTATGGACAGCATGTCATATTCTTTATGTAAGCTGCTATTAAACTGACATTTTTTTATACAACAGTAGATCAAAACCTAAAGATTTGCTTTCACATTGCCTCTCTGAGCAGCATGAAAAACGTCTAATTAAAAAAAATAAAATCAATAAATAAACACAGGAAACTAACAATGCTTGGAACATTCCCATCCCATGTCAATCAAGCTGTTTGAGCTCTGCAGTTTATTGCAAGCTCTCACCAAGCGTTCTAGTTTTGTCACATCACTCACTTGAAGAGTATATTGGGTGTTATACCCAAGTAAGCGGCTGGTGCATTTAGTGCAAACTTTTCAGGACTCAGTCGTATAGCTGTGGGTCAAACACACTCAACAGACAGGTTGTTACTGATAGGCCTTGTGTCGTCATTTTCAATTTATAAATACATTTTTGGGGGGAGGTACAACAGTGTTTGTACTTTTACGCTTTTACCTCTCAGTAATAAACTCATTACTTTTTTCCAGCTTCTTGTTCTTTGCCCTCAGTAAAACGACACCCATCATAAATTCATAAATGTGTAACTCCCTCAATGCAGCAGCTCTGCAGGGAGACCCACAGCCCTGTCGAGCTCTCGCTGTGCGCAGTCAGCCATCTGCGCCGCAGTCTGCACAGATACGGAAGGTCAGGTCGCCAGATAATGATCACAACACTGATAGTCGCCAAAATTGAGTGCAGTAATGCAGCAAGATTGCGAGGGCGAACAGCAGAGCAACTCCAACAACAAACGACCCCCTGTTCTGCACCCGTTTTAACACACTGTGCCTGTCCAAAGTTTTGACGTTGTTTTACTTATTGGCTTCTGTTTTCTATTTTTATTTATTTATTTATTTTTTTTTTATAAAGCAAACTTTAGCCCTTAGAGGCTAAAACTTTTTTTTGGCCATTGGAGATGCACTTATATATAGTGGATATAAAATGGACTTTATTCTTGAAAGCATTGCTTTGATGTGGATTTTGTGGACTGAAATCTGACGCTGTCTAGCTGAACTCTCCTGAAACATCTTAGACTGGTTTTGAAGTCCATATGAAATCGAAATTTACGATGGTTGACTCTTTGTTTTCATAATCTATCATTAAAAGTGCATTCTTCCTCTGAAATGGCTTTTCTTTTTCTCTGATGTCATCTAGGCCGTGTCAGTTTAGTTAATGTTAACTGCTAACCAAATAGCAATAGTCATCGTATTAGCCAGCAGTTATTATTAGAGCAGCTTTCCAATAGTTAATGCTGTAATTTAAAGGACAATTTACCCAAAAATGAAACTGCTATTATTAATTACTCAACCTCATATCATTACGAATTTGTAAGACATTTGTTTACATTCAGAACACAAATGAGATATTTCATAAAATCTAAGATCTTTCTGTCACTGCATAGAAAGCAATGGAACTGGAATATTTAAGGCCCAGGATAGTAGGATATTTAAGGACTTTATTAAAATAGTCCATGTGATATCAGTGATTCACTCTTTATTTTATGAAGCTAAAAGAATACTTTTTTTTGCACAAAAATAACTTCATTCAACAATCCTTTTCTGTGTGTCAAATGGGCTATTTTAATGATGTCCTCGTTACCTTTTTGGGCCTTGAATGTGTCAGTTGCATTGCTCTCTATGCAGGGTCAGAAAGCTCTAGCATTTCATCCAAAATATCTTAATTTGTGTTCCGAAGATGAACAAAAATCGTATTGGTTTGGAACAAAAAGAGTGTTAGAGTGTTAAAATTTTGGGTGAACTATCCCTTCAGTGCGGGTGAGTTTTATTTGTGACATTTAACACATTATGTTAACGATGTCCTCCCTGCCTCCTATGCTCAGATACGCAAAGATCCACATCCCCATCATCGCCTCTGTGTCAGAGCACCAGCCCACCACCTGGGTCTCCTTCTTCTTTGACCTGCACATCCTCGTCTGCACCTTCCCAGCAGGCCTCTGGTTCTGCATCAAGAACATCAACGATGAGAGAGTGTTTGGTGAGCACGTCTAACATCTTTGAAATTACCAGAGAGCGCATCTTCATTGAATGGATTTATTTGATCATTTAAAGTCATTGCAAAAATGGTTCGGAAATGTGAAATCCTGAGAAAAATGATTAGCATTATTGGATTACAGAGGACACTTGATTTGGTGTGATTTAATAGTCAAAATACTTTGTCAAGCTAATGTCTTTTTCCTTTTCGTACAAGTTATGCAAGTGTTGGCAGAGTTGAAATGTGTTTTGCTTTTCTGTAAAATCTTAATTTTGTTGTGCCGATAAATATCCTTGAGTGTATTTCTGCCAACAGGCTGTTTATTCTGAACCATTCGAAGTTGTAGTGATTGAGTCCTGTTTATGCCTGAAAACACTCACTGATGTTTTGATGTCTGCTATGAGCGTTTTAATTTGTGTAGAACAGAATGTATTCAATTAGTCTCAGTTCCCAGAAGAGTTTGTTTTATTTTTAATTGCTGTCATGGCGTTCCTGAAGTTTTTCACCAGAATAAACAAGGGAACGTGAACTGGCGACATGTTGCTACATGTTAAAAGGCCCACTTCTGTGTTTTTCTATTTCTCTCTGTGGAGTCATTATCCAGGACAGAACTAGAAACACAGCACTGCAGTTCATTAACGTTCGTTCTTCACTGCAGCTCCTCATTGTCTGCTGGAGTCACAAGCGATGTTTTCTCTGTTGCCCTCTAGTGGCTCTGTACGCGATCAGTGCGGTGTACTTTGCTGGTGTGATGGTGCGTCTGATGCTGACGCTCACCCCAGTGGTGTGCATGCTCTCAGCCATCGCCTTCTCCAGTGTGTTTGAGCACTACCTGGGTGATGACATGAAGCGTGAGAACCCGCCGGCAGAGGACAGCAGTGATGAGGATGACAAGAGGAATCAGGGGAACCTCTATGATAAGGTCAGTGAAGGGACAGAGGTTGAGCTAAGTACACCCTGATGAATAAATGTAGCATTTTAAGCCTATATAAATATATATTTGTGTCAAAAAACTTGACAATGTTTGAAAATTTGTTAAAAATGGGAGTTATCTGTTTTTGCAAATGAGCAATATAATATAATGATTTTATATTAACGGATTTCAAATAAAATAAAAACCCTAATTATCAATTATTAATGCAGCTATTAGGAGTCTGACAACAGCCAGTGCTCCACACAGAGATCCGATCTGATGATCATTCAGTCTGTCTGGAATCACATGAAGTAACAGAACAAACTGAGACCGACTCAATCCAGAAGAACTGTGACAATGTCTCCAAGATGAAGAAAAAAACCTAACTGGAAAGCTGCAGTACTGTTCAAAGTTTTAGACTCTTGTGTAAAAATGCTGTAAAAGGAGGATGCTTTCAAAAATAATACCATAAATAGATTTCATTTATTAACTTCTATTAATTAAATCAGGTAAATCTTTGGTAATATAGCTTTTGGTAAGCTTTTTGGTGGAGGTACACTTGCCCAGGGAGCTTTCCAGGTGGGATTTTTCCTTCATCTTGGAGATGTTGGCACAGTTCTTCTGGATTTAGTCTCTCTCAATTTTTTCTGTTCATGTGATTCCAGACAGACCTCAGACCTTCAGATCAGATCTCTGTGTGGAGCACTGGCTGTTGTCAGACTCCTTGTGCAGACAATAATCTCACTGCTTTATTACAATTAATGACAAAATAATGTAAACTGATATATCCAACTGATACGCTACCGCAAAAGATAGAAATAACAGACTTAGAACCAATTTTTGTTGGTGAAAATACTAGTGGCCTAGGACTTTATATATGTGTGTATAGTGTTTTGTTTTTTCCCCCATTTGGTCTTTTATTTATTTTTTTTTTAGATTAGTATACATAATTAACAGTGCATATAAAAAAGTAACATTAACAGAAAATAATATATTTTAAACATATATAATTTTTATTAACTAAATCATATTGAAATAATTTCTGTTATTGTTATTAATTTAATTTAAAATGTATTTTTCTTTTATTTCTTTTATTTTTATTTATGATTTTATTTTTGTGTTTGATCAGTAACTGACAGATCCTGTTTTGATTAATAGGGAATGTTTTGTTGTTGCGGAAAACAATGGTGATTCATGGGTGGCTTTTATTTGTAGCTCATCTGTATTTAGTCTGATCTAATTGGTGTGTCCATGTTCATTTGCAGGCCGGGAAAGTCCGAAAGCATGTTTCAGAGCAGGACCGCCCAGAGGAAGGTTTGGGCCCTAACATCAAAAGCATTGTTACCATGTTAATGCTGATGCTTTTGATGATGTTTGCTGTGCACTGCACGTGGGTCACCAGCAATGCTTACTCCAGTCCCAGTGTAGTGCTGGCATCATACAACCACGATGGGTAAGAGCAACTTCATGACGTCAAAAAACAAAACAACAACCCTGTTTTAAATAAGTTACTGTTTTTTCATTATCATTTATTTCGAATCACCTCCAGATCACGCAACATTTTGGATGATTTCCGTGAAGCGTATTACTGGCTCAGGCAGAATACAGATGAACACGCTCGAGTCATGTCCTGGTGGGATTATGGTTATCAGATCGCAGGCATGGCCAACCGCACCACTCTAGTGGACAACAACACGTGGAATAACAGCCACATAGCACTGGTGAGGACACACACTCAATCTAATATTTTAGGAATAAATAGTGACTTTCTAAATCAGCAAGAATTGAACTGATATGATCTTTAGCTCAGTAGTGCCACCTGGAGGACAAAGAAAGATCATGTACAGTGTTCTGTTTCCTCTGCAGGTCGGTAAAGCCATGTCCTCCAATGAGAGTGCAGCCTATGAGATTATGAAGTCCTTGGATGTGGATTACGTCCTGATCATTTTTGGGGGAGTGATTGGCTATTCAGGCGACGACATTAACAAATTCCTGTGGATGGTGCGCATTGCTGAGGGAGAGCACCCTAAAGATATCCGGGTCAGTGGCAATTTAATGTTGCTGAATTTGTATAATAAAGGAAAAAAAGTGAAGTCTTGGGCAGGTTTTTGTAGTAGTTGTCTAAAAAATATATAGAATGAGGTCAAGTTTTGTTTTTTTTCTCAATATTTTAGTTCAGTCCAGTTAATTAAAAATAATATAGAGATTTTTTTCCCCAATGAAAATAGCTAAAGAGTCTGATGATGTGTTCTGCTGTTACATATGTGTGAGACGAGTCCTCAAATAGCCATCTCTTTGTTCTTTTGTAGGAAAGTGATTACTTCACGCCACAGGGGGAGTTTAGAGTGGACAAGGCCGGCTCTCCAACCCTGCTTAACTGCCTGATGTACAAGATGTCTTACTATCGCTTTGGGGAAATGCAAGTGAGTGTTGCTTCTGTCTAATTCAGGGGTCATTAAACTTGATCCTGGAGGGCCGGTGTCTTGCAGAGGTTATGTGCCTCAACACACCTGCCTGGATGTTTCAAGTATATGTAGTTAGGGATTAACCGCCCCTTTAAATCGTCACATTTAATTAATAGTAAACATAGTTTGTGCTGTATTAATGGTTGCTGTGTTATTTCTGTTTAACACTCTAAAGAGTGTTCATGTGATAATCGTTCCAACAAAATCTATAATTGCATCCCTATACCTAGTAAGACCTTGATTAGGGTTGGAGCTAAACTCTACATGACACCGACCTTCGAGGACTGAACTTTGTGACCCCTGCTGTAATTCATCAAGTGTATGCACAAGAGTCTTTTTGGAGTTTTATGGAGCTTTCGCTATCTAATGATCTGTTTAGTAATGGACGTATAGACAAAACCTTGTTGCTTAATGCCAAACATTGCTTAATGTCCTCTGTAGCTGGACTTCCGCACGCCTCCTGGATTTGACCGGACAAGAAACGCAGAGATTGGCAACAAGGACATCCGTCTGAAGCACCTGGAGGAGGCGTTTACCTCCGAGCACTGGCTGGTGCGCATCTACAGGGTGAAGAAGCAGGAGAACCGGCAGGCTCTGGACCACAAGCTCCGCAACATCGCAGCCAAGCAGAAGTACACCTCAAAAAAGGTTCTTCCCTCTAGATTCAATCAGAACAGCATATGAACATGAAATGATGTGACAAGTGTCTTGTAACAGTTCTTGCAAAGAGTTGTAGTTGAATTGGGGTATTTCTATTAAGGCCATAGTGAAAGTGTCAGTTTTCAGGGACGTTCTTTGTTGTGAATCTATCAGTCATTTTAATGTTAAGATGTTGGAAGTCTACCATATCCATATAGCCTTTTAAATAATACTGTATAATATTATTAATAATTATTAATAGTCATGCGATAATAAATATTGTTTAAAATATATATATATTTTTATCATATGATGTTTTATATTAATTATAAATAAATGTATTAAATATTTTTAGTAGTAGTTAGTTGTAAATAATTAGTAGTTGTTGTAGTAGTAGTAGTAGTAGCTTATTATTATTATTACTAGTACTACATTTTAATACTGTATACATATGATACACTCTCTATATATTTATATATATATATATATATATATATATATATATGCAGTAATAAAAATATATAATTAATAATATATATATAATAATAAACTATTCATAAAACCTTTAAAAAAAAATTACTTTACTTTTTGTTTTTTGCATTTACTTCTGACAAAAGTGTTTCTGTTTATGGCATTATTTATGAATGATAATGGCAAACTGACAGCTACAAATATTACAAGTAGTTGAACAGAAGTCTTTATTTACTTGATAGATTAGTAAACATTAATCTGCAGCACATTTTCACCATAATTATACTGGTTGAGATATAGTACAGTTGCATCCTATTGTACATTTTCTTAGTATTGACTCCTTAGATATGTTATTTCAAATATGCTTGGTTTTTTTGGTTCACAGACAGCCAAGAGGAAGAGGGGACACATCAAAAACAAATTGGCTCTGAAAAAAGGCAAGAAACTGAACAAGAAGTCTGTTTAGCTGTTGAATGAAACCGTTGAGAATGGGAAAAAAAGGAGGAAAATAAAAGACAAGGACAAATGCAACTAGTAAGTAATCCACCAATCAAAAAGATGAACAAACATGTTGTCTGGCGCCGCCCACCTGAGAATGTTTGATTGGAGGTTTTGGTCCCGCGATTGCCATGACGACAGAGGTTCCATGAGGGGTTCGAGGATGAGGCGAGGACGGGAATCTGCACCGCGGTTTTAATCTGACAACTCTGGACTTAGTTTTGCTCTTGTGTTCTATTTTTTTTTTTTTTTTTTTTTGGTTTTGTTCCGTTTTTTTGTTTGTTTTCTTTTGTACTTGAATGTGCTGGTGAAGCGAGAGCGCTGCCCGTGTCTCAAACGGCACGCACTATTTTTGTGGTACAGTTTAATATAATCCAACCGAATGCTAAAACAACCAACAAATACGAATTTCATGAAGCTCAGTGAACCTTGGAGCACCAAAGAGATTTTTTGTTTTGTCAGAGCCTGTAATTGTTACCTTTTGATTAAAAACAACGTTTAAAAATAAAAGATATGTCAAAATCGAAGAACTACGGAGCCGTCTGCAGTATGACAGCCCCTAAAACGATCTGTTATCTGACAAACCCGTGACACAATGCAGTGGGCTCTTTGTGGCTCTGAGTTTTTTTTGTTATTTCTAAGGCAGGCATCGCAAAGGACTCGATTGTTAGTAATGTTTAACTATTGTGGTGATTTTGAATATAAATGATTTGGTTTGTTACATCATTTTGAATGTTTATTTTTTGTTTCGTTTTTCAATCGGTTGTAAGATTTTATGCAATAATTCTAAATTCAAATGAAGAAAATCCGCTTTTATTTCCTCTGTTGCTCATGTGTTTTGTCCAGAGGGGGCGCTGTGGTTTCTCCTGCGCACACTAAAAACAGATGCTTATAGATGTTTTTCTTGGGCCAATTATAAATCTAATTTCCCCCTTCCTAAACGACTGTCTGCCAGGACAAAGAGTGAATTGAATTAGTTGTAGGTTTATAAAATGCTGCATTACTAGCCTGAATGCACTTTGTCTTAGTTCACCTTAATGTGGATCCACTACTGAGTAGCATGCAGGTGGAGAGTGCGTATTTTTAGTGTGAATATTCCAATTGTTTTGTCTTTATTATTATTATTTTTTTTTATGTTGAAAAGGGCGCTTCCTGCAACATCTAGTGGGTTTTCTCTTCCTCCGTTCTTCTGGGCTGCCATTTAAACTTTTTCTCTTTGTTTTCTGCCTTTCTATTTTTCATCCTCACCTATTGCTTTTGCTTCATCTGTTTTTGTAAGATAATTAGAAGGAAAATTTGATCGTTTTTTTCCCCCTCTTCTTCATAACACATCCATATTATTCTACTCGGAGGGCTCTGAGCTTAGGGGAAGGTATTTATTGACAAGAATGCGTTTGAAGTTGAGAAGAGGAAGCCTTTCATCCTGAAATGCAAAAACTGTATTTTTTTTTTTTTTTTTTTTTTTTAAGTGAAAATTTATTCCATAAATTGTAAAATAAAAAAAAAATCTAATTAAAAAAAAAGAGCGAGAGAAAGGCAAAAATGCTATTTGTGAGAATGAGTTGATGCCATTTGTGATTAAAAGACTTAATGAAAGAATCTGCCTAATCCATGTTTGCACTCACACATATATATATATATATATATATATATATATATATATAGCCTAAGTACTTATGAATTTTGTGTAGGATGTTATTCTACAGGTGTCCTCTAGGCGGCAGCTCTAACACATTACATGGAGATTAGCTACAAGTCACGTGTCTAATCATTCTGGAAATGTACGTCACGATGACACTGAAGAAGCACGCTCTCACAATTCCTTTACTATTTAAGTCCGTGTATATTTTTCCTTACATCAACACAGTATAATTAAGCGCAAATGACAACATGCTAAAACGCTGAATTAGCTTTTTTATACCCGAAATCTACTTTAATAATCTATAGTGAGTGTGTGCGCTGATGGACAAGTGTTTGGATCAAAGCTCTCTGTTCAGTGGCCCAGAGACCAGAGCAGCTGTAATACATCATTATCCGTCCTTCTTTCAGTCAAGACACTTTGTGCCTATTATGGAAGCTACAAAAGGTGCAAGTTATGTAACTGGTTGTGGTTCAGCTGGTTTAAAGAAAATATTACACATTTGTCCTGGTTATGGAAATATTGAGGGGTGAAGCCTATTAGTGCTAACAGAATTTGTGGCAATACCCTGACATAACCTGATTTAGATATCCACAAGCAACCTAGTTTGACTGACACCTGCTCTCTACTACATTGTGAATTGAATGCATTTCACTTTCTATTATAGCTGTATACTTGAAATTTTAAGGGCACAAAGTTATTTTTGGTAGGAACTGTAAGTTATTAAAGAAAAGTTGGTTTATACAACACTGCCATCTACATAGTTCCATTTAACTATTGCACAAGTATCAAATCTTTCTATGGGAAATAACATTTGGTCTCTTAAAAAAGCTAAATGTTGTTTACATATGCGACCTGGTTAGTTACTACTGTATATGATTTTTACATATTTTGACATTTAATATTCATTTGACTACACAAATAATTAAAGCAATAGTAAACCCAAAAATAATCTGTTTAATTTTTGGAGTCTCTCTAATTAGACTCTAATTCTCTCTATCTCTTAAATTAGTTTTTCTGTAAAAAAAATAAAAATAAAGGTTGCGTGGTTAAAAATGAAAACGTCAAAAGGTCAAACTTCTGAAGATCTTCTTTTTAGAAACCAACTCGTATTTAATGAAAAGTGAAGTGACTAAAATGACTAAATCATGAGGGGAAAAATACATTTGCGCATGATTTTAAAATCAATTCCTTTAAATATTCATTTTATTCTTTCTTCATGAAGTTCAACAGAAGCACAATACAGTCCTCACGTGGTAAGATTGATTCAGTCATTCAAATAAAATGGTGAGAGCATGAAAGGTGAGCTCTATTGAACATGAATACATCACTGCTCTCGAATACCCAGAATGCCACTTGCATCAATATCTGCCTTTACGGTGTTCTACAATTAACAGTTATACTCTGATACAGATGCTACATCTCTCCTGTGTGAAAAATCACTTTACTTGATTACCAGAAGTAATATACAAACATAAAGATATTGCACAATGTCACACAATTCAGGCCTTCACATCCAAATCTTCATTATCCAGAGGGGCTTTTGAGGTATTTTATTTTACTACCCTCGAGTTCATTTTTTTTTGTTTGTTTGTTTTTGGCACCTTCCATTCTCCATTAGAGTTGGAGAAATGGATGAATGTCTTTCCCTGCTGCTTGAGTCCTATTGGTCGGCCAGCCCCTCTCTCACATGGACGCTCCCATCCCCTTCAGGTCTTTGACGGACCCAAATCATGTGGCTCCAGCTTGAAGACTTCACTTTGTCTTCCATAGAGGATTGTGGTACACCCATCCTTCACCCTGCAGCATATTTAGGAAACAAATAGTAGACATGCTAGATCAGATACCAGAACCAATATCCTGCATGACTCTGGAGCTAGGACAGTAAAGGGAAATAAATATTATTTGGCCCCACTGTAAATATATTGACATGACACATAATGTTCCATAAAATCCTAAATTATATATAATTTAAATTTTGATTTCACATCTCTAAGAAAAAAAAAGAAAAAAAGAAAAAATAAATCTTTTCTAACAATGTAAATCTGTCTTTTTTTCCCTTTTTTTTGTAGTGTAAATGTTTACACGTAGGGTATATATCATACTTTTCCAGAGCGATTAGTCACATTACATGTAGAAATACATATTACATCTATTTCTTAAATATATACATGTATGTGTGTAGTATTTACTGTATATATACACATATGTATAATGTAAACGCAAACATTTATTTTGGATGTGATTAATCAATTTAACAGCACTAATACACTCATAGATACATATACATATATATATATATACACTATATTACCAAAAGTTTTCGCTCACCTGCCTTTACTCATTCTATGAACTGAAGTGCC
>JAUMHI010000058.1:16026379-16037133 GCA_032359435.1 Enteromius unitaeniatus | reverse complement strand
GGCCAAGTGATTAGCACACCTGATTCTGATCATTTGAATGGGTGAGCGAAAACTTTTGGTAATATAGTGTATATATAATTTACTTCTATTCAGAAAGTCTATTTACAATAACAGCATTTTTGTGAAATTTCTATTCATTGAAAACTCTTTCAAAAATATAAATTGTAAATTAAAAGTAATAATTAAAGATTTATCTAATTCATCTTTATATCTATTTAATTAATATCCATTTATAATATAAACTCATATTTTTTTAATGTATTTATGATTATGCAGCCTTGATGAGCTTTCAACTTCAAGCACACGAAAATGTCTTGCAATATATATATATATATAAATATATATATTAAATAGTTGAATATTTCTTTTTACTAAGTTTGGTCAGATTAAAACCACACCTGATTGGAGCTGGTGAAACTGAAACCAGTCTCATTAAGTCGTCATGAAGTATGCTATTCAGTGTGGGATTAGAAAGCCTCACCTCTTTAATGAAGTACTTGGGTTTCCAGGTGGTGCTGCTGGCCGTTCTCTGCTTTCCTTCTCTTCTCTGTTTTTCCTCTAACTGGTGTTTGTGTTCAGTGGCTGCGTCGATGTCCCCGGCCTTCAGTGCCGCTGTCACATGCTGCCACAGCCTCCTGTCAATCATTATCACAAGACAGGATAAGCACACGAGAAACGCTTCACTCACTGACCGTCGCGTGTAAGATGCACAAAATCTGTCAGTCTGGAAAGAAGGGTGGCAAAAATAAATGTATAAGGAAATATAAATAACAAAAAATTAATAATAATGATTAAAAAAAAGAAAATAATATATTTATGCAAAATATTGTAAAATGTATACAAGAAATATTAGGGATGTAACGGTATCAAAATTTCACGGTACGGTAATACCTCGGTATGAATGGCACGGTACGGTATTTATTGAATCATTTAGCTACATAAAAAATGAAACTAATTAAGAGGCTCAAAAAAGTGCCAGAAGCATTTATTAAACAGTTTACATAAACACTGAACGTATCAATGGCATACAAATTAGCCATCTATCTGTAAACTTTGAAACAGGAATTCAATTTTAATAACAAAAAATTATTAAACCTTCCACACATCCGATTTAAAACCCGCTTTAGATTGCTAGATGACTTCATATATCAATTTGCATATTCATTACGTCAGTGCGTCATATTATCTTGCTTCTCTGTGGTCACATAATGTTATTCAGTGCACCCTAATTCTCAATATAACTGTTTTCACTGATATTTTTTATGGTTTCTGTTCTCAGAAAAACGGAATGAATATGGAATAGTGAGTGAAATGCACGCCATTATAAGATCTACAGAACTAGCTCTACCTTACAAAATGTTAATCTAGAATAAAATCCTTATTTATAATGGTTTATAATTATAGAATTATATTTATAATTCAAAATAATGAAAGCAAGTACGCATAAGACAATATAGACATATAGACAATATTTATGCTGTGATTTTGGTTCTATTTGCATGTAAAATAGAGTTAGAAGCAACATAATGTCTATTTTAACTGAAAGCCCTGCTCCTCTCAGCCACTGAACAGAACAGAGCAGGTGAGAGAGGATCGAGGGTGCGAGTGCTTGATGACATATCACAGCGCGTACGAGGGTTTGACATGAGCTTGCGGGCCCCGTTTCTTAGCATGTACATCTTTTTTCCTCTTGCGGAAATGATTTACCGCACTCGCCAGCATCAGTGGTGCACTCGCTTATTAATGGCATGGATTTAAGTGTGTTAGATTAAGTGTGTTTTTGGTGAGCTGGTGGCTGCGGCGAGGCGCAGGATCGTGATGTCTATCGGCCATCGGCGATGGCATCATCTATCGACCCAACCCTAGTGCACCTTTAAAATATTATTTACAGGATATACAAGGGTTATTTTATTTAAAAGAGATACTGCTTATTTTCTACTTTTAATAAGAAAAACATTGAAAATAATTTATTTTATTTATTTTTATAAGAACAAAGTGACTGTAAGTTTTAGGCAATGTGTGCTTTAATTTCAGTTGTTCAACACTGATGTTTAATAAATAATCATAGATAGAAGAGCGTGTTTCCTTCAATTATTTTAGAATCAAGTAATGCACCCTTCGTTCAAAAATCTCTTACTTGTATTATGTGAGCATATTTACTGTACAAGATTTGAGGGCAAACTATGAGGGCAAAAAAAACCAAAAAATAAAATAATCGTTCATTAATCGTAATCGAGATTTTAATTTTAGGCCAAATCGCCCAGCCCTACTAAGTTTTCAACATTGATCTGTAGCGACAACAACAGACCGCAAAGAATGATGGGCATGCTTGGGCTGATGGGAATTGTAGTTCCCGCTAACTCCCGTTCGCTCCAAACGCCTGAGCAAACTGTTCTCAGAAGACCTATCGTTTTATCGAGTCATGCGACCATGGTATTATCGAAAAAATTTGATATTGCGGTACGACGGTATTTACAATACCGTTACATCCCTAAGAAATATATATTTGCAGATAATGGGATATTTTGAAATATACTTAAAATTAGTGCTGTCAAGCAATTAATCTTGACAAAATACAAAAAATAAAACACCAAAAGCAAAAGTTTTTCTTAACATAATATGAGTGTGTACTGTGCATATATATATTATGTATATATAAATACACGCGTGCATGTATATATTTAAGAAAAATGTTGTTTATATTTTAAATATATTTATATATAATATCCATTTTATGATTTTTAATATATACCTGTAAATACATGTGAATATGTTCAAAATATATACATGCATGTATGTGTATTTACATATACATAATAAATATGCACAATACATTATGTGTGTAAATATGTAATACAAATATGTAAACAAAAAAACTTTTATTTTAGATGCGATTAATCATTTCACAGCATGACCTAAAATATACTGAAAATGTATTTTTGCAATATGAGCAATGACTTTACAAGTAATTCAAAAGGTTGTTTCTTAGCGGAATAAGCTGCAGAACTTTGCTGTTTAGTCAAGGGTGTTATGTCTAGCCATACTGATTAGGATAAGAAAAGCAACCTCGGATGATGAATCAGCCAAATCTTTTATTAAATTAGTCCCCAAACCTTTCGAGGATCAATAGATCCACACTTTTCGCATGCATATCACGGCTTCTGTGCAGCTCTCTGCCGCTCTGTATCTTCTTTTGATTGCATTACGTGTGTGTGATAACACTAGGCTGAGAGCATTAGACTACACTGATGGGCTCTGTCCTGTCCGGCTGGATCTCTCCTACACAATAAGCCAATAAGCAGCGTTAGAGATTATTAAGTGAAGCCTGCAGCTCGCTCAGGGCCAGAGCGGTTCATAAGGGTCACGAGTATTTTAGAAGAGCTCTAGAGGCGCAGGATTTAGCTAAAATGCAGGATGCTCATTCACCGTGGTATTATCTGGATAACCGAGCTCTGATCTTTTACACTCGTTATTTATTTGTATTGTCTGAGTGCCTCTTTTCTCTAAAAGAAAGAATTCATTATGCTCTCATTTGAAGCATAATAAAAAGAGACAGTAATGGACTTGGACTGAATAAATACATCTTATTTATATAATTGTATTTAGTCTATATTGTGTTTTAGCAAGTCTGACAATTAGCCTTTTTGACACGGGCAAAAAAAAAAGAACATATGAGAGAATATATTTATTATTATTTTTGTACATTAATACCCTAATAAATGAAATTTGCATTTGTATGTAATAGTTAAGCTTATAAACTGAGGTGTTTTTTTCAATGGGTTTTTTTTTTACTTTTTAAATAATTAATTAATTATGTGCCAGGCCACACAGACCTGTTAACTCTGATCATAGAATAGAATAGAATAGAATGCAATAAAGCAAGACTACAAATTAATGGGCATTTGAAAAGGCATAAAATGATTAAATATGTGGGTTGTCTTTGTTACACAGACATAACTCTGCTTATAGAACAGAATAGAATAGAATAACGAAGACTACAAATTAAAGGGCATTTGAAAAGGCATAAAACATATAACATAACTGTGCTTATAGAACAGAATAGAATAGAATAGAATAAAGAAGACTACAAATTAAAGGACATTTGAAAAGGCATAAAAATGATTAAATATGTGGGTTGTCTGTTACTTAGACATAACAACTGTGATTCTAGAATATAATAGAACAGTATAGAACTACCTTGATTCATACTGGGCCTGTTTGTTCAGAGGCCGGATCTTCTTCTTAATGACTGGCAGTTTGGAGGTGTCGATCACTTTGGTCTCTCCACTGTTGTAGGTAAACTCCAGCGTACCATTCCACTCCCCCTGAGCCTTGCAGACGATGGTGCCGGTGGGATTGTGCTTCACCTCAGCCATGACTCTGTCGGAGAAGGACAGGAGAAAATTTGTTGACCTGATCTCAAATAATACAGGCTCTCAAAGACATTCTCTTCACCCTCACCTGTGAACCTTCCCTCCGTAGAAGGGTTTGGTATGGAATGTGACGGTGGAAGAGTATCCGCTTTTGGCGCAGGAGATGGAAACTTTCCCGCCCAGCTCCACCCAGGGCACTGTGAGGATGGAGCGGGCGTAGGCAGATGGCAGCGTGAACACATACTCCTCATCATGCTCCAAGAGATGTAACACTCCTAACGTAAAACACAAGGGCACAGGTCACACACTCTTACATATTTATAACAAAACATTTTGTTCCTTTGAAATTAAGCTGAAATATAAATGTTAGATTAAAAATTATACAAAAATCTTGCCTTGGAAACTAGTAACATTAAAATAAGTGTGAGCACTTAAATTAATACAACAGCTAAAAATAAATTCAGAAAACTGAATAAATAAATAAATGAATGAATAAATTAAACAATTTGGATTATTCAAAAAGGATTAAAAACTATGAAATACATTAAAAAGCACATAACATTACTAAAAAAGTAAATAAAATAACATTTTCATAAATACTAGTGCTCTCAAACAATTAATACATGCATGTACATATTCAAGAAAAATAAGTTGTTTATATATTAAATATATTTATGTAAATAAAGAAATAAATCGTATGAATTTAAATATATACACATGTACATATATGTAAATATATGTATATAAAAAAAAAAAAAAAAATATATATATATATATATATATATATTGTATGTTTGTGTATTTGTATATACATAATAAATATACACAATACACATGTTATGTAAACAAAAACTTTTTGATGGATTTAATCATTTGATTGCACTAATAAATACTATAAGTATACAAATAATGCTAAAACAATAATTTAAAAAAAGTAAGAAAAAGAAAAAAACATAAAGAGCAAAATGTCAAAAGTCACAGCAAACCATAAAAAAAAAGATTTAAAAAAATGCTCCTTTTGAGAATATTAGAATTAGTTAAAAATGATATTTATGAAATTCATTTGCACGCATTTAGGGCCATTATTGTTCGTTTTTTATAAGAACAAATGTCATGTGTTTTGACCTGTTCTGATTGGATGACAGACTTCTTCCTCTGCGATTTAACTATATCAGTTTCCTGGTGTACTTTGATTTTAATATACTACATTATAATGCAAGTCTGGAACTACAGTTGGAAGTTTTTTAATTAAAATGATGAATGTCTAGCTGTGTAACTCGGGTAACATCTGAACAGCGCAAGCATGTTCACAGCAGCTCTCTCAGTGGGCCTGGCCTCTTTTTATTCTGGTTATATAATGGACAGCTGTCTAGTGGCAAAATCTCTGTGGGCTTTCAGCCAGGTCTGACAACAGCACATCTGTTTCCCAGAGACAAGAGAGCTGAGGGGGGCGGGTGCAGTCTCTGACTCTCTCCTCCAAAAGGGTCAAGCGTTCTGCTGGAGCGGTTCACTGTGAAACTGCTGATGCCAGAGCTTCTCTGAAGATCCCAGTAGAGGACAGTTCAATTCATCTGTGCTGACACATGAGGAAACTGCGTTTGATGGAGCCGACATGGCCGATTAGCAGGAGGGACATTCACTGTGTTAAGGCTGTTCAAGCACCCTTAATTGATGTCATGATGATGTCAATTTGTAGGCAAACCTAAAATTATATTTGACTACGGGTTTCATCAGGAAATTCAAATGGGTTTTTAGAATAGTTTCACACAAAAAAAAAATGCCAGAGTTGTTCCAGTTAACTAAAACTAAAACCAATAAAATGCTACTGGACCACAAAACAAGTAATAAGTAGCATGGGTATATTTGTAGAAATAGCCAACATTACACTGATTGGATCAAAATTATATATATATATATATATATATAATTATTATTTCTTTTTTACTTTTTAGTTAACTGAACTATTGAAACATCAGAAAACGTACATAGAAATATAGATTTCATTTTATAGAAAATAATATGGAAATTCTTATAAATATATTTTGTGTTCTACAGCAGATAGATTATCAGATACACAACATGAGAAAACTTTGAGTTGAAAACGGCATTATTTTCATTTTTTTAATTCCTCTAAACTTCTTGCTGCTCCAATTAACAGTGTGTACATTACTCTTGGGGATTAGTGTTTGCTGTGTTATGAGTAATTAATGTTGTCCTAATTACAGAAGAGGGCTAACTGGTTAAGCACTCCGAATTCTACCTTCCTTCACGATCATCCACTTCATTGGACACTTGCTGAGTTTGGGAGTTTTAAGAACATGCTTAGGTCAAGAAATTTCTATTTCTATTAAATGTGGTTCTTTAATGTTCTTTCCATCAAAGAATCCTAAAACACAAATATAGCACAAAAGCACAACGGTTTTCAACATTGACAGTAAAAAGAAATGTTACTTGGGCACCAAATCATTAGAATAATAAGCTTTGCAACACAGAAATAAATTAGATTTTAAAATAAATACAAAGAAATTTTATGAATAATAATATTTCATGAAATGTATCAAATAAATTGTGCATTTTATTTAGTAGTGCCAAACTGTTTAAGGTAAACAGTCAGTTTTTATTATTTTAAATCTTTTTCTAGTGCTCCATTCCCAAATGTATTTATAGTCAACATTTATTTTGTGCTATCTCACATTTTGTCACAATGCATTCTGGGATTTCATTTTCTGTGAAAAATTTGGCCAAACCAAGGTAGGCTTATTAAATTAAAGTAGAGATTCTGAAACAGTCTTTACATCAGGGAGTGTGATGACAATGCCTTTAAATGCTCCCTTTGTTGGCAGCTCACCAGTTTTAGAATTAGAATGAAACATCAAGAGACTGAGTGAAGTGAAACATCATAGGGGAGTGTTTTTCAAACAGCAGTACACTTCTGTTATTATTCTCTGAGTCAGATGGAGTTGTGATATAAGCACCAGTAAATATCACACACCCCAAGGCCAACACTCATATAACTACAATCAGCTGATCTGGAAACGGTATGCTCTTTGGACACACATTTGAGAGGATGGAGGAAAAACAGTTCTGCCTGATTGAGCAAACCCTCAGGCTTTAATCAAACAGTAATGAACAAAACTCAATGATCTCAACAGACAAATGTTTGCCATAAACACAACTTAATATAGAAATAAATAAAATGTGAATCATTCTAAGAGACTATATTATAAGTTTTTCCAGACATGTTTTGTTTAGTATGCAAATGTGATTTATAAGATCCTATAGATGAATCTTGTGACCTGAATGAATGAAAATCTTATTGCATCTTATAAACCCACCCACTGTGAAATCTTATTGGTCCAAAATGCCAAAATGAAAAAATTTAAAATGAAATGTTGCATCTTTACGTAAAATATTGGTCACACGAATAAAACACACTAAAATTGAAACTGGTGTTAAGAAAGACTAATCAAACTCACCTTCCCCAACCATTGACACTCCTATGGACATGCCCATGAATTTGCTTTTAGTCCAAACATGGGTGTTGACGCATATCTGTCGCTCTTTGCACTCGCAGTAGAATCCAGAGACCGGGGGGTGGTGGGACACCTGCTCAGCCACAAAACGTAGCCGGTAAGATCCTAACACCTCATTGGAGGTGGTCTGGGTGGAATGAGCAGCCGCTGGACTTGAGCTGGTAGTCCTTAGGGGTCGCACCTTGTCTTGGGGTACATCCCATGTACATTGGAAGCTCTCCCCCAGGATGGGGTTGTAAGGCTTCTTGGCCACAGCACCTTTACGACCCTCGTGGAAAGCAGTCAAGTAGTATTCCACAAACCGGATCATGCGCTCCTCTGCTGTCACTCCAGATGTGATGGACAAAAACACATCCGGATGGGCCATAAAGTTGGCATACATCTCCAAAAGAGAGCGCTTTTCTAGGATGAACGTGGGCAACACCACCTGAGTAAAGATATAGCTATACATTATCTGACCAAAATATAGCTGCTGATGACTAATCATCAAAAATCATAAAAATCGTAATGATCAATTAAAATTAATGGTTGAATTGCTAAATATTTGACTCAATTAGTTTAGAAACACTGACTTATTCAGTAATATAACGAGCAATGATTTTGCTGAGGCTTTATCCAGAGCCGTTTTTATTGTTGGAGCAAAAACGTATAGTTTGCATATGTTTTTAAGCTTTGCAGCTAAAAAACAAATGATTTTAAGCGCAGGAGTACTGAGTTTTTTGCCGCTGGAAGCCTTTGCATGTATCTTCGTAAACAGTAATTTAAGTGAAAGCTAACATCTGAGAAAGAAAACACATGTGTAACAGTACAATGGAATGCGGGCAGCTCTTAAAGTGACAGCAGTCTGATATTTCTGCTATCTGTCGTTTATGTAATTTAACAACAAAAGAGAGAAAATCTCTCACTGCTCTTGACTTAATTACTTTCAAAACAATAAATGGCTACTCCATCACGAAATTAAAATGTTGTCATTAATCACTTATGACTTTATTCAACAAACTCATCACTGTAACGTCATTTTGAGAGAATCGCTACACACAAATAGTGTGCACTCTTCGGTGTCAGCCGCAATGCAAGGATATTTGCATGCAGAGATATTCTCCAAAATGGTGCTATTGTGACAAATTTGTTGAATAAAGTTGTTGTTTTTGTGTATTCTTGTTGCTTCATAATGTTACAGTTGAACCACTGACGGCAGATACAGTATTTTGACGATGTCTTTCATACTTTTCTTGACCTTGACAGTGTTATTTACTTGTCAGTCAGTAGGACACTCAACATGCCTCCCAGTTTTCATCCAAAATATCTTAAATTTAAAAATATATATTTATATATTTAATTTACACAGTAAGGAATATGCAGGTTTTTTTTTTTTACATTTGATTACTTCATACAATGTATGTAGCATTCCGTATTTATTTGGTATACTGTACTTTTTTGTCCTATTGCTTGTAATTAGTTTCTTATTCTTAATTAATAACCATTTATTTGTCTTCAGTGAACTTGTTTTTTTTTTTTTTTAGGTGATACTGACACTGTTGACTAGAATTATGAAATCTCTACGGTATCAAAACTTTTAATATCATAAAGACCTTATTTAAAGCAAAAATAACTATATATATATATATATATATATATATATATAGTGAAATAAAATTACTTGGATCGTGATACGATTTTGCTCATACCGCCCACCCCTGGCTTATATTATTCAACTTCATACAACATTATCTGCTGTCAGTGTAAACTCACACTGATGCTCACAAATTCTGACTCCATGGATCAATGCTGTCCGTTCCCTCTGAGGCCTACAGTACACACACATCACTGAACCTCATCATCTGAGCTATCCAAATGACTGCTCAAATCCTGCTGAACTATAAACATAAGCCCAGAAGGAAATGTTCCACTCGGAGAGACTAAACAAAGACGAGGTGGGTAGTAGAGAGAGAAACCTATCACAACACTGAAATATTCCTCAGGCTGATAAGGCGTAATTAGGACAATAATATCACGACACCTCTCGACACGCTTGAAGTAGTCCATTAAATTCCCAATCACAAGGACGAATAGGAACATCAAATCAGATAACGTTTCCTGTTAACTGATTATGTAAAGTATAATTATGAAAGTGAATTTGCCCTGGGCTATGATTATGTTAATAATATTCTTCACATAGCGTGGCACACCCTCAATCTGTGTCCAAACCTAGACAATGTCCATGCAAAACTTTAATACATAGAAAAAAGCATGAGATGAGGTCTGGTTGTTAACTAAATTCTAAATAAGTTCATAACTACAGTGTAAGTACACTTTGCTAATGTACATAGTATCTACAGCTGTAATATTTCTACAACTACACACATGTAACAACCCTCAGAATGGTGTGTTTAAGTACAAATGTGTAACAGGACATTGGTAACAACACTTTTTTCACTTCACTAAGTAGTCAGGTAACAGGAATTACATAGCTACATTTTGTTACAGCAGTATGTATAAGAGTAACTGGAACAGGTGGTGTCAGAGGGTGTAGTTGGTTAGGTTTAGGGATGTGTAAAGTGGGTGGAGTTGGTGCACCTCTGTAATAGGAGTGTATATACATGGTAACTTCTCAGGAACTGCTCACTTAATATAAAGTGTAACATTCTAGACACCAACCACAATTTATATGTAAAGCCTAATTTACTGCCAGCAGAGTAATTACATGCTGAATCCATAGCAATTGTCTATTTAACATAAAGCGTAACACTTTATTTACCACAAAGTGCTGGTAGTCCTGTTACACATTTGTACTTTCATTACCAAAAAGTGTTGTTACCAATGTCCTGTTACACATTTGTACTTACAC
>JAUMHI010000058.1:16007027-16019835 GCA_032359435.1 Enteromius unitaeniatus | reverse complement strand
CAACACACTAAACCATTAATGAATTAGTATTTGCTGGAATCAAAATCTGAACCAGAAAAATCAATAACCCTCTCATGATTCTCATGTAACACCAGCCATATAGCTATGGACCAGTATAACTGGTGAACTGACCATTTCCAAGCACACAAATCCAAACCCTCCATATTGTGCCTCTGAAAGTGTTACCTTTCATCCCCAGCAGAGCCGAGGACAGATGTTTGCCTTCTAGCAACATACACACACACACACACACACACACAAAATTTGAATCTCAACAAGGATTTGCACCGCTACCTCTCCTGTCAAACATCTGGGATATGTATGTTTGATGGGCCATGTCTCATAGCTTGGGTTTGTTTTTTTGCTCCCTGCAGTTTTGCTGCTGTTATTTTTCTCTGACAGCACAGAAGAGCAAGCTGTCAGACCATGAACAGACAGGAAAGAAAGGCACGCTGGTCCACAGATAACACTTAAGATCTCTCTCTCTCTCTCTCTTTGAGACTGCTGACAGCCTCATTTCAATTCCAGCTGTCCAAAAATCCAATAAAAGTGTTGTCTTAAAAACAGAACCATTAAATGCTTAGGGTACATTACACAAACTCCTTCCCAGACAGCTTTATTCAGTCGTGACTGCTAGTCGTGACTGCTTTTCTCTGCAGTTCACTTGTAATCTTCAATCACTGCAATCCTTTCTGCTCTCTGCTTTCCTCTACTGGTGATTACGATGAAGTACAACCATTTTAATAATGAAAACAATAGGCAATCTGCCACAAGAGATCTTATTATGTTTCATTTACATCAGAGAAAACACAATCTGTGGGCGCAAAGGTATGTGTTTGTAAATTAAAAGATTCAATATTACATTCAGACAAATGCTTTGGCGTTTGGCCAGTGGTGATAAAGGAGAAGCCCTTTCGCTCCAATCCCCAACGCAGCCAAGATTTATAACCTCTCGAGCGGCACCGTTGTTTTACAGCATGTCTTACTGTTTCTGCATTCAAACATGAAGAATCACTGGGACGGCTGCTGAATAAATCGCTTGGCTAATCATTTGTTGTGTTCCCCCTATCCTTGAGCAATCCCCGTGAACTGTTACGGCTGAACCACTGGCCAGACGTTTCTCATCGGGTGAGTAGCTATACGCCATCGACCCATGGCCCTGTCTGTCAAAATTAATTACAATATCCCATACTCATTCAGAATAAGTAATGATGCATTCTGATGAGTCTGCTTTAATAACAAGATTGGAATGCTAATATATAAATTGAAAGTATTCCACTTGTCAGGTCAAGGTCAATGTGTTATAAACGTTATACAGCAGCTCGTATAACAGAACTGGACAGCTTTAATTAAAAATAAAATATTGGAACATGTTTTATCTAAAATGAGTAGTATGATGTAATTTACTCTAATTAAAAATAGAATGGGGGAATTTTATATAAGGGGAAGCATAATATAAATCAGGGATGACCTAAAATAACCATTGGTAACCAATACAGAACCCAAGAATCAGATCAGTCTGATTTGTTAACAAATCATTTAGAAACAAATAAATGGTTCATTTGTGGATCATCACTATAAACAGGAAGAATTGCGAGCTAGGGTGGATGTCATTTTTTCAGTGAATAATGACTTAAAGGGACAGTTCACCCAAAAATGACCAAAGATTTGGTAGCAGCTAATAGATGCTATTTACACTACATGTAAATAGCCACAGATTCTATTAATACTATGTAAAAATAGCAAAAAGTTACGCTCCGCAGCCCCGAAAGAGGCATTGATTCCGGTTCCATTTGATTGACCCGGACCATTGCGCAAAGCGTCTGCTATGCCTGCTTTGCCACCAGCGATCTCCTCACGGTAGGAGGCGAGGAAGATTCAGAACATCTTCCAGCTCACCTTTAAGATGGTCGCCGAAGAGGAGACGTCAGGCCAGATGGCGGCCGATTGCGAGACGCCGAGCAAGAGGGCGGCCAATCGCGAGACGGCGAGCAAGATGGCGGCCAATCGCGAGACGGCGTGCAAAATGGCCGCCGCTCCTGGGTCCAAGCACAAGAGAGCCACGGTCCCTAAACCAGATCCACCGCCTGTCTTATGGGACGATCTACCCATCCTGCTTCCTCCAGACCCTGTTCTGCCAAGCCCCATGTTACAGTATCGCAAGCTATTTAAGCCCTGTAAAGCTCAGTTGGTTCCGGGTTCTCAGCCTATGAGACTGTCGCATGCCCTGTCAGTCGCAGTTACACAGGCAGGAGTGCTGTGTACGCTGTCTGCGATCCTGAACCCGAGTGGTCGGATCCGCCAGATCCAGACGGTGATCTGGACCCCTGGTGGCCTGACCCGCCCACATCAGCGGGTGAGCTGTCAGAAATCCTTGCGGTTCCCAGTCCAGATATGTCAGGTCCTAGCCCCGAATCACAGTCCAAGGAACCATGTTATGTCCTGTCGGTCCCGGTTCCACAGCCAGGAGAGCAGTCAGAGATCCTCGTGGTACCCAGTCCGCATCTGTCGGGTCCTAGCCCCGAATCACTGTCTGAGGAACCGTAGGATCACGGTGGGCTTCTCCGTCACTGACTCCGCCCCGGTGGACTTCTCCGCCGGTCACGTAAATAGTATTTTAATGTATAATATGTTTGAACCACTGACGTCACATGGACTATTTTTTGATGCCCTTACTACCTTTTTGGGTCTAAAACATTGTAGTTGGCCTGCTGTCTGCAGGGTCAGAAAGTTCTTGGATTTCATCAAAAATATAAAAATTTTCATTCCGAAGATGAATGAAAGATTTACAGGTTTGGAACAACATGAGTGGAAGAAATGAAAGACTAAATTTATTGTATATTAGAGCATGTATCAGGAAAATGTAGGTGCCAAGGGCACAACTTTTCCTTACGTTAGCAAAGGATGTCGTCTCTTGGCTTATATCTAAAATCCTGCAACATTTTTCTCAGTTTCTGCTTTTAATTCATGACTGGCGCCTAGTTTTGTTCTCTCACCGCACTCATCACTAATCACGCAACGCATACATATTACGTCATCCACCGGGACTGCTTCAGTGTTTATTACGTTTGAAATATGGATATTTATTTTACAAAAACAAGGGGCCATTATTCACCCCCTAAAGCCATGTGAGGGACATTTTATTCTGTTTACGTGCACTTTATTTAACATGTTTTAGACTGTTAAAGGGAACCACCAGCCTACTGCATCATAGAGTTCAGAACAATTTTTAATATAACTCCTACTTTATTCGTCTGATAGAAGAAAGTCACATACATCTAGGATGCTTCGAAGGTAAGTAAAAACCAGGCTAATTTTTATTTTTGGGTGAACTAACCCTTTTATGCATCTTACAAAATATTAAAAATAGCAACCAGTTTTTCCTTTAAAAAGTTGCCTTTTGCGCTCGAATGATATAAGAAAGCCATACAGTTGTGGAACGACATGAGGGTGAGTAAATGATGACAAGGTTTTCATTTATGGACAAACTATTCCTTTAATTCTCACAGCAGCTGAAGTGGCTTTTTGCAGCTGGCAATTACATTATGCAGCGCGAACGCTTCAGATAATTATGCATCTCCAGGGCTACAATACACACAGTGTGAGAAAAGATCACCAGAGCTCTCCTGCGTGATGCAACCACAAGAATCCACATACAGCAACATACTGCACTCCCGAAAAAGGAGGCGCCTGGAGCCGGATCTCATATGCAGTATGATGGGATTGATTGATGGAGCTCATACAAAATCATTTCAGACCTCGGATACATCAGCATATTTCACTGTCTGCCCTGGCACAGTTTCATGCTCAGATAATCCATGCAGTTGAAGCTGATGTTGCCTCTGTTAAAACTGCATTTAAAATAACTGAAGTACACATGTGCCATGCATTGGTTTTACACTTCAGCATCATGCCATCATCATCGTCTTAATTTTGAACAGTGCGAACGGAGTCATTTAATGGTATGAGTTGCAACGTTAAATGAATAAAGATACATTATCGCAAATATATCAGAGAAAAAAACATGTCTGTTGCATTCTGGGAGCATGTTCGTCCTCATAGGGAGCCGATTTAATGACATGCACACACAAAGCAACCGCAAAATGAATTAGCTCCCTTCAGGCACACGCGCACACACAAATTATCGTGTATTTATACATACGCCACCACGTGCGCCCCCAAACAAACAGTTGCACACGCTTACGTCGAAGAAACAGCAGCCCTGGCCTTTCTCCAGAGAAACGCAGGCAGATAAAAGGTTTCCAAGAGGGACGGCTGACTCATTCAGGGCTCCAGAGGGATTGTGGGTATCCTCAGTCACCCGCCACAGACGCTAAAACTAGAACACGTCCAATTAGTGTTCCTCTTCCACTCTTTCACTGTAGAAGCCTGGCAGGCGCACGCACAATAGCGCAGACGCGTATTTGAAACTTTTCAAAGACGTGTCTACTCTATGGGAGACTTTAAATGAGTCAGAGACCATTCTGATTTTTTTGGGCTATTATCAGATAAGCTGAACGGATCTCAGTGACAGATTTTACCCCTGAAAGATCATCTCCCTTTTAAAGTGATAAGTAGCATGCCACAGAGCTGCCAGTTTCAGAATGATAATAATGGGTGTAATGATGACTATATTGCAGGGGAGTTTTCTTTGAGGAGGCGAGAGAGAAAGTGCCTTCTCAGAAATTTGGATGAGAAGTCTATTGCAAAAACAAAGTAAAAAGAAATACAAGACCACAGAGTGTCTAAAGTACTTTTTTTCTTTCTAAAGTAATAGTACTGTAAGAAACAGATACCTTTTCAGGAAGTTTCATTAAAATAAAGTAAATTCAAATAAAATGTTAGTAAAAACATAATAAATCTGCATTTCTAAGTACCTCTGTGACAAAAAAAAAAGAAACGAAAGATTATATACAAGACCAAATATTACATAAACTATCGTGCAACACTGACAGCAACGGATAAAATTTTAGGCAGGGATTCGAATATAATATGAATTATTTAAAAATAAATTATATTAAAATAAAAAATATTCAAACAAAATAAAATCTTAGAACAGAAAAGAACATTTGATTTTATTTTAATGTAATTTATTGTACATTTTATTTTATTTAAATGTTGGGAAAAACATAATGGATTTGCATTTTTGAGTACCTTTACGATAGCCTGGGCCCGCCCGTACTTCCTTTGACGCTACATTCACTTTGCGAGCAAAGTTAGTTTGGCAAAGCTGCCATTTTAGAGCATTTCTGTTCCCAAAAAAGTGGGAACCAGTGAGAAACAAGCTCCCCTAGTAAGGTAGCCTTGCTAAACTAAGCTCCTATGAGCTTAATAGTCGCGGAAGCCAGGCTACCTTTGCGACAAAATAAAATGAAACTAGATCATATTTGAGACCAAGCAGTATATAAACTATGCAACATTGTCCAACAGTAAAAGTAATGGATCAAAATTCAGGCAGGGAAAATAAAAGAATAGAAAATTAATAAAAAATAAATTAAATAAAATACAGTATATAAAAAATAATAATTAAAATAATTAAAATTAAATAACATAGTATTGTTAACTACATTGGCAACTGCTATTCAAAATGTAAAGGGTATTAGGAAAAATAATATATGTGTTTGTGAGTACCTCTGTGTCTTTGAGCTGTTCTCTGTTCCTGTGAATTGGAGAGTGGGGCTGATGTCTAGTTGAGGTGTTGTTACGTGTCAGATCTCCATTCTTCACAGGACCCTCTGAAACGGTTTTGGGCCTTGACCAATTAGACATGTTATCTGCACACAGGATGATATCAGTTCACAGCAATTCAAATTAATAACAAAATTCACTATTAAATTTTTCAAACACTGAGCATCAAATTTGCTATAAATGAAATAATAATATTACATGTGATGTAACAAGAGGACACATTTTGGCACACTGCATTAACACACATCACACATTTCAGAAGTGACAGACAGTGCCATATTCTTGCCTGTATTCGATCCCTGTATGTGGCTGTGGGTGATGTGTTGGGCCGCCTGGCAGACGTTGTGCTGAAGGATACTCAGGCATTCTCCCAGACAGCTGAGAGTGGCTGCAGACGTGGCTTTGAGCAGCAGCAGGTCCTGGTCCAGGGAGGACAGCGGTCCCCGACTCGGCAACGACTCGATGGAATTCACCAAGTTCTTCTGTTGGCCTTCTGCCTGGGACATGACCTAAAAAAAAAAAAAGACAGACCAACAGAGAGCATTCTCATCAATCCATTTGGACTTTTAAAACATCTTAATTAAATCAGTTTGAACAGCACTAATAATGGGTTTGTAATGTACATGACAAGTTTAATGCGTTTGGTCTTGGCAGAATAGATCTGCTGCGGTATACGGCTAGGAGACTCGCAACTGCTAATACATCCACAACATGCTGCTGTGAGCATATAAGAAATACTGCTGCTGCACATTTAACACATATGAAACCCCCTATAAGTAGCATATGGATCACCCCACACATCAATGCAGGTAGAGCTGGACTTGGTGGAGGGTTTATGAAGTGCACTACAACTACAGCAAGCACTAGCCAAGTATTTAAACGTTGAGCAGCAAGCTCATTGGCTGCTGATATAACCATAACGCTATTTTTCTAAAAGCACACCCATTTCCCCGAACTATAAACACTATTCCCTCCTTTGACACATGAGTCAAATTTGGTGAACTATTAGTGCAAAACTCTACACACAAATTTCTCATTGCTTACACCCTGTGGTCATTTAGCATTCAATAATGTTAACTCAGTTCTGCACAGCTTGAGCTCAGTTAGCACACAATTACCCAGGTGGAAACACTAGGAGTCAAAATTTATCACACACCAATCAGAACCTTCTATGGAGATAAAAGGGCCAAAGTCAGCTTATAGTTTTTCTCAGGGGCTTTGGTCCATTTCTCAGATCAGAAATTAAATTCTCAGAACTACTTGTTCAACCTCCACATAATTTAGTCTCTTGTGTAGATCATGAAACATTTCTCATTCTTTTGATCAAGTTGCCATTGCTCTGGTACAATCATGCAGCCGATTATGTATATTCTGATTATGTACACAGTGACATCTAGTCATTACTGTAATACTTTGTTTACTGTAAGTCATTACGGTAAACACAAATTGGTTGATCTGTTATAAACTGTCAACCAAATTTTCTACACATTTCTTTTCAAAAACAGTCTTTTTCAATCAACATCCCACATGCAGTAATGTGTACATTTGTACTTTTGAAATGAATATATGGCATACATAAACCACACAGTCTTCTGGATTTCAGTACAGTAACTGCCAAACTAATGCCGTAGTTCATAGATCAGGTAGTACTAGCAGAGAGTAACTAAGCATCTTGTTTGTGAACAATGACACAAGGACATCAGGCATGCAAGAGGATTTTACCCCAGCTGTTTGTTCAGAGCCAGTATAGCCTGGGATGTGGACCAGATTTTTTGGCCTGACCCAGAGCAAAGACAGGATTCTGAGGCAGAAGATAAATTTTTTTTCTTTCAGTTTTACTGTTTAGTACATGAATGAATAAAAATGTGTATGTGTATACATTAGTTGTTTTTTTGTTTTCATGTAAAAAAGGTTTTTGAGGAGGAGATCCATCAGCAACATAACTGTTTTGGAAATACGATATTGAATTAATTGCACTGTTGTGTAAATCTATGTGGTAGTGTATGTGTTTTTGAGGGCTTGTGTGTGATGCCTGAGGGCAAAGTTTGGTTTTAAGTTAATGGTTTTGAGTGAAGAGCTTCATTTTGACCTGAAAATAGGATGTTTGGGAAATTGGGTGAGATGTTATGGATTTGTGTTTACTGTTGTGAGAATATGAGGCATAGTTTCAAGAAATGTTTAAGCAATCAAGAAAAACTGTAAAAAGGTATTTTAGTTTTAAATTTGATTTTAATATCCTGCAGATAACTTGTAATAATTTTGTTGACTTATGTTACAATACACGACTAGCCTCAGCACAGTAAAAGTATTTGAAGTTTTGGTTGTGAACATGGCATTGTGGTCATACAATGACTTCAAACTGGACAGTGCTCTGAGCTGTTTACATTATACATATGCTCCAGATATCATGTCCACCCATTTGGAATAATAAACATTACACCATCAATCACTATTAATCAATATTTTTTGTTGTTGTTTTTTAATCATTGAACTTGTCTTTGCTGTTAAACTGTACTGAGAGTTCTTGTAACAAATTGCATTTCATGTGTTTTCAGATTTGTTCAGACAGAATCACGATAGGCCCATTATAATCAACAGTCTTTGCTTAAATGGATCCACATTGAAAAACTTATGAAGATGTTTGCTAGTCAATAGACTAAGTATTAATCTTCTTGGCAACCACTGCACAGGTAAGAACTGCACTCAACAAAACCTTGTAACAATACTTTTGGGAAACACAGGCCTGGTCTGGTATTTTATGGTTTAATTTTACAAAGAAATGTTTCATAGAATTACATCTTGATTTTTTTTTTTTTTTAATGTGCAAGTTTTAGTGTAATTAAAAATGTAAATTCTAAGATCTTTAGACTAATGTCTTTTTATGGAGTACATGGTGAGCATTTTTAATTAACATTTTTTTATATTTATTTTGAAGGATAATAAATGCTTTGGTAATACACAAGAACTTATTATTCCATCCTTTCTCTCTCTAGAATACAGACGTTGCTGGCACTCAGGAGGTGATTCAGAAGACTCACACGATTTAAAGTTGCAAACACTGAAGATGTTACAAGGCTTAAACTGGTATAAGTTACAGGGAAGTGAATAAATTGAGTTGGTTGGACTTTACAATTTCATATAGATTCTTCCTCATTCAATTGTGTTCACACAACGCAAAAAGTTTGCATAGATTAAAAATTTTTTAAATAAAAAACAATTTACTTGTATGGATCCACTGTCCATGATTGAATTTTAAATGTGTACAATATTTTTTTAATTTATTAAAAATGTATTATTTATTATTTTGCTTTAAAAGTTGACTTTGATTAAATCACAAAGAAATAAAACAATACATACTGAGGTGAAGAAGAAATGAGTAAGACTAGTACAATGATCTAATCCAGGGGATTGTAGTCCAGGTGTCTGATTTAGAGCGGATTGAGACACTTGTAATCCTGGCACACTGAAAGTAATCTTCAGGATTAGCTCAATCCGATCTTACTCTCTGCGCAAGTGTTCAAATAAACCACATGATGACAGCTGCAATCTCGCAGACAGAGAAAATATGACATATTTGGGTACATGTTGCTAAGTTTATCCTCATTGGGAGTTTATAAAAACTCTAATGTTTCTTGTGATCATGAAGCAAGTCGTGAGGGAAGGTTTGTAGTGTTTGCCACCTCTGTTTAATGCGTGGTGAAGGTAATGACCATGGGCTTTTGTGGTGGTGTGGATATTCAGCAGCACTAATGAAAAGCAGACGGATAGCCGAAGAGGAGCAAAAAGTTGCAGGATGTGACTCATCACTGTAGTTTGCTCAGTACACACATATTTCCCTCTCTCTCCTTCCTCCATTCCAACACTTCAGTGATTGCAACACTATTACAGCACAGCTGTAGTTTTAATGGAGGAAACTTAGACTCTTAAAAGGAACATTAGAGTCTTCTCAAGATATCTGCCTCTCTGAAACAGCTAACGTTTTATCTGAATATAATAAAAAACACTCAGGAACAAATAAGATTATATAAAGGTGCACATAAACTTCGAAAGTTTTTCCATTTTTGAAAGAAGATTTTATGATCAAAAGGTTATGTTTATTTGATTACAAATACAGTAAAGACAAATATTGTGAAATATTACAATTTAAAAATTTTCTGTTTTAATATATTTAACATTTTTACTTACAGTATTCATGTGAAGCAAAACTGAATTTTCAGCAGGCATTAATCCACTTTAGTGTCACATGATTTTTCAGAAGTCACTCCAATGGTAATTTTGGAACATTTATTATTATTATCCCTGTTGAAAACAGTTGTGCTGCTTAATATCTACTGTGTAACTATTATTTTTTTGATCAATTTAATGCATCCTGGTTGAACAGAGGCATTTGTTTATTCATAAAAAAAGTTATATTAACAATAAAACCTACAAGTAAAGGAAACTTTACAACAGTAGTGCATGTAAATGAACCGTTTAAAAGCAATAATTCATTGAAAATATTCAACATCTGTTATTACTATCTACTGTTAGTGTGAGAAAAGGGTGAAAAAGTCATACAGGCTTAAAACAAACTTTGTTGTTTTCAAGTAAACTGTCCTTTTAAATGTGGATTGACAGGTTAAACATTGTTTGGTCCCACAGACATTGACTTCATCTTTAAATAATTCACTGAAGCAGGGCTATCACTGCCAGCACTCTCTGTGACAAGCAAAATACTTTTGGGATTTCTAGAAAAACTGTCCTGTCTGTCTGCTACAGCATGGCAAACTTTGAGCAGAGAAGAGATTTTGCAGTTGCTCATAACCCAGTTCTCATAAAAAATTGATCCATCCCTTTATACTCTCTTCTTGATCTATTTCTATTTTTTTAGTGAGTATTAAAGGAAAGACACAGGCATCACATCTGTCACCTACTCTCAGCTCAGAATTCCCATGGACCCCTGCGCTCTGGTTCAGATCTGATCAAGATTCTGGAGCTGAGAGATCATACACACTCCAAACTGTTGTATAATGCTGAGAGAAAAAGACTAAAATAGCATTAAAGGGATAGTTCACCCAAAAAAAAAAGTACTGTCTCTCATGTTGTTCCAAACCTGTATGATTTTCTTTCCTACATGGAAACACGAACGAACTATTTGACGAATGTAATCCGTGTTTTGCACATTACTAATGCTAATGCAGGTGACTTAGGTTAGGGTCTGGACTTACCCATCATTTCTTTAAAAAGTACATAGTAATCCATTATTTCAGGGGAAGTAAGATTATACTGGTTTGCTTTCCATACTTGAGGTTTTTGTCTATATTCTTGAGGTACTGAAAGAAAGCAGAGATAATTCTAGTGTAATTCTGTGTAATTGCAAGTCTTTAAAAGTGTATCAATAAACAATAAACTGAATTACATTAAATAAACACAAAATTAATCAATAAATCAAGCTAATGAAACAATATCTAACATATGGTCCAATGCCATGTCTCTAGTCAAGTGAATGAATCATCTTATAACAGGCATCCAATACTCACTTCCGGAATAGGGGAATACAGTACTTTACAGTACGATACCAAACAGAAGGTTTTGGCAAAAAAGGTCAAACAAAAGTAATCAAGGCCATATATAGTTTTCTTTCAGTTATATATAGAAAAAAAAGAAAAAATCTGCCACAAAGCTATAGAAAATTTGATTTGAAAATTGCAGTCAAATATTTTTATGATACCTTCAAAATTATACAAGACTAAGTACTGTCCACCTTCCAGACAGACACATCAACACATCCCTATAAAGTTGATCATCTGTAATCTTTGCTAATGATTTCTTTGTGAATGCAGTTTGCACTCTTCCACACTTGTTGAGATGCAACAGTGTGACTAATTGAACATCAAGCCATGGATAAAAATAAAACACAGCAGAATAATTAAAATGCCAACAGTGTTGTGCAACTATAATGACAGTTACTTCATTTCATGGAGCCTTTCAAACCTATTTCTCCAGGTAATGTTCTACAGGTCTTTCAATATTACAACACCTTCAGACATTCCAGCTAAAATTCAATAGTTCAGGGTAACTACATTTAACTTTTGAAAGAATTCATTCAGCAAGAATGCATTCAATTAATAGGAAATTGTGTGTGTGTGTGTGTGTGTGTGTGTATATATATATATATATTTTATACAAAATTAATATTAAGTGACTTACATTTTAGGAACACTGTTGTTTGTTCAATTTCGTCAACAAAAGGCAAAGTCACAGTTGAGCCGCTGCAAGTCTAGGCTACGTCTACACTAATCCGGATAAATTTGTAAAATTTGAAGTCTAAAAACGCTCAGCGTCCACACTATCGTTTTAAAATTTTTTCTGAAGAGTTGCTCACCACGCTGAAATGACTGAATTAGCTTATGTTCCTATATTGCGCATGCGTGAAACGTAAACCGATTCGATCTGTGTCATTTCCATGTGCCGTTTATTTACTTACATTACGCCTTCTTTGAAGAAGAAGGAGCATGTACAAACTGATATTAATCTTTAATAGGGCTGTCAAAATTGAGAGCAAACAAAACAACTGCTGTCCAATGCCGTGCGCCATCAGCTGAATTGGTCGCATGACTGCATCATATGACTAAAATGCATCATCGTTTTCGAAAGCCTCCATTTTCACAGTCCACACTGCGACATGAAAACAGCATTTTCAAATTTATCCACTTTGGAGAGCGTTTTCAAAAAGCTCTGTTTTCCTTGACAAAAACGCAGACTCAGTGCGAACGGAAGGCCAAAACGGAAAGAAAAAGATGCGTTTTCAAACGAAAATGTTTTAGTGTGGACATGGCCCTAGTTTCACACACAGCGCTGTTTCGTTTATGAATGAATCTTTGCTTTTAAACAAATCTAGCGAGTCGACGATTCAATGACTCAATCCAAAAATTAGTCAATTGCTTCATTACTAAATGAATCAACCGTTTAACTGAATCGTTTTAATGGAAGAATCAGTGACAAAGACAGTGACTTACTGCCACCTACTGGCGGGTTCAGTTATATTCTGTAAATATAATCAAACAACAGTGGCGATTTCTTTAAGACTGCAAGGGAAGCTCAGCTTCCCCTATAATGTCACAAAATTAATGGTCAAATT
>JAUMHI010000058.1:15975881-15994110 GCA_032359435.1 Enteromius unitaeniatus | reverse complement strand
TCTGGTGGACCATGTGATCAATCATGGCCTGTCAATGAGTCCACCTTACTGTAACCTTAGTCGGTACACAGTAACATTGAGGATATTCTTACTGGAGAACAGCTATATCTTCAAGTTTCTACTCTAGACTGTACCTACTGTATGCGTCACATGATTCTTTATCACATTACAGTATTACCGCACTAACTGTTCTATACAAAAATGTAGTGCTGTGAGTGTGAAGTATATCTCACATCTATGCCATATGTACATGTACAAGCTACTACTACATATACTGTAAAATATTACTTTGGTGTAAAGCTGTACAAATAAATTTGAATTGAATTAATGTAAAGCAATGCCATTGTGATGTTACAGAATGGTGTACAGCTGTGAAAAAAGTACAGAATATAGACCCAAATACAAGGTGGGATCCATAAACCCCCTTGAACCCCCACCACCCACCACACAAACACACATACACAAAACAAGTGTATATTTTTCCCCCCAATAGCAATTTATCCAGTAATTGTGGGTTTTTTTTTTGCTTTTGTTTTGTTGCTAAATTTAATGATTTGTAATAACATTTCTTTATTTCCGTAAGAATGTTTGTTTTTTGTAAAATCTCTTGTTAGATTACTGCAGAAATTCTACTTTTGAGTTTTACAGAAGACTGAATCAGAGCAAATGACGATAAAAATAGAAACACAAAGACTGCAGTCTTTTATATAAATCCCATCAGTGTGTTGCTGCTGATATGAAAGAGAAATTCAAATGGTGCTTGTGTGTATGGTTTTGTTGCAAGAATTTGATTTTTAAAAAGGAGTGTTGAGTTTTGATTGCAGCGTTTCATTTTGGCGTAGATGTGAGTTGTTAATCTCCAAGTGCTGTGTCTAATTATTTTGTGTGTACAGTTACTTTTGCAAAAATTGTGTAAGCAATAGGCAAAAACTGTCATCTCAAAAAAAAGTCATCTCTCCTAATGTTTATGTGGTAAGTGAACTCTTATGTACTGTAATGTAACAGGCTACTGCTAGCAAGCTAAACCTTTAGTGGCTCACGTTATTTTATTAGAACAGGTTATTTTATTTTCGTGCCTTTCCGAACACAGACCAATCCATCCCTGCACTTCACATCCTGGAACATAACGTTTATTTCCATTATCTGCCATTTTCACTATTGTCTTGCTTGTTTCTTCACAATACCTGCAGAACATCAGGCGACTGGTCTAGAACATGGGCGAGTATACGTTATGCAAAGGCTGGGGGCGTAGTGATGTCACAGTCGCTATTATGTTCAGATTCGCCTGTTTTTCAGTCATCTTTTTTATTCACGAGATTTACACAAGAAGGAGGAAACATTGGTTTGAGACTCAGTGTACGTCATTTTCATGTACAGAACTGTTATTATTTAACTACACCAAGGTAAATACAGTTTTGCATTCTATGGCATATTCTTATTGTCATAAGAAACTTTTTTATTGTTTTTATAGCAGGGATTTATAATATATATAATGACTTCATAAACTAAATTCCTTATTAACTCAAACACAGTAAACTACTGTATTCACATATTTAAGTGTCACTAAAAAACTACATACAGAGAATGATAAAATAAACAATTTTATGAGTATTGTGTGTGTTTTCCTTCACATTATGGAAGCAATACAACCCCAAATATATATATATATATATATATATATATATATATTTTTTTTTTTTTTCCTGCACGGTCTGCCTAAAGAAGATCCAACAGGGTTTTTACATGACCTATAAAAATCTGCAAGCTTTTTTTAGCATCACAAAACTGAATTTGTGGCTTGTCTGTAACTGAGAAGGTGTGAAATGAGAAAAATAGCACCTGAAGATTATTATTTCAGTACGCTGGAACACTGGGAACGGACAATCCTCAGCCTGTGGCGAGGCTGTCAAACTACTGGGAATATTGCTGGAGGTGACAGCTTTTTTCCAGCAATATCCATCCTCTCACTACCTCTTCGAAATTGCCTTTGTTACAAATGGCCGATTTGGCTGGTGGCATTTTGCTTGTAAACTCCTGACACAGTCTAAATGAGTTCTCAGAGCCGCCTCGGACCGAAAGAGAATTTTGATGTAAAACCATCATAAAAGATTGTGGCATTCACTGAACGCCAACCATGAAAAGACTCCTGGCGTACTTGAAACGACACGAGAGAAACAGAGAGAGGGGAAAGTATAGAGATCTAATCTGACATGGAAGTTGCTGCCAGGAAAGAAAGAGTGAACGTGGACAACTAAATCACAGATAAAGGGGAATGCCTGAGGGGGGAAAAAACACATATCAAAGAGATACTTCTTTAAGAGGCGTTGTGCGAGACAGTGTGAGGAGACACAAGTTAAAGGAGAATGGAGGTGGAAGGGATCAAATGGCCACGTTCAAAGCAAAAGCAAAGGATTGAATCCCTGATGAGGGAAAGACGCTCACCCCGCAGTTTGAAGAAATCTCCATTTGCAGCACAGACTGTGAACATATAGGGAAACTCATCGCTTGGGGCCACCGAGGAGCCGATGAGGGGCAGGGACCCTCGTGGCTTCTGGTTCTTACTGTGCTCGTTGATGAAATACTGAAGCTGGCCGAGCTCAGGGTCCAACACAAAATACCTGCATGATGAAAAACAGCAGAGCAGGGTTATATTTCAACAAACCTAGATTTTGACAGCGTTCTTACCAGTTGTTTTGCATAGCTATGTGGCTGATAGGTGATTCTGTTGGTTGCCAGGGTGGTGCTATTCAGTTGCTAAAGTGCTTTTATTATGCATTGATATGTGGATGCTTTAGTGATCTTGTTGGTTGCTAATGTGTTGCTATGTGGTTACTAAATGTTCCGAATGACTGCACTAGATTGAGGGATGTAACAAAAGGATTATTTATTATGCTTATTAGAACAATTAATGCACTATTTGTATATTATTTTGATTATTAATCAGTAGGTTTTGATCAATTATTCAGCTTTTGCAATTAGCTCAAATATTGAGTTATAAATATTCTATTCTAGCTCCATACTGGAGAGCTGCTTTATAGCAGAAAGTCAAGTTCTATCTGAATCACTGACAATGTTTTAATTGTTTTCTACTTTAAAGCTGCTTGCTTTAAAAGCAGGTTTTGTATAAAGTGTAAATTTACAGAGCTGGTGCAAACATCCACATTGTGCAAACATCAGATGCTTTCTTAACTGCTGCTTTCCAACTCGGATACCTGAAGGGCAATGACGCTATTTGTTGTCATGCCGCTTTTGGCACGATAGGATTTATTTTGTTTTTGAGAGGAACATGTGCAGATATTGCATATTTCATAAATCAAATTTGTGTTAAACCTTGGTAAAAATCACATTTCGGGGGGAAGTTTCATATGTTTAACCCATGGCAGCAGTATAAAAGCTGCACAGTTGCAAAAGTGCACCTGGCAACCCAAGTTTGAGTCCCGACTCATGGTTCTTTGCTAATCCCATGTTTTTTCTAATGGATTATCATCGATGTCTTTTGCTACAACACCACACTGGACAAATTGTTATTGCAGGCCCTTAGATTAGGTCAATTTAAATCAAATGACTATTTCAAAACAAAAATATTTTTCTACAACATATGTTTTGTCAATAATGTCGACTAACCATTTCAGTCCTAACTACACTGTTTTTGTTGGTTGCCAAGGCGTTGCTATGTAGTTCCTAAAGTGATCCGTGTGGCTTTACTGTGTTGAAATGGGGTACCTACTATCTTCTTGTTGGTTGCCAGAGTGTAGCTCTGAGTTTGTGGATTCTTTCCATCCTTTTTATTATATGCCAGGTAGGGCTGCTCAATTAATCAAATTTCTAATGGCAATTAGAATTACAGATAACTTAATCGTTTAAAATCCACTTATGTTATGTGTTCTTTTCTTTCTACAAGCTATCTTAAGGGTTTTCATTTTAGTTTTAGTATAGCATTATAATACTATGCATAGTTTTATTTTTATTTTTTACTAAGACACCAATCCAGTGTATAGTTCATATTTGAGGCTTAATACTACAGAAAAGCGATGTTTTTCAGTTGTTTTATCTCGTTTATCTTATCTTTACAGCAGATATAAACATAATTCGATGTAAATTGTGATGATTGTAATTAATAATTGCAATTACAATTTCAAGGGGAAAGTCTTCTTATTTATTTATTTATTTATGTCTGTAAAATAAACATGAAAGTTACAATAAATGCTGAAATATTTGCAATAGTAATAGTACAAGTGATGTTTGCCTTAGAAAACATGACTACACACAGCACTGTCCTAAACAAAAAAGCAAATGAGAGTTTTTAGGGTGGCCATTATTAGTGTCTTTCTCCTTTCCTTCCTCATTATCCGTGATGCATTACATGCCACGTCTGGTTCCCCACTGACAGAGCCAACCAGAGAGCTGCTTTATACGGGATCGTAACTCTGCAGGGAATGGATTGTAATCACGCAGTTTGGGTGCTATAACACAACAGTCACCCTCTCTAAGTAAAAAAATGGATGTGCTGCCAGTTTCATTTCCACGGTCTCTCTGATGGGGTCTCTGAAAGCCAGACAAAGGCTCATCATTATTTTAAAAAGCAGCTAAAAGTATGAAGATCAAAGCAGCAACAAATGCATTGCTTTTGATGGTGGAGGTCGGGTGATCGCCGTGGACCTTTGGTGACATTTGCTTACATAACCTCTTCCCCTGTATGATTCACCACCAAAAAGACACTGTGTTACGTATCCCTTATAAACTTAACATCATATTAAATATACTTTAATATAATATGATTTATGATCATTCTGACTAAAATACTAAATAAAAAAATATCAATTGTTTCTTTTTTCCCCTCTTTTTGTAAATGTACTTGTGGTATGCTGGTATACAGTCAAACTGTAGTAAAGACTATTTCAACGTTATTTAAAAATGCATGGCACTTTAAAGAACGCCCTGGCATATTATGTGACATGATCCATCTCTAACTGTGCTAACATGTAACATACGCTCAGTGGTGAATTAATGAAATCTGGTATAGCCATTCTCTTAGCGGTTCTATTCAGTTATTTATTCTCTCCAAGGTCCAATTGTCATCAGGTCAAAGTATTGAGTGGTGTGGAAACCTCTCTCTCTCAAACACATACCCACAAATCATTAAGCACTAAACAGTGACTAGTGCTGAGGTTAACGTGAGGGCTATTTCTGAGCCACTGCGGAGGGCGGGTAACCCTCCGGTCCTGACGCTTGTTATATACTTGGCCTGTTCCCCATCGATCGCTGGACTAAGCAACAGAATGAGCACAACATTATGGATGTGAGGGATTTCCCATCACGGATGAGTCATAGTCTCTCCCAGATGAAAGAGCCTTAACTGTGGGCTGTGCTGCACTCAACCCTGCAGCACACACAACCGTGAAATCTGACAAAAAAAAAAAAACCTCCAGTTTTCAATGAGAGCATCTTGCTTTGGAGTGTTTCTGCATAGCTCAGCTGGTAAAGAGCTCATTTCACATTTAGATTCCTGACTGCAAATAGACCCTTTCATTATAGGAGGGTAGTTTAAAACAGAGGACAATATAATGAAATCTTGACCTTTCAGACCACTAATGTGGGTTTTCTTCTTAATTCTCTCTACATTTTTAACTAAAATTTGTATTATTACATACATATACTAATGCAGTTTTACTATACTATGCAAATCTGCAATGAGCCTGAAGGATAAGTCAGATCTTAAGAGAATATTACATAACACCAGAACTTAGATAACAGGTAGGCAAACTAAGGGGTGTGATCTGCATCTTCCATCTCAAAAGATGTCATCAGAATGCATTGCTAAAACATGACATGGACAGTGTCAACAGCAACTTTCTCATGTGTGTCTACATAGATAGACAGATAGATAGATGTATACATATACACTATACAGATAGGTAGTTATTAACCAGACACTTGATTTTTCATGCATGATGTCATAAAGGATTTTATACTGCTATCTCTGAGAAAACTTAAACCAACACGATCTTTAAGTAGGTGGATAAAGCTGCCCAGATGTTCAGCATCAACAGGGGAGAAACCGAGCAAATGCAAACAATGATTTCAAACTGTATGCTTTCATAACGCACTGAAATTCTGTTTATTGCTGGAAGATGACGTGTCTTCATCCTTTGAACCAGATACTGAATGTCACGAATATGATGAAATGATATGATCAGAAATGCCCAGTATATAAAAAAAAATAGTACTCTATAAAAACATTTGATATCCTGTATGGCTTTAAAAGTTGTCAAGAGTGAACAAGCGCCAGAAACTCTTTACCTGTTCTGCCAGCCTTGTAGTAAATTGGTGTATTTGCTCAAAACCCCCTCCAAGTGTCTCTTTTGGGTTTGAGACGGGTGAGTGTCCGAGACAGCCCCTGTTCCTGGACTATACGAGCCGCTTCTTGCCTGTCTGTGTGCGGGATTCCCCAGATCCGCGGAGCACTTTCCTTTACTGCTCCCTGAATGCGACACGTTCAATGATTTTTCCATGATCACTCCAAACTCTGGATCACGCAATGTGACGCTTCAAAATCCAAAGCACAGTTTCCAATGCAAAACAAAGACGCTGCTGAAAATGATCATCGCATGGAGAGGAGGTGACTGGAGAGTACTTTCATTTTTCTCTAGCTGGCTTGCCTTGCACTCTTTAATGGGCTTCTCCGTGATCCCATTGGAATCAGTGTGTGGTCACTCCCCTCGCGCTCCACGGACAGGAATGCTGCAGCTTATAGGCTACATTACTAAGGCGCTCGTGAATGTGAATAATATGATGGCTGAACGTAAATCCACGCCCTCTCATTATCATACGTCTGGAAAACAGCATTAATAATTAAAAAACACAGAAGTAAATAACTTGAAATAATAAACATTTTACATTAAAATGTATGAATAAAAGAAATACAATTAATAAATGTATTGCATGTATGCATTTGTCAATTTGCAACTTATTTTAATTTTATATTACGTGCTCTTTGAGAAGGAAATTACACTAATATGATGTTTTCAATTATTTTTGAAAAAAACAAGCTGTGTTTTATGTTGTTGCATATCGTCAACATATTATGATTAAATGTGTTGGTCTTTTGTAACATTATATCAAATCTGCATATAAAGGCATTTGAACAATGGCAAAAACTGAAAGAGGAAGAGAGAAAATAGAAAGAAAGTCTCTCTCTATAAATCTATGAGTAAGCTATGCATTTATATAATAGATATTAATGTAATGTGCCATTTAGGAATATTAACATTAACACAGTTATAAGCTTTACCATATAACTAGAGTGAATAATTCATAACACCTTATGAATTGCGGTGTACAAATCAACTTGGCTATCTGTGTCATGGTTTTTACAGCGACAATTTTAGACAGGGGAAAGTAAGTTACCTGTGGAACCAAACGAAAAACTACAACTCCCAGAATCCCCAGCTTTCGTGGATGACGCAGTCAAAAGTCGACCGACACGTTCCCTCCCACCGACTAACTGCTTGACTTTGTAGTATTATTACCTGTATCGTTTTCTTGCAACACTTATCCACTTGTGGAAAGCAAAAGGGGTTATGGCTGCTCCGCTGAAAGTATGTATTGTTGGTTCAGGAAACTGGTGAGTATGAACGTGCAATGATTATATATGATCAATATGTGATTGGTAATGGGATTAATATACAGAACATATGGCGTGGACCAACTGTTATAGCTCAGACATGATTTTCTCAGATTGGTGCACAAGTTAAATTCCGTATAAGAAACAGCGGTTACAGCGAGCTGATATTCAGATCCATATGTTAAGCATTATTATTCTGGGCAAAATCAAGTGATTAATGGCTTAACTGTATTGATCTGAAGATCTGCTTGGTGTATAACCATCATTTGACTGAAGCTGGCAAAGCAGCTTCTCAGAGTTGTAAAACCTGCTTGGAATGTCTTGAGTGAACTGCTGTTTAACAACAGACTGGCATTTTGATTAAATATACTGACTTGTTTTTCTGTGCCAAGGGGCTCTGCAATTGCGAGAATTATTGGCACCAATGCACAGAAACTCCAGCGCTTTGCCACCACAGTCAAGATGTGGGTTTATGAAGAAATGGTCAACGAGAAAAAGCTCTCTGAGATCATCAACACCGAACACGAGAATGTCAAGTACCTTCCAGGCTACAAACTCCCAGAGAATGTGGTAAGACAGTTCCCTAGCAGTTGGTAAAAAATAATAATTGTGGATATTAATTATTATTATTATTTTTTGTAGAGAAATAATGGGAAATGTTGTGTAAAATAAGTGTTATTTGCATTTTTTATTATATATATATATTTATAATTTATTATTATTATTATTTATTTATTTTTTGCAATTTAATAATGTTTAAGATAATAATAGATATAACTGTAAAAACATGAATTATTTCACATATTAGTTTTTCTTAATTACATGCTTGCCATCTGTTGACTATCATTTGAAACCAAATCATCTTTTGCATACCATTCTGCATAAATATAGTCTTGTTCAAGCTTGCTAGGGTGTGGATGAAAGCATCGGATTTCTGGTGTTTCTCTTGTAGGTTGCGGTGCCGCAGCTTCGGGAAGCTGCAGAAGGTGCCGACCTACTGGTGTTCGTTGTCCCTCATCAGTTTATCCGGAAACTGTGCGATGAGATGGTGGGCTGCGTTTCGGATAAGGCTCGTGGAATTACATTAATCAAAGTAAGAACGCTTTGCATTGTGTATAACTGTAATGCTTTTTGAAGCTGGTTTTAAAAAGGTTTTGTCATTTATTTAATTTTAACCTGATGCAAATTCAAAACCAATTTGTTACCCTAGTTTTTAACTAGATAGTGGGTGTCAGTTAGGCAGTAATTGGTCTAAAAATAGTACTTTGCTTCAAAATGCAAATACATTTTCATTTTTAATGTGTTATTAAGGTGGGAAATGTGGTCTAGAGTCACTTTTTCCTCCTTCAGTAATGTTAATTACTAAAATAAATGTAAAAATAACTGATATAAATTTATTTTTAAGTTTAAAAGCAGAAATAATTTACTACAGAGATTTTTTTAAAAATGTTGCACTCAAAATGAACTTGTCTTAAATAACTGAAGGGCTATAAATGAGCATAATGATTCTTCTTCTCCAAATGCCTTTTTTCATAATGAATCAATGAGTTAACGTACAAACAGACAATAATTTATTCCCATAGTGCAACAGTAATGAATGCCACAATATCAACAAAATGGAACAAAATGTCCATAACAAATTAAGTAAGTGTCTGAATAATATTGCTGTATACTTTCTGTATTATACTCGCCAATGTGCAATAAAATGCTTCTCACGGCAGTTTTTAATTTAATATTCCAAGTTATGGTCAAACCTTATTTGTCCTATTCCATGTAGACAGGACGTTCAGGAATGAACAATGCTGGGCAGTCTCAGACTCTATATCTCTTTAAAAGTGAACCATATGTGGAGTGACTCATGGGTAAAAAAGGCCCTCTAGCCTGCTGGCACATCTCTTCGTGTGCAATTTATCTCCTGGTGCCAGTTTGTCTCTCCTGTTACTGGCTGTGCCGCACAGCGCTTCATCTCTGCAGTTATGCCTCACCAAATTAGATTTATCCTTTCCACTTCACTATTTGAAAAAGTAGCCTAGTTTTTAAAGTGTTACCTATTTAATTTTAATAGTTGTGGTTTTGTTTGTTCTCTTTTTCATATTACTGCCCATTTCTTGTGCACTCATTTCACCTCCTTTATTATTTTTGTTCTGCTTTGGTGTTCCTCCTCATTTTTTGAGTCATTAGGCAAAGATGGTCCAAACAGCTGTGCTCCAGAGTTATATCTACTGAGGGGGAAATAGTGTGATGCTACATTAAAGAAAAGGCATTTGTGTTGATGGATATCTTTTTTTTTTAACTTCTTTGTAGGGCATTGATGAAGGACCAGAAGGATTGAAACTCATCTCTGATATCATTCGGGAAAAAATGGCCATTGATGTCAGTGTCCTGATGGGGGCCAACATTGCCAATGAAGTGGCAGCTGAAAAGTTCTGTGAGAGCACAATTGGTGAGTGAAAAGTGTTCTGCAGTTACTGCATTCTAGCACATAAACATGCTAAAAAGCACCAGGGGCACACTCAACAGGCCTTTTCTTCGATCCACAGGCAGCAAGGTGTTGGAGAACGGCATCTTGTTCAAAGAGCTCCTGCAGACGCCTAACTTTAGAATCACTGTGGTGGATGATGCTGACACAGTAGAGCTCTGTGGAGCCCTCAAGGTAAATATCAGTCTTGTCTCGTTGCTCATCCCAAGGGAAATATCTTGATTCTGGCACCTGAGATGCAGGGCTTCAGGGGCACGATTCAGACCTCTGTGTAAAGAAGAGCTTGCTTGGCTGAATTTACAATTAGATGTTGTAAGACTGCTGTCTTCCCTTGTAAATACATTGTAAAAATCATTGTAATATTGACAGGCTTTGACGAGTACTCTGGGTTATTTACAGCTTAAAGGGTTCATTCACTCACCCTCATGTCATTCTAAACCTGTATGACTCGCTTTCTTCTGTGGAACACAAAATACTTTGAGACATGTTTCAGAGGTTTTATTTTTATGCAAACAATAGAAATCAATGGTAAGCAAAATAACTTGGTTGCCAACATTCTTCAAACATCTTTCTGCAGAAAAAAAAGAATAACATCATACATGTTTGAAATGCGAAGTGAGTAAATGTGTGTCACAATAGAAGAAATGTCGAATAAACAATGAACAGACAACAATTATTCTCATATAATGAAAGTGAATGTAAATTGTTAAATGTAAATTGGAACTGTTGACTTCCAAAAAGACCAAAAAGCAACATTAGAATATACAAAGTAGTCTATATGAGTTTTCTGAACCTATATGATGACTTGCCTTGGTGAGACGTCTTCTGAAAACCCTTTTTTTTGTGCTTTTGTCACTTAAAAAAATTCAGACACTCATTTGTAGCGTATATATGGAAAGTGACATACACATTGCACCATTCTAATAACTCTTTATTCCTTATTTCACTCTGTTGTAGAACATTGTTGCAGTGGGTGCAGGCTTCTGTGATGGTCTGCAGTGTGGAGACAACACTAAAGCAGCTGTCATTCGGCTGGGATTGATGGAGATGATCGCCTTCGCCAAACTCTTCAGCAAAGACGATTCTGTATCCTCCGCCACATTCCTCGAGAGCTGCGGCGTGGCTGACCTCATCACCACCTGCTACGGAGGAAGAAACCGGCGCGTGGCTGAGGCTTTTGCCAGAACAGGGAAGGTAAAAGAAAACCGATCCATTTTAGCCTTTCATCACTCGCCTGATGGAGTGTAATGTACGTTTTATGGATTGAAGGAAGACGATGAGCATTAGGCACATTTGCTGATGCAGAAAAGGATCAATACAGATTTCTTTTTCTTTCAGAGCATCGAGGAACTGGAGAAGGAGATGTTAAATGGACAAAAGCTTCAGGGACCATTGACTTCTGCTGAGGTCTATCATATCCTCAAACAGAAGGGCCTAGTGGATAAGTATGTGTAAATGTTTTTTGGTTGTCAGTGCTTCTAAATAATAGTCATAATCATGTATATTTACAATTGCCTTTGTCGGTTGATATGCTCCTGAAATGAAGCTCATGTAGGTGACACAGGTTTAATTTCCAATTCCACCCAACTCCAAACAATTACAGCATTTTATCTATTCAATTAAAATCTAAAATAAAAAAAACATTTCATGAAAATTGACATGTATACTTTTCAACCACGCATTACAGGAAGTGTAATCATGTTTTCCATGATTATGTTGATTGGATTTGCCTGATTTTATAGCAACACTAAAGAGATCTGACTTTGGACTTTTTTTCTTTAAATATTCTTATTTTAATGCAAATCCCCTGTGGCTTTCAGTATGCATTAAAAAGAGTGAAAATCTCTCTCTCTATCTATCTATCTATCTCTACTTCTTCACTATCTTTGTATTTGGTCACAGAACCTGGATTTGTAAAGATTATTTGTACCATAAACATGGTAAAAAAATTAGTGTGCAGTAACATTTTAAGTTATAAAAACACAAATACCACATTCTAGTATTAGATACACTACCATTCATAAGTTTGGGGTTGGTATGTATTTTAACAGAAATTAATTGCATTGTGCCAAAATAGAATTGAAAAATTATAACATGATTTTAATTACTGGTTAATGCTATACTTAGTGATGATAATGTTTAGTTATGTAATTGTTTTTACAACGTTTCTAACATTCACTACCAGAAGAATTTTTAGGGTTAGAATTTTTTTAAGAAGAAGAAATGAATACTTTTATTTAGCAAGGACACATTAAAAATGACAAAGGCATTTATAATATTACAAGAGATTTCTTTTTAAAGGTGCTCTATGCGATGTTGCAGGAACCAATCGGCAAGGAAATCGGCCGATTGGCTGGCCGTAGTTTGTTTGCGAGTGTTAAACCTCACCTCTACTTGCTGATTGGCTGGCCGTAGTTTGTTTTTGTTGTGATGAACATCCTGTACCCATAGTGTTTCGGTATTGCAGCCTCTGTGTTGTCTTTCGAGACCGGGTTTTTTCCCAGTGTATTCAGAGGGCAGACCGCAAGACGATCAAGGGGTGATGCATACGTTTTGAGATAAAAATGAAATCGAGCTAAAATCCTGCAGGATGTTGGTGAATCCTGAAAAAAAGTGCATCTACAAAAATATTTAGCAGAGCAACTGTTTTCAACGTCGATAAGAAGAAAGCACCAAATCAACATACTGAAACGATTTCTAAAGTGTCATGTGACACTGAAGACTGGAGTAATGGCTGCTGAAAATTTTGATTTGCCATCACATGAGCTTGCTTCAACAAAATCAATAGGACACTAATTTGTATCCTATTTATGGAAAGCGCTGGAAACCTTGCACCATTCTTCGTCTAGCAGACAGTGTCTTATTAAGAGTGACTTTTCTACTTTGGTGTCAGTTCACCTAGGGCAAGCTGGGGGCTAAATGATTTGCTGTAGGGCACACCGTTCTTTATCTAGATGCATTTTTAATATGGGTGACATCTCACATCTACATTATTCTCCAGGTTCCCACTGTTCACGGCTGTTTATCACATCTGTTTTGAGGGCAAACCAGTTCAGGACATGATCACCTGCCTTCAGAGCCATCCAGAGCACCTGTGAGAGTCCCTCAGTGTCCCCTTCTCCACCACCATCCTTTATTCTGGTAGATGGTCCTACCTCCAACATTTCTGATGTTCTTCTCATGTGTTTTTTTTTATTTTTTATTACTTAATATACTCAAACAATGCTATATATTAAAGTTCTATTTTTTTGTCCCAGGTCCAATGCTACACTAATGGTTCGGCTTGAACTCAGGGGTTTGTTTCCAATCTAGCAGGTTTTGTGGCTTTCATACATGATATATGTACTCAAAAAGAGAAGCCATGTGTTGTTTTCTATTCAGTTTGAGCCTATAGGGCAGGGGTGCCCAACCCTGCTCCTGGCGATCGACTGTCCTGCAAAGTTTAGCTCCAACTCTAATCAAACACACCCAAAGAGACAACTAATTACGTTTTCTTGGATCGCTTGGAAAATTAAAGTCATGTGTGTTTGATTAAAGTTGGAGCTAAACTCAGGAGCAGGGTTGGTCCCCCCTGCTATAGGGCTTTTTTAACTCTTTTCTCTCTGTCTGACTGCCCTCTTGTGGATGGCCCACAATATCACCTCACTGACAGAGATGAAATGCCTCTTTTAAATGACGATAGAGATCTCATATAGAGGCTCACTACACGTTCATATTGAGAGCAAGCAACATGACACGACTGGAACGCCTCCGTTACAATCTTTAAGATCCAGTAGAACCAGCATAATAATATTTTTTGATACTGTTTCACTTCATTTAAGCTAGGTTTAAAACACTCACTATTTCAATTGTAATTGCTTCGTTTCATACTGATAAATTCTGAAACTGCCATTTACACTGAACTTTTTGGGTCATGGTAGATGGAGTGTAACTAGATTTCTGTAAAGATGCCTTTTAACTCCTCACTGGTCAGAAACAGCTGTCACAGGTCAACGAGTTTTGTCTTAAAAGACAACACATTCTATAAAAGGGGCTTAAATCAGTCACCTCAGTTTCCCAGCAACCCCCTTTTAAGACTAAGTGCTTTCAAGACAGCAGGGACATAAAAACTTGTTATAGAATGACATAGTTGTCTTTACTTTTTATCATGTTACAGTAAAAATAGCAGTGTTGCATATCTAAGCTTCAAGAATGCACTGAAACCTCCAATCATCGGATCCCTAGATAGTAACTATTTTAGCATCCCGATCAACTACCATATCGACAGTTCCTGTTGTAATAACTCTGAAGATTAGCATTAAAATACTAATGTAATCTTTATTTGTACTATGAAAAAAAGGAAGGAATGATTTGGTAAGAGCTGTGGTTTTCAAATGAAAGAGTGTATTACGGGAGCAGCTAGTGTTTAGATCCATAATGGCCTTCTTCTTCTTTTAGCACTATACTGTGCTTATAGATCTGACTAGGTCTTGGCATGTATCCATTACAGTGTGTGTCATTTTTCCTGTTATTTGTATTATTTTCAGTGTTTATTTAAGTTTAATTCAAACTACAAGTATTAAGCTGTGGAAATGTTGCTGTGTACTGAGTCTAACACTCCAGTGGATTAACTATGTATGTTTTCACGTTGATATATGAATCCGTCCTGTTTTTTTCCTCTGAGAATGTGATCATTTTTACACATTGTGTCTAACAAATGTTGAACATTGAAATATATGCTGCTTTTGAAAGTAACCAATAAATGACTCTCTGTGCTGAGTATTTGTTTTATTCATTATTTATATTGGTTTAAAGGTGAGCGACGTTGTTACCGCAACATTTTAAAAACTGAAGGTAGTATAAAATAGTCCTAGGCTGTAGCCCACAAGGAACAAAGATAAGGAACTAAAAACTACATTAAAATGGTGGTTTATGAAGTGATGTTGACAAACAAGTTTCGGGAGGAGCTATGACGCAATGATTAGTTACAGCTGTTTCCAATCTCCTAATCAGTCTCGACCAATCAGGCCTCCTCTTCCTCCCTTCTTCATCTCGTTACGCATCCCTCCTCCCCTGATGCGTCGCTTCTTCCTCCGGGAGGGGGTCGAGCCGGACATTGAGCTCAGCCCTGGTTAGGGTTCTACCCCCTAGGGTTCCATTTTCTAGGGCTCGGCGTTCATCGACATCCCGACTCGCTCCCCGGACAGCACGCCAAGATTTTTATCATAAGGAAGAGCTAACTCGTGAAACTTAGGAAATCACAAAATGAGCTGTGGTTATTTTATGTCTCTATAGTACTACTGGTTCTTAATATAAATATATAAAGTCGTGTAATATTGTATAGGGGTCCTTTAAATATTGTTTTAGATATTGGGGTGACTTTTGAGTAAAAGAAAAAAGTTAAGAACCACAACAAACAAAGTTATTTGTATATTTTACCTTGTATATTAAACTACTGTTGGTTCTATTTAGTCCTTTTTCCTAAAGTGTATTAATCAACCTGATAACGTTGAGTACCCTATTTACAGTTTTAGTTAACATTCCTTCCTGAACACACATGATTTATATTCACTTTTTCAAATTTCAGTTGCAGCACAAGATGAATGGTGATATTAACATTTTATTCCAGAATGAATGTTTTTTTTTTCTTTAGTCAAAATGTATTCAATAATAAAATACAACCCCAAATATCCCAGAATCAGGGACTTTGGGTGTCAACAGTTTGCAAAACAAAAACAAGGAAAAGGAAAGTGAACAGCTCCTTCATAGAAGCCACATCTATACATCCTGCTGGATTTCATAGTGACATCTATGAAACACTTCAGAGCATCTTTGAAATCAAATTCTACGCTCCATGTTCTATCATATTTGCATTTCTAACTGACAACTGATGTTTCTCAATCGATCCATTGTCATCATAGTCTTTCTAAAGTGTCATTAATGACAGTTATGATAATGCAAAATAAATCATTTATTGTTAATTCCTACTTACTGTTGAAAATGCTCCAGAGGCTCATAATAACTCATATGTTTTAAAAATTACATCATAACAAATAAGCTGCATGGATTTGACCAATCTCACAAACATCTATTTTACACACACATACAAAGAGATATATATTTTTAAAAGAGCAGATTGATCTTTGCAAGAAGCAGTCCAAGACAATCTGACTCAAATAGATGCTTGTATCATTATCAAACTAGTTTTCCTCGTCATCATCATCATCATCATCATCATCACCCCCAAAAGACAGCAGGCTGTTGTTCTTCACCTTCGCGCCAGCTTTTGACTCTTTCTTTTCCCCATCCTCACTTTTCTTCTTCTTGCTAGAGCTGGCAGTAATGCCTTCGAATTTATCAGAAGAGCGTTTGACAGGCTTCTTAAAGACAATCTTCCCATCCAGTGGAGGCTGTTCATCTGGAGAAAATAAAATCATGTTTTTTAATGAATGGCTTTATACTTGCTGAACAACAGAACATCATCTTTTACTTCTTTTTTTTGTCATAACTCCCACACTACTACAAATCCACCTGCCATCCTTTGATACAAGAAACATTTATATGTGACAAATAGTAAATAGTATCTACATTTAAAGTGCCAGATATAACCAGAAGTCAAATATATATATATATAATATTAAAATAGGGATATAAAACACTGGTTCAATCTGTCAATGTAGTCTACAATGTTAATGTTACAATAGTTTTATTTCATAACTTTTGAGAACAGCCACTAAGCAGTTTAAATATACAAAATGAGTGCAATTTCACAGCAAGACCAGAAAGATTGCATAATCATCTTTTCATTGCTACGCAAGTTTTACCAAGTCCCTCACCAATCACTTTCTGAGCAACAGTCATCAAATGAACAAAATATTTGATTATCTAAATATAAATTAAGATCAAATACCACTATTATAGTTTCATTAAAATTAAGCTTTTTATTTATAGTATTTGCAACATATTTTAATATGAACATTGTACCACTATTTATAGTATTAGATTTATGAAAGAACCAAGTTATAAAATGTTTAAATAATAAATATTGCATTTTATTTATTACATGTGCACCTTTACAACTATTTCTTTTTTAAAATGCAATTTCATTGACAAAATTATTGCATTTTGAGTATCATACATCATATATGGGTCGATGATGAGAAGCTCTGAACTGCATAACAGATATGGTTTGATATATTTTTGTATTACCTTTGTCTGACTCCTTTGTATCTTTTTTGATGTTCCTAACCTCTTCAGCACTCAGATCTCCTTTTTTCAGGACCACGACCTGCGGCATCTCGTCCTCCCGATCACTGTCACCACTGTCTTCATCCAACTGCGGCATCTGCTGCATCTGCAGCAACAGCAACATTTATTTAGTATTCGATCTTATACAATAAAAAACGAATGCAATAAAGGTTGCGTGTGAAAACCTAGTGAGCTAAAAGACTCGCGTTTCATTTGCATTTCAGGCACGACCAATGTAACTAAAACACTTACTTTAGTCTCTACTGTCGGTCCTTCTTTAAAACCAACATCATTTTTGAATTTCTTCAAAAAAGATGGTTCGGCTGGCTTGACCCATGATACATTACCCTTTTTACTCATTGTGTCTCAGTTCAAATCAGTCTGATTAATTGTAAATGCGCTTACAAACACTAAACACTCAAAGACCCGGCGCATAAAGTTCGCGTTCCTGAAACCTCATCAATACGCGCCTGTAAACGACCAATCAGCGCTTTTTCTCTTTCACACAGTGGGAGCTAAATATTACTTGCTAACCATTGCCATTACAAATTATCTCCTTAAGAGGCGCTTAGTGGCTCAGAAAGTCGAGCTACTGAGCTACGTTTATATCACAAAGTGTTTATATATATATATATATATATATATATATAAAATATAAATACAAATTTTATATTAATTCTTTTTTTTTTTTAGAGGCGCTTAGTGGCTCAGAAAGTCGAGCTACTGAGCTACGTTTATATCACAAAGTGTTTATATATATATATATATATATATATATATAAAATATAAATACAAATTTTATATTAATTCTTTTTTTTTTTTAGAGGCGCTTAGTGGCTCAGAAAGTCGAGCTACTGAGCTACGTTTATATCACAAAGTGTTTATATATATATATATAT
>JAUMHI010000058.1:15958350-15975781 GCA_032359435.1 Enteromius unitaeniatus | reverse complement strand
TATATATATATATATATATATATAATATAAATAAAAATTTTATAGAAATATTTTTTTTTCATCATTTAAATAATTGTCAAAAATAAAAATAAATCTGATTGGTTCATTATGAAAAGCGTTGAAAATAGTAACACTACTCACATAAAGGCTACACATTTCTCAGCAGTGAAAATCATTTTCCTTCAAATAATTTCTCTTCAGCATTAAAAAGCGAGTAAACTGAAAATACATTATAAATATTTAAAATACGACACTTCGCAAGCTACGTCAAACGAAAGCTCAGGTCCCGCCGCCATTTGTTGACTACCGTGTTTTTAATGCTGGTCGTCACTCTACCCGTGTCATTTATTTCTGTTACGCACAGTAGGAAGTTTCTTTATCATTTTGTGTCTTGCAAACTATGGCAGTCAAATATTACTGTTATCACAGTCGAGTCTGAGTGACTCAGTCGGACCGAGCTGGAATCATGTTGCCTGGCGTGTTTTATTCCTTAATGGCGGGGCTTCTGGCAGCCCTAGCATCATCTTCTGCCAAGCTGTCCCTGGGTGCTGAATATCTGAAAGATGTATGTGAAACAGGGCTGAAGAGCTGGACAGATGGACAGGAGAACACTGATGGAGTTGATACCACAGCTTGTGACTGGGTAAGAAGTGCTATTATGAAATTATGATCATTTAAAAATAGCATTGCAATGAACACGATTCTGTAATAATTGATTACAGTTACATATACCCCTGCGACTGCTTTGTGGTGGTCTTCTGTTCACCTGCAATGCTGTGATGTGGACCCTCTTCGCCAAAGCACTCAGGCACTCATCTTCCTCAGCCCGGGCCACTGTGACCACCACCGCCTCCAATTTTATCTCCTCTGTGAGTTTTCACTCCCTTAAACTCTCAAATTGATTTGAGAAAGCAGTTATTTTATGATTTAATGTTGTCTTTTTCCAGGCTTTTCTTGGACATGTGATTTTTGGTGAAACTCATGCCACGCTGTGGTGGGTTGGTATCATTTTGACCCTGACGGGGCTTTACGTCTTGCATGGATCAACTCCTCAGGCTCCACAGGAAAATGTGGATAAGAAATATGATTAACAGGAGAATACAGGGAGCAACTATTTCTTACACAATGCTTGCGTGAAATCAATCAAGTGAAAGCTGTGAAAAAACACTAAGAGCTAATAAGGTTTATTTATGCACTGCTGTATATTAAAATGATCTATGCTACATTTATATAGATTTTTTTCTGTTGTAGGGTTGCTTTTGTATTTGTGTTTTATTTTGATGCATCAGTGTAAAATAATATGAACAATTACACAAATACTTGAAATGTGTATGGCTTTAAGCCTATTGTCATGCAGTGGACCTGCTCTACATCTTGCCTTAATTATGTGGTTTTGTAATATATCAGTTTATACTCATTTATTACTATGACCTGAAACATATTTATGACTTAAATGCTTTGCTGGATATTTGACCCAATGCAGCTGTGGATCTCAAATGAAATTTTATTTCACCTCTTCTCTGAAACATCCTTTTACAAATCCAATTCTTCCACTCGAACTAGCACTCCAGTCAGAACAATGTAGTCGAAATGATGCACGCACAATGTGTATAAATGTTTTTGGTTATTAAATGACTATTGTTTGTCAAACCACTGACCTGGACTCTATTTTAAAGAAAAACCCAACCACAGCATCTATTGAGCACAGCAGGACATTATTATCTATTCTTACTCAGAAATTGCATCTGAAAGTTGATCTGGCACTACGTGGGTGTATAATAGCCCATCTGCAACCATACACTTTTATTCAAACGGCAACAGATTTGTAAAAACAGCAAATTTATTAGAAGACGCTTAAATCCACAGTGTGCAGCCATGGGAAACATCAGGTAATGGAAAAGATCTGGAACATAACAAATAACAATAATGTAGCCAGTAATGGAAAGTTTTTTAAAAAAGGCCACAAATACAATAAAAAGAAAGAACAATAAAATTGTAAAATCATCAGTGAAATCCTAGGATGATATTTTAAATCTTACATGCACTTTTGCTAATTATGGAAAAGGCCTACAAACGAGCACCGTATGTTAATATTGTCAAATTTTGCATCTGAACTTGTATATTCCTGGTGCACAGCCAGTTTATAGGGTGTCATTGCCAGGTCATTAAAAAAAATATTTTTATATATTAAAGCATTTTATATATATACACACAACTATTTACTGTGATGGTGTAAGTGTCCTGTAGGAAAGAATTCACTTAGTTACTTTATGCAGTATTATTAATATCCTATATCTTATCAAACATAGATATACCAAACTAAAATATGTGACCCTGGACCACAAAACTGAGATGTATACATAATCTGAAAGCTCAATAAATAAGCTTTCTATTGATACATGGCCGAGATACATCTATTTGAAAATCTGGAATCGGAGGGTGCAAAAAAATCTAAATACTGAGCAAATCACCTTGTCCAAATGAATATCTTATCAATGCTTTTTACTAATCAAAAATGACATTTTGATATGTTTACAGTAGGAATTTTACATAAAATATTCATGGAACATGATATTTACTTAATTTCCTAATGATTTTTGTCATTTAAAAAAAATCTATAATTTTGACCCATGTAATGTATTTTTGGATATCGCTACAAATTAAACCCCAGCAACTTAAGACTGGTTTTGTGTTCCAGGTTCACTTATATCACTTTTGCAGAAACAGCTGGCATGATGAAGTACGTTATGTGACACTGTCTCTATGCTCAGTATAAGTTTCTCATTAGAATGTCTAGCTGTATTTTTGGTTTTAAATACTGCTTTAAGGCACTTTGGTACAGTACATAAATGTTTTTTCCATATGTTAAAAAAAACGAGTCTATATTGCAATGTTCACAGGCTCTTTGAAAGTCCAAAGCAGGAAAGTCACAGGGTTTTTGATCTAATGAGGTTCCAGAGGAATCTCAATCACATCTTCCTCAATGATTTCACCCTGCGGGAACACGGGAACAGGATCCAGAGTATCTTTCTGGCATGAGAGATCTGTGAAAGGGCTCAACCAGGCCATAGACAGAGGCCCACCGAACGCTGACTTCATAGCTTCCCAGGATGTTATCTTTTCCCATGTAGGGTCTTCACGCTTCAACTTTTCAATGCCCTGAAAAAAGAAAAACAACACCACTGTGATTCTTGAAGGAGATATGAAATAATACACTCCATAATTAGATGGAAAACAATATCCATATTGGCAACTTAAATTCCACTGATTGAACTGAAAAGGAAAGCAAATGGTTACCATGCAAAAAAAAAAAAAAGCATGAGGAGCGATTCATTTTACTCATGCACCTGCGTGCTTCTGGTGTTTAATCTTTTATATGAAATAACCCGGCTGGAAGAAATGGTTCGACTTTCACTTCATGGCACAAATTAAAAACACACGGAGCATGCAGCATGCCTTCACATTCCAAATGAGGTATCTAAAGGAAAAGAAAGACAGACTATTTTAAATAGCATGCATTGTGTCCAACGGACAAATGTGTCTTTATACCGGTAGCAATCAAAGCTTACCTCCATCTCACACCAATCAAACAGGGACATCAGCCTAATTTAATACTAAATGCAATTAGTTGCTTTTTTATTAATTTTAATTCTCCCCAAAAAAAGATTTGATATTTCAGAACAAGGGAATTACTCATTAAACAACACAAAAGAATACAAAAGGAGAAAAACTAGGTTAGTGTCAAAGACAGACAGGAAGTGGAAAGGAAAACAGAGACCAAGCAAATTTAGAAACATTTGGAACTCTTGAGAGATTGCAAGACAGTTGTTTTGCGACTCGAATGGCATTTTAGCTGCTGATTGAAAAAAATCCACTGCCAGACACATTGTCACATAAAGCACTAATGACAGAGTGTTCAGGTTTTTAATCATTTACCATTTGTCAAAGAAGAACAGAATGATTGTCTTTTTCATACACACCTAAAAGTTCAAGCACATATCATCCGTTCATCATAACAAAAATGTATATTATTAATAAGACGTAAAATGCAATTAACCAAAACAGTGGCAAAAATGTTAAATCAATTAGGTTTTTAAAAAACATTTTTTAAGCCTGTTCCTTTCTTAAACATTTCTGCAAACCAACTTTATATAAACATACCAAGTTAATCAGCAAAAAAAAAAGTACAGAGTGCATATTGAGTATAGGAAGTAAATCTGATGTTACTGGCAGCTGAGTAATATCAGTACTGTATCACTCAAAATCATATGTGTAACGGCACACATACTCATAATATCTCAAAACACATTTATCAAAAAATTCATTCAATGAGATTTCATTAAATAGAATAATTTTCAGTGTTAAGAATCAGGGGTGTAGAAATGAGCTGACAATGCACTGATAATGGAATTTAATAATTGTTCAATTCTGTTGTGAAAGTAAAAAAAAAAGTATAATTTTATTAATATGTAAGTTCTGTCTCTTCTGTTTATTACAATTTTCAAAAATCAAATGTCATGCCTGCATTATTTAGTATTGTCACATTGTCCTGTTTCAATGTTCTACACTTTCTGTGCCTCGTCTGTAACCCTGCCCCTCTTATGTTTCACTCACTTTCAGACGTATTTCTAGGTGTCCTGTATTATGTCTTGATTATGTTTGGTATTTAAATCGTGTCCTTTTGAGTTCTGGTTGTCGGCCGTTGAATGGTACATGTGTTTTTCCAGCTGTCTTGGTCCCTGTTTGTGGATTTATTATTAAAGACTGTGGGTTGGTTTCCCGGATCGGGATTAGATTCAGCCAGGACTAGACCTTTGCTAATTTAGGACATTTAAGAATATTAAGAAACATATCTTACAAAAATGCATTATTTTAAGACCAAACAATGGCAATAATGCATTTTAAGATATCTCAGTGCAAGCTTTTTCCAGTTTATTAGTACATTAGTACATTTATTTTAATCTAGGACTAGTCTTAAACCCTGTTCGGGAAACTGCCCCTGTATATTTTTCTGCATCCCGGTTTCTGTCACCAAGAAGCCGGGTAAAACCATGACGGTATATAATCACTTGAATTCAAGCTTTGTCAGAACATTTATACCCCTGTTAAACTTCCCATATGGATTATATACTTTTTATATTTTGTATACAGCCAGTGTCAATAATGTTAAGGCCTGTTTACACCAAGAATGATAAATATAAGGATAACTATATGTACAGCAGCTCTGTTTTTCTAAGTGCTTTTATAAATATTTTTAATAATTTATAACCTGGAATAAAATAGTTGTGACTCCAACGATATTGTTCCCCATTGTCGTCACTGTTATAAAACTCGATGTAAAGTGGACTTCACTATGCTCACAGAATGATTTATAGTTATCATTATAGTTATTGTCCTCGGTAATAACTGCCCTTAAACTTTTTTTTTTAATCTGTCAGCATAATAAACCATTTTATTGAATGGTTGTCAGTGCTCTTACATTGTAGCTACTTATATATAAAAAAATGATTGTTTAAAAGTTCTTTCAAAAAGTAGGTTATCATTGTGGACAGTCTGGCAAGATTACAAGAGTGATTATATTAGCATTAATTGGCTTCTATTATCTGCGCAACATTCATCTTCATTTCGGTGTAGCTAGGCAGAGATGCTTAAGATAACGACATGATATAGCATCCACTTTGTGTTCTGAATTAAAATAAATAGAGGCAAGGATAATTGGATATGCAATGATTTGTTCTCTGGAAGAAAAAAAAAAGGAGATGAAGGTTATTTAGTCTCACTGGTAAATGCTCTGTTTGAGTCGGGATTACAAACAAATTAAAAGATGTTGTTTATAAGGGCAGTCCAAGTGCACTCGAGTCTCTAGCTTAAAGCTTCCTGAGCTCAGACCACATACTGGTAGGGGTCAGCTTTCCCGTGGTCAGGTGTGGAAAACGGGCTAAACCATGCTATCGAGAAGGGGTGTCCGAATACCGCCTTCATGTTCATCCATTTTGTTTTTTTAGCCCATCTTCTCTCTTCCTTTTTCAACTGCTCTATGCCCTAAAAACAAGAGATAACCGAGACTTCAGAGTGTGTGAATATGACAAAACAATTAGAGGAAAAGAACAACTGACCCATTCCATAAAACAAAGAACTTCATCCAATTGTTTGTTTCTATTTTCATAATACAATACTTGCATACTGCTTAGTCCATTCAGTGCAGTACACACTGCATACTGCCCACTTATTTTTATAAAAAGATTGTGGAGTATAATATATTATGTAATGGTATGCATCTCAAAACATAATGTGAAACATGGTACTGTAACTTTTTTAACAGTTAACAGTGTTTTGTTTTTTTAATCCAGGTGTATGTAAAAACTCAATATTCCAATCAAATAAGGATTCAAGAAAGAGAGGTTATATTAGTTCAGCTTAATTAATCATACTGAAAGAAAGAAGTATTTTATTCTGGGATGATGTGTTGGTTGTGTTGTAATTTTATTCAAGGTTTTCTAAAAAATACATTAACTTAAACTACATTTTTTAAATAATTAATCATAATAATAGTAATATTTATGTATGCATATATTTCAATTTGTATACACAATATAAACTACCTTCAAAATGTGGGGTAAGTAAGATTTGATAACGTTCTTAAAAAGAAGACTCAAACGCACTCATGCTCACTAATATGTATGCATATAACCTTTTCAAATGTAACGTATATTTCAATTACACACAATATACATAACATACACTGCCTTCAAAAAGTTCGGGGTCAACTTAAAACCATTTTTCGGTGTTATTATTAGTGCTGTAAAACAATTAATCGTGATTTATTGCATCCAAAATATAGCTTTTTTTACATAGTGCATGTGTGTGTACTGTGTATATTTATCATGTATATATAAACACACACACATGCATGTATATATTTCAGAAAAATATGCTATGTTCATATAAATATAAAATATATTTATATAAATATATACATGTAAATAAGTGTACATATTTTCAAAATATATGCTGTATGTGTGTGTATTTATATATACACAAATATACACAGCACACACACATTATGTAAACAAAGACTTTTATTTTGGATGTGATAAATCGCGATCAATCGTTTGACAGCACCATTGAATATATATTAAAAATGTGATTTAATCCACTCTTCAGTGTCACATGATCTTTAGAAATCATTCGAATGTGCAGATTTGGTGCTCAGTAAGCATTTCTTCTTACTATCAATTGGAAGCTGCTTCATATTTTTGAGAAAACTAACTTTTCTAGCTGCATCTATAGAACATGTATCAATTGTGTTTCCAGGTTAGCTGTTAAAATTTCACAAGACCATGTGTTATGCAAGTACGTTGACCAAAGCCCAAGTGTCTCAAGTGTCACCAGTTTACAGTGTATTTAAATAATACCGTAACTTCCAAAGTGCGGTGTGCAAAAACCTAAACGAATGGATGTAAGCTACTATTATTTAATACACAGTGACCTAGTTATACTAGTTGCATATGTGTTACATTTCACAAGCACCGTAGCATTTTTTTGGTAAAACTGTCCACACGCTTGAACCCAAAAACAATATGGGACCACATATCACACACACAAGCACTACCTCCACCACGTTTGCCCACTGCTGAAAGGAAGCGGTCTCTTACCGTCTCATCTGTGCAGATGGAATGGATTTGGGTGCCAAACATCACAGAGGTGAAGATGAGGAAGAGGAGGCCCTCAAAGCACAGGAGGATGAGGAGGATGACAGTGGCTGGAGGGGAGAAGGTACTGCACTCTGGGGTCAGGAGGGGAGAGGGAACACGTACAGCCTTAACACACATACAGCTATACAATAAACCATCACAACTATAAATTCATTTAGTCTATGTATAACTATTTGTGTGAATTAATATCTCTGTGCAAACTAAAACATGACAGGCTTGTAAAGCATCAGCATGTGTGCAATATACCACCGAGCTATATACCAGTGACCTGTTTTGAAAACACCCTTGGCAACTATTTTTCCTCGTTTGGATTGGCATTTAAATGCTACTGTTTAAATGTTTGGGGTCAGTAAAATTTGCTTCGTATTTATTCAATTATTTTCATAATCAGCAAGATTGCATTTAAGTACAATCAAGCAGTTGACGGCAGCCATTGACTTCTATTGTATGGAACAAAAACTACAGTCGACAAGTATTATTCAAAATACCTTCTTTAGTTTAACAACGAAAACTCATTTGTACAGGTTTGGCACAACTTGAGGATAAAAGTAAAAGTATTTGAATTTTTGGGTGACAAAATGTATTTAGCTTTTTGTTTCTAAAACTAGAAACCTTTCTTTTAAAAACATCTTACTAAACCCCAAACCTTTGAATGGTTATTATAATTTTCCTCATAATAAAACCTGCACTTATATTTTCCAGCAGCAAACACAGGTTGAAAAATGCATGCAAAACTGAATAAAATTGTATATAAAATTATCACTGGAGCTGTGGTAGAGAGATAAGAATGTCCTCATCTGAACATTGCATGCTTGAATCGGCTTCTCATTCTTCATTAACTGTCCACTTTATATTACATTACATCATATTATATTTCCATAATACTGTTTGTCCATCATAAAAAAGGGCATAGCAGTCATTTTCTGTTCCGCGCACATTAACATTCACATGCACACAGACAAATACGTTTATGATGCTTTTATAGTGCTTTTTAGAAATTAAAATGGGTACACTGTAAATAAATGACTAGTGTATTCACTGTACTGAAAGGAAATACACGTTTGAAATGAGGCTGAGGTAAATGACACAATTTACATCTTTGGGTCACTTTAAAAAGTACTAATTGGTTTTTGGTTGGAGTGCTTTTTCCAGTAGACAACTAAATCGCATGCCTGCCATCTGACCCTAACATCGTAAAAACACTGGGGTCAAGTCATCAGTCTTGCTAAAAAATAAGCTGCTTTTCTTACTTGTCCAGTCATCTTCAAAGCAGTAGAGAAAATGAAAGACCACCATGGCCAAGGAATGCAGAGAGATCAAGGAAATGTACATCTGAAAAACACACCAGCACCCACATTAGATGTTTGTTAGTTTCCAATCACCAAAATAAAATAATACATACAACTAAATTTAATGTTAACTTTGTTAACTAAATTAATTAATTAATTAAGTTAATTAAACTGTTATCAGCAAATCCAGAAATAGTTGCTTTCAACATGTGGCTAACACATGTATTTTTAGAAGTGCACATGATGAGTTGTTTTAATACTTACAGTAAAAAGCACAAAGTACTTCTGGTTACTTTCCCCAACACAATTGTTAACCCATGGGCAATGATGATCCATCTTCCGTATACAGCGCTTACAAACACTAAGTTTGTAAAGAGGGGTGGAAAAAAGAAAGAGATGAGTCACCTTAACACTTCCAAACAACTGAAAGACTAACTTAAACAATGGTTTGAAGATCTGGCTTTCAAAAATACTAAGCTTCTTATAAAGGGGTTGCGGAAAATAATGTAAACACTTATTATTATAGGGGTTGATATCATTCGTGTAGTCATTGCTGTTATCTTTTGTTTATTTTATTTAGTACAAGCCGTGGGTGAAATGGATGACTTGTCAGATTTCCAAAAAAGACATAAGAGCCTGTTTAGCAGGAGCTTCTGTAAATTTATCAGCTCAATTGTTTGGTGTTTTATAGTGTTGTTTGGCTTTCCAGTCTTTATGGGCATGGCTGCATACATAAGGCATGGGAAGACTTCATAACTAAGAATAATAATCGGCGGAACCTGAAAGTGAATAATAGAGACTGTCAAACACTAAGGAGGATCGTGTCCAAACAACACAAAACAACTGCCGCAAAGTGACAGCAAACCTCAATAGACTACTCATGAAAGAACTACAACTGCTAAAACTTTTAAAGGTGCAGCATGCACTTTTACAAGCTGTTTGGACTGAAATGTGTGTTGGGAGTGTGTGTACACAACCACTCTACAATGACAGAGGCCACTCCCACAATAGTTGATTGACAGCAGCGTGTCACACAGACTCAACTGATGTCTTACCTCAGACCCGTCCTGAGTGAGCAGTCATGAGACCGAGACGCAGGCAAGCAAGACTCCTAAGCGATTGAGGTGTTTTGTTGATGAATTTATTAATGAACATAGCAGTAGTCATTTACCCCCGACATCTGAGTGACTGAAGACGCAGAGGATTAACGTTATGTTTGGTTCTGAAGAGAAACGCATTCTTGATCAACCGAAATGTGTTTATATTCGTGCAAATCATTCATGATCCAGCCTCAACCACAGAAGCAGTGAGTGTAATGTCTTTTAATGAATCTTTGCAAATCGCCTTTCCTAATAATGTGCTGACATTCCGAGAGTGCCTCGGAAAAAGGGGGGGTCAGCGGAGCTCGTGAAGATTTAAAGGGGAAGTACTCAGAACAGAGTGATTTCTAAAGAGCTGTTTATGACAGGGTCAAATTAGCATTTTTTCCACTATCTTTGAGAAATTTTCAAATCACTGTTTTAGAGACAGATTGCCTTCTTTTTAAATCCCTGAAACAACTGTTAGATGGTGAAAACCCATTGGAGACTTTTCGGAAGTTGAATGAATCTATTCTAAGAAGGTTGGAAGTTGTATTAAAGGCAAATGGTGGCAAAACACCATTATTAAAAAAATACTCCCCATTTCTTAGGTGTTTGTATTTTGTGCAACACACACACACACACACACACACAATAACTCAGAACATGACTATGTAGTAAGAAATGTGCTGTGCAAACAGCAATAAATAAATAGAACTGAAAATAAAGCATCTAAAATGATCACAATGCCGAAACAAAAGCATGGACAGTAATATAACCATGATGAACAGCGCTGGTACCATTACAAATCTACATCTCCATATGCTCCTGTCTCACCTGCAGTGGTGAGCTCTATCCGGTTTAATACTGCAGCACTTGGGACATTTGTAAACCACCTGGCCTGGCTTCAGCTGCAAGCTCTCGATGTACTCCTTTGTGGCGTTGCCCTTTGGCACGGCTCCCTAAGAAAGCATCAGCAACATTTTAATAGCAGTATGGGAAGCATTTATGACACCTTGTGTGTGAGTGTGTGTGTAAAACACATTTGCAATAATTATAATGATATAGTATTATTTTTATGTGAGATTTATGTATAGCAAGTAAGCATTATAGTTCTCCTCATATACTGATAGAAGTCCCTCATAATAGGGGTAATCATCTCCTCTACTCAGAAGACACCATGAAAGCATTGATTAATACTTGTAAAAACCCACCGGGTCAGTGCACATGGCTCTGAAATGAGATGCCAAGGCGAGGAAGGCCAGGCAGTTGAAGAAAATGCCATTCACCAGGCTGTAGGTGAGGTTCTTCGATGGAATCAGCATGATGAACAGCACAACAAACTCAGCAAAGAAGACGAGAAACCAGGTGATGATCGCACAAACGATGCCGCAGGCATCTTTGATGAACCACATGTTGTTCTGTCGCTCATGACAGGGAGGAAGACACTGTACGGGCTGTAAGCCACTGGCCTGCCTCTCGACGTCCCTGAAACGCGGCACTGGACTTCTCATCCTACCACTGAGATGCCATCCTGTCAAAGATGATGGAAAAAGAGACAAAGATGGATAAAACTACCTAATTACATCACAAAAGTTAGTTCTATTTTGAGTTCACATAAAACAATGGTAAGCAGAACAAAGTATAGATTTCGTATAGTATGTAGACAGTAGCCAGGGAGATGATCAAATGATTGAATTGTAACTATAAAATAAACATTACGGGGCAGTTTCCCAAACAGGGTTTAAGACTAGTCCTAGATTAAAATAAATGTTAAGAGCTGTCTAAAAAAAAGGAAAAAGCTTGCACTGAGATATCTTAAAATACATTATTGTCATTGTTTGGTCTTAAAACGCTCACAGATAATGCATTTTGTAAGATATGTTTCTAAATATTCTTAAATGTCCTAAATTAGCAAAGTCCTGTCTTAATCTAATCCCGATCCGGGATACCACCTTAGTTGCAAAAAACTGCAATTAAAAAAAATAAAATACTAGAAAAGTTATGTAAATAAATAAGTGTAAAAGTGTAAACTGTGGGGTCAAAAATGTTGAGAAGCAGTGGTTTAGTAGAAGGTCATATTTAGTGGACACAGCAGTAAGGAAGCTGCGGTCTGACAGATACAGTCACTTGAGCAGAACCAACAATGTCACTAGAGGACACACTGTAGTTTGACTGTTTTTTTTTTCGCTTTATGGCCCACAAATCAATACTTCATCCAACTTTTATGCTTACTGATGACTGATGGCATTCCCGTCTACTTGGGTCCATAATGAGACAGTCATGCATTGTTCAAGAGTGTCAGACATTATTTAACAGTAGCATTACGCGTTTAAAAATGTCAACAAAATAGATATTAATTACATCAACAAACAGCCCAAAATCTGGTTTGTCCAGTCAAAGCTGGAAAAGCAGCACATAATGACACAATGGGCTGAATTACGCCTCGACTCTGCCAAGATATCATCAATAACACATATATAACATCCAAGCGTAGCGTTTATCTCATGAAATAGAAAGTGTATGGCATAGCGGTTGATAATAAAGCGATTTTGACAGAATAACACTGAAATCAATGAGCCAGCTGTGTAAAGAAAAGCCCTTCGCTACCTGACCATGGCGATACTCACATATTTGGCGACACTGGTGGTGCTCCTCGCGTTTGCTCGCCCACTCAAGGCCGAGAAGATCCAATAATGCATGGATGCACCTACTAGGGGAACATGTCTGAGACGAATGTTTTAACAAAAACTGTGGTTTACCCGATTATTGCACGGGGGCTGGTGAAATGCAGCATTTTTGCGCGGCGCCTGCTCCTCCCTTCACTGGAGAAACTGATAGCCACACCTCCCTTTCACTAGAGGCCCAACCGGATCACGATCCGAAATGGAAACCACTTCTAGAAAATGAATCGTGGGATTGCTAGGCGTTGCCTGGGAGACTGAAACCTGACCTCTTTTTTTGGGGGGTTTGGAGGCTCAGATAGCCCAATATCACACTGAGCCGCATTCAACTGTCAGGTTGGTTTAATAATGCTTTTACTTTTACTCCATAACAATTCGAATCTGGAACAAAAATGAATGTTATATTGTAAAATGACTATAATATAGCCCTTCCAGTAATCACAAACGACTGTGATTGGCTCGTCCTTCCAGCGCAGAGAAAAGTAATTAGATACCTAGTGATATGGTGATATCGTTGTCTATCTGGCACTTCTGGACACTGACAAACTTTAATAGTGATTAAAAAAAACAACAACGTTTATTTATTACTTAAATAATTAAAAAAAATCAGTAAAGTAACAAATAAGTTTAATGCATTATTTATAATTGACGGATTTTGTGTTTAAGGATAAATATTATTAATGCTACCGATAAATAGTATTATTAATATTACAAACATATTTAATATATATATATATATATATATATAGTCTTCACAAAAATATATGAATATCGTTTTTTGTTTAGCAAAAAATAATACATTTTAGAAAGGACTTTTATTGTGTGGTATGGCAGAGCTATAAAGCGTCCCTTAATATTTGCGCAAAAGAGCACAACATGTGGGTTGCCAAGTTGCAAATGGCCATTCAAGTTCAAGGAAACAGTATATGTTGTTATGTTGTTTGACAAAACAATACGGGTAATTTTATTTTATTCATTTCAAATTGTAATTTTATTTTATATTTGCATTTTGCATTACCTACAGGAACGGCTCATGCAAAAGAGCCATGGTTACTGATTCTATTTGTATATCAATGGCCTTTTGTTTTTGTAGTCCATGAATTCAAATGATGTATTTAGGGTTTTTTTTTTCCTGACACCAAAAATTATCTGCACGTTTTAACCCAGGAAAATAATTTTTCGCCGATAATCTGGCAACCCTCAGGCTCTATTTCCCTGTTAGTGTGAGGTGGTACAATGAAGGGACGATGGCTGCTTGCATCAGACTAATATGGATGAGAATGACCACCTTGACAGCCGCTATTCATGACGGTTCTGCTTTCCTGACGGCTTTCTTTGCCAAAACACACTGATCTCCCTGTTTCGTCCCATCTGTAAAGGCCAACGGTTGTATTTGCCTCAGTCTGCTAGCCCCGTGTTATGATTCTACCCACATCAACTATCTTTAATTGACCTGACCGGTGAGTAACTAAAATGGATATTTGCCGTTTCATAACACATATAAGTTACGTATACAAGCTCTCTGAATGTAAACTAAAGCGAAGCAACCTCATTAGGCAACCTAAGTTAGATGTTTAGTTAGCTGCTGGCTTGTAGCTAACATTAGCAAATGCTACTGTAGTACATTTGCTTCCTTGATTGTTGCTGGTAAAGGTCAATATGGCAAATTGGGTGACGCAAAAAGCATTATATAAATAACGTTATTTGGATCATATTAAACTCAGGACATTTGCAATTATGCAAATAAAAATGCATTTGCATGGACTCAGCACCTAATCTTCATTGCTGACGTTGCTTGTTTTAATTTCTTGAGATTTCTTGAGGTTTTCCTGTTTTGAAATGAATTAACCCTTTTTCCTATTTTTGTCTGTGTTTAGATATCGCTCATAACATGGCTATCGCACAGTTTCGCCTTTTTAAAATATGCACCTGCTTGGCATCAATTCTCTCATTCTTGAAAAGACTTATTTGCAGGTGAGTAGGATCTCTTTTCTTCAGTGTCTTGCATATTCATCTTGTAGTTTGTCTGACCGAAGGCCGTTTACACAGAGGCATCCAGAGCAGAAAGCATGTCGCTTACAGATGTGATGCTGTGGCTATGAGTTTCCTTCCCCTACACTATGTTTTGACTGTTGTCTTTTGTTAATTTAGGACTGGAAGGTCACGCAAGCTGAGTGGAGATCAGATCACCCTCCCGACCACAGTTGATTATTCCTCTGCACCAAAACAGGTTAGAAAATGCATTACGCTGGAGACTGTGTCAGGAATGTTTACGATGATTGTTTAAAAACTGGGTAATAAGAACAATTATTTGCATAGAGAAAATAAAGTTTGGGGGGGAAATGCATGCAATAATTTTCCTTTGGAACTTACTGTTTATCAAAAAATACAGCAAAAAAAATGCATCACAGTTCCAACCAAAATAATAAGATAACTGGAAAGCTGGAGTACTGGCTGCTTGTTAGGGTTGGGTCGATAGACGATACCATCACGATTTTAACGATGCTGAGCCGGTGTAGTGCCCAATTTTTACCCCCTGCCAGATTATGACTCCCCTAGATTTGGTAGGTTTAGTGTTAGGTGTGGGGGAGGGGTTATGGTTTGGGGGCGGGGTTAGGATTACTATTGATTTCAACTAGGGGAGTCAAAATTCGTCACAACTCCGGCATCGCGATGATATGCTTTTTATATTATACTTATTATGTTCAAGAACAAATATGAAAAAAATGCCTTTTCACTATTTCATAGATTATATAATTCAAGTATTCCTCTCAGTATAATGAAAGAGCTTTTTGAAACCAACATGCCTGAAGGGTTAAACTGTCAGGGAGAACACATTTTTATGCATCAATGAGAATAACAAGAGCAAAGCACACTTTAACTTGGAAATTAACCGGACAGATGACTATTACTACTATTGGCCTTTGCTTGATGAAATGAGTAAATGTTTGTTGTATAATTCAATTCAGCCAGAGATTGAGGAGTGGAGCTCGTGGGATGAGGAAGCTCCAACTAGTATTAAAATTGAAGGTGGCAACGGGATAGTTCCACCTCCACAGAATGAAGCTGAAGAAGAAGAGCCAGACTACTTCAAAGACATGGCTCCCACCATCAGGAAAACACAAAAAGTAGGTTGATTATTAGGAGAGGTTACATCTGCTGGTTCATTGTCATTTATTTATTTCTCTCTATCTGCTGTCCTAGTTTTTATTTTCTGTCCTATAGATTTATATTTCATGTTTTTACATCCTAGTAACTCTCTTTCTCTTGCTTTCTCTCTTTAAAAACGATTTATTTTCTTTAATTAGGCAAGTGGAAATTAAATTCTATTAAACTAATAGACACTTACAGTTTAACGTGAACAATTGAGGTCTTTTGGTTTTGAGAATAACACTAGTGCAGTTTTAGTGCTGACCTTCTCATTCCTTTTTGTGTGATGTGCGATATCATTCAGAAGTCAGTACAGTTTCCATTTAGCAAGACTGCAATAAATTGATCAACAGTGATATTAAAGACATTCATTTAATTTTATTAAGGTGAGACACTACAGGTGAATATGGTAAAGTTTCATGGTCCTATTTGTTAGTTAAAAATTTTACCTGTTGATTACTCACATGAATAGGAGAAAAAAATGTATTGCAAGTGTTTTTTAAATTTTATTTTTAAATATGCAAAAGAGGCAATAGCTCATTAAATATGCAGAAATTTGCTTATATTTCCAGTACATATATCTGGTAAAGCCAGGTGCAAAATTATTTTTTCATTTCGTTTATACACAAAAGGAAACAAACATTACAGAGGTTTTAGGATATCTGCTTTCATTACCTAGGAAATCAAAATATACCATCCATTTTTGCCATATTTTTTTATTTAAATGTCACATAAATAAGGCCAGGAATGTAAATATCTTCAGAATACTAGTGAGAGTACAGTATAACTGAAAAGTTTAGTGTACATAGGTGCAACATAGGCTGAGATATTGGTACCAGAAAATGAAAAAAAGCTCATTTTGAAAAAAAAAACAACATTTGAAGATTTAAATAGGGGAAGAAAGTTAAGGTCACAAGTAAACAAAATGTGATAAAATAATCATTTTAATGTATTTTTTTAACATTTTCTTTATAGTATTTCAAAAGAACACATTTTGAGGGACTACACTAGCCCAAAATCTCAAAATTGACCACCGCATAAAAAAACGATGTTTTTGCCTGCAGTGTCTCGCCTTAAAGGAGGCTCACGGTTTTCAACATTAATAATAATAAAAAGAAAACCATCATTGCCATTTTGTCCTCTATTTCCAGATTGTCTTGAAGAAAAGGGAACCTCTGAATTTCTCTATGCCAGATAGCTCCTCGGGTTTCTCCAGCCGACTAGCCGCCACTCAGGACATGTCCTTCATCCAGCCCTCTGTGAGTATTATGGCGTAACAGTGATAATATCATAGTTGCAATTCACACTTTAGACTAACAAACACAAGGTTTATTGGGAGTCCTCCAGTAGACATGACGATCAGTAAACACAATGGAGCAGTTTCCCGAACAGGGTTTAAGACTAGTCCTAGATTAAAATAAATGTTAAGAGCTGTCAAAACTGGTAAAGGCTTGCACTGAGATATCTTAAAATACATCATTGCCATTGTTTGGTCTTAAAATGCTCACAGATAA
>JAUMHI010000058.1:15943754-15954811 GCA_032359435.1 Enteromius unitaeniatus | reverse complement strand
TTTCATCTCACCTGACTTTATCGTTTTCATGAGTTTGTCTCTGTAATCATCAAGATTTTTGTGTTCCTTAAATAAAATGTACTGTATATAAACACTGTTCAAAGATTTTATGAGGGGGGTTATATTATAACATCTTACATGATAGCTACAGTAACTGTAGTGTCCAACTGGGCTAACAGTACATAACAGCAAGCGTTTGCTCAGTCTTGGCATTTCTTGTGTGCAGGGTTGCATGTTATGCAATAGTCAAGTCCCATCTGGTAGCAGATGTACTGTGTTTCTCAAGCGGCCCAGGGGTCCATGCTTGCTTTGTAATGGTTGCTTTAGTCTCAGCTTCTGAATATAGCAGCACTGAGATTCATATACTTCATATAAATTGTGTTATATAAAATATTTTTGGATTCTTGTGCATGTGCATGTGTGTTTGGGTACAGGTCCATTAAAGAGGCATCAATGCACCTCCACTATTGATGACAGGATTTTTCTTAAAATAAATGCAGCAACTTTAGTTATTTATTATAATGAAGGTCACATCTTGTAAACGTCTTAAGCAGATTTATTTATTTTTATTAATTATTTTTTTAATCGAATTCTTGCCATATTTAAAGAAAATTTTATGTAGGCCTATATGGTTGTTTTGCCTTATACAAAATACTAAAATTCAACAAAGAAAATGTAAAAAAAAATCAAATATGGACTTTTCACACTGTTTACTTCTATCCCCCACCCTGCTGAAAGAAACAATACACACCATCACAGAATTACTGTACTGTTGATTAGTCACCTTCTGTTGGTGGTTTGTTAAAACCAATACATCCTGATGTAATATGTCCCTACAGAAAACCATATTTTTATGCTTTTATGGTTAAACCTTGTAATATTTGTAGTGTAAACCATTAGAATTTTGTGTGATGGTTCTATTGTTTTTTTCAACAGAGTGGATTTTTGCCCTCAACAGCTGATATGGGTTACAACACATGGTGAATGAGCACATGAATGAGACTCTATTAGATGTCCATTGCATTTATCAGTATATTCCAACACCTGAATGTTGTTTCATGCTGAACCGCAACACAGGGTTAACCCCACTTCCAAGTTATTGGTGTGAAAAGTTACACTGCCTGGGCTTAAAAGTAGGATTTAGAAAGAACATAACCAGTGTGAAAAGCTCTGAAAATGAAGTCATTTCCATGAAGTAATATGTGATACGTGAAGTTTTATTTTACTATTATTTAAAATGTAATTTCCTATACACAGACTTTGAGTATGTAGCTTCATAAACAAGTAGCTGTTCAAAGAAACTTCATCTTGTGAAAAGCAAAGAATTCAATTGTATTAATCTAGGATTAACGCTTAAGGATTAAAGATTAAGGCTCACTTTACAGACTTAACTCACTTTGCTTGGCACATCACAGCATAAAACCTTTTCGTAAAACAACACCTTTCATAAAGGGTTCATGGAGATTTTCGTACATTTATTTTTATTGATATGAGAAGCAAGCTCAGATGTCATCTACAGACAGAAAAAAAAACCCACTACTTATACTATGCTGGAAGCATGAGCAAATTATCCAAAATGTTTAATAGGCAGGATTGCAGAAATAAGGAAGGATTTGTATGACTTGGTCAAAATCTTTAGTTTTTAGTGGGCACTGATTTAGTGTGGGCCTAGACAAGTAATACAGGTTTAGAAACTATGCTATACCTTCCCCATGCACACAATAAAAGTCCAAGCTTGGAGGGGTTTTCCATGCTTTAATAATAAATATAATGATATACATCTGATACAAACAAAAATATTGCACATAGCTCAGGCACATAACAAGTGTTCGCCGTACTGTGGCAAGTGCTGCCTTTCAGGAAATTGTTAGTTTACAGAGTAACACGTAAAAGCTCTAACTCCAGGGAGAGAAATACAGTTTCACTTAACACATTTAAGCTTTGGCAGAAGGTTTTAGTTCTTTTAGAACACTAGTGACATTTTAACTATAACAAAAACGACAGCCAACTGAGTCAACCCCTATTGCCACTCTAAATGACTTTTATAAAAAGCAGGGAATAGCAGTCAGCAAAGAACAAGACGCGAGCAACATAATCGCCCACCCAGATGATCAGATTATGCAAAAATATTTATATATACACAAACATAAGGGCAATAAATAACAAAAGACAAAACAAGTCCCTTTACATCCCCTTAATTTCATCCTTTGTGTCTCAAAAATACACAGTGCAAAGTAGGAATGTTGCAGCTAAACAGAAAATAAGTGTAGGCGTATAATCACAGGTGTACAAAAACAAAATTTCTACTTGAAGATGATATTTAAGTGCTCTTGCTGTAACTGTGGGTGAGGGCCACTAAGTATCTGGCCTGTGAGAGACATGGCGGAGCGAGTGCAATCCCATAATGCAACAGCCGCGAATTAGAGCTGCAATGTTGTAGACAGGAGCCCCTCCAACCAAACCGTGCTGCGAGTAGAGCCACGCCACGGTGGGCAGAACGGGTGCTGCCACAGCAACCAGATCCACCAAGAAGTTGTTGCTCCAGTGGCTTTTCCCCACCACTGCCATGCTAGAGGTGTTCTTGGGATTCTTCAGGTCGAAATTCAGCTCTTCCATGAATTGGGAATTCATTTTGGGCTCAGAAAAGTCTAAACCAGAATCATTAACAATGTTTTGGGCAGTGTTGGTGCAAACATCTTTGACTTCTTCATCTTGTGCTTCAGGTAACTCCTCCTTCTTGATGGGTTTTTGTGCTTCAGGCAAGTCCTCTGCCTTTTTGGGAACTTGTATTGAAGGTGATTCATGGGATTGGTGGGGAGAAGAAATAAGGAGACCAGGAAAGCCGCCACCTTGGAACTTTAGCAGCTGGAAGAGGAGGGCTTGGAGATCAGCGGTGTAGATCGTCTCATCAGTCTGGATACCTTTATCTTCTGCCCCAAAGAGGTCGGTTGAGATATGCTCCTCTGTGCTCTTTTCCGAGACACTTGGCTCCAAGGTGGACACCCCTGGTTGGGGAATGATCCTGGTGCCACCATCCTGACTGGAATCAACCGCAGTGGACATGAGAACTTTCTCAAGAATTTCAGATCTGTTGGCCATCTCATCATTGGCCAGCAGCTCACTATCAGCCATCTCCTCCACTGCTTGTTCTTCTCCATGCAGCTCCATCTCTAACTTGACTGCAGTGGATCTTTCTGGAGACTCACAGATAAAGTCCAGGGTTGGTTCATCCTGCAAGTTGCAGCCATTCTGCGCCAACTCCATGCTGTGGAGCAACGACTCCAGCTTTCGATTTTGGATGTTTATGTCAATGAAATACTTCTGGATGCCCTTGTCCTTCTCCATGAGGCTGTTCTTCATGGTTTCCACCACTTGGCGCAGCTGTTTGATCTCTTTGCGTGCTTCTTTCAGAGATAACTGAGCTTCCACACGGTGACATTCCTCCTCTATCCAGTCCTCTCGCATACGCCCCAGTTGGGACTTCAGCTCCTCAATCTCAGCCTCCCTAAAAACCATCAATGTGGAAAATGTACCATGTGATATCAAAATGTGTCATAGCTCTTGAGAGAACTGCAATTCAGAAATGCGTATTTTCGAAACAAGTATTTCAAAGCAAAGTCTTACCGGTCACAAACGGTGTTCTGCGATTCTGTGAGTTTTGTCTTGAGGTGTCGTATGGCTACCTCTTTCTGCTGCAGAGGGGTAAGGTACTGCTCTGGATTGGGAGGCTTGATGCCATGATTGTCTCCGCAGGAATGATAGCGTACTGGAGCAGTTCTTCTGAAAGTTAAAAGGAAGCCTTTTTAGATTTGATGTAGCATGCTTATATGAAATAAGAAGGTATAACCTGACTAAACAGCAGACCAATCAGTTATGATAATTTTTAACTTTCGTCAAAGTATTTGTTTAATTGTCTTACACAACTGCATGTTTATTATGTTTCATCTTGAGGTGCAAGTAATTATTATACAAGAAAATGTATTATATTCAGTGGCTTCTACTTTTCTTAGTGATATTCAGTGCCAGTTTCTCAGGAAGTGACAATTTTGTTCTCTTTGGCTCCTCGGATGGTAACGGTGCTTGTTCGCAAATATTTATGGAATATTCCAATTTTAGACAGAAGTTAAAATTCACACCTTTGGATGGAAACCCAGCTACTCATTTACATCCAAATGCAAAAGCTTAATATAAAAAATTAAAAACCTTATATTTCACAAGTCACCGTAACTGCCCTTTATTTGGTCCATTAAATTTAGTTTAGGTCAATGGTTTACAATATGTGGGACATGACCCAAATATAGACAGCAGGTTTGTTTTGATTGCGTCATGGTCAGCAAAGTAAAATGAAAAAATAATAGCATAAGGATAGCAGGATAAATATTAATTTAACATTAATATTTAAAGAAATGAACTTAAGTACAAAAAAGAAAGACAAAGAAAAATTTTAATTACATAAAGGAAAAAATAATCATGAAAGAAAGAAGAAAAAAAAATGGCAAAGCAATGGCCCTGTTACCAGGCAGTAAAGCAAGAGGCACAATATCCTAGCAACCTGCTATGTTGCTTTGAAGTCAAATTTGCATCTGTGCCAGAGATGGAACAATGAAAAAACAAACAAGGACCCTGGAGAAGCTCAAAAAGGCAACACAGAGCATGCGTTCTGTGCTTAGGTTTAAAAAAAAAATAAAATAAAAGGAGCAAAATGGAGAGTCAACAAAAATACCCACTAGTTTTCTTGCCTTTGACCAAATTTAAAGTAAAAATATAAAAGCCCAAAAACCCCACATCATGCTATTAAGTCAAAAACACCCTAAATATCTTCAAGCAAACTGACATGAAATATTAATGTCCCCCTCACCCTCTCTACAAAAATGAAGCACTGAAAAACACTTTACTCCTATCAGCCAGTCAACGGCTTTGCTGTCTGCGTGGGCAAAATGAGAGCAGACAATTTTGTCAAAATCCCCTCAAAGCCTGGCACAGCCAAACCATGACCAATCTAATCCTTTATTCTGTGAAGAGGTTTGAGGACACGATAACACTATCTATATTGCGCCTGAGCCCTGCATATGAATATACTGCATCTACCATGTTCTCAGCTTCCTTCCATCTGTTTGGTTCTGCCTCTTTGTCCATACCTTCTGGTGGAGCTGGAGTTGCTACTGCTGTTGGTAATGGAGGGGGCTTTGGGGGGCGTCCTGTACGGTGCATAAAGCTCTGCATCGCGTGGGGCAGTAGGGCTTCCTGGGGGCTTGAACACTGGCAGGCTTCTGATGTGAGGCCCACGGCTAAGGAAGATAAGAGCAAACAAATAGGCCAGGACAATGTCATGATAGGCAAGAAACACAGGCTATATTTGGAAAAACAGCCATGCAATTCATTCTTTTAGTATGCAGGGAATATCTTGTTAACCTACTACTCTAGATTTACCTAAATGTGCACTGTGCTTTAAACTTCTATTTTCAAAGTGAGGTTGTGTCAATTTTTAATAAACACCATGCCATCAATTTCATAACAAGATCAAGAACAATGTTGCATGCTGTATCAAATTATTTCATACACTACACACACACACACACACACAAATAGACTGAATGCTCAATGACTTTATTTTAAAAGTGCATGTTAAATATCTAATCTGACAAAGAAAAGTAATATATAAAACGAAGTATAAAAACCATACCTGCGAGAAGATGAGATCTTCCCTGTAGAGTTGCTGGGCAGAGGTTCGCGTGTCTTGTAGCTTCCAGTGCTGCTAGATGAGCTGAAATCTGCCTCACTGCCTACAGTGCATAGAAATGGGGATCAAAAGTTGAAAGTTTTCTCTAAAAAGACTTTAACATCAGCGAAACTTATCCATTGAAGTGTATCCAAAAAAAACTGTGGAAGTAGAGACTTCAGAAACCACCAAATGCACAACCCAAGCACATTTCCTATTAGCATATTTCCAGTAGCCAGATCAAAGAGGCCTGTCAGAGAATATAGGGTTACAGACTTCTGTGATGAACATCGTTTGGCAACATCATGGAAGAACTAAGGCATGGGAAGTCAGGGACTGAATATTTCAGTGACAGAGGAATCCTTTACAATCAGTTTCTCTCAGCTTTTTTATGCAAGCTTGAATAATATCACCTTACCTGCAGTCATTAACTTTTCTAGTTAGCTTAAGCATTTTGCTGGCAGATTTCTACATTCACAGTCAGCCATTCAAAAGTAATTATATCTTGCAACATTAATTTCTAACTGTTCATTATATTTGAAGTTGTAGCATTTTTTCAAAAACATGATATATTCCCATTTTACTCTTGCTAAACTTAAGAGATACCGATTACCTACTTCCTGGAAGTACTATTGAAGTAAGTGGGAAAGTCAAATAGGATAACCATGTTAATTATGAGCTATGCAAGTAAAAAAAATTGAAATGAACTAGAAGACATACTCATATCAAATCAAGTCATATTGCATATAACAGAATATTTTGGAGGGAAAAAAAACAAAAAATCTAAAAAAAGTATTAAACTCAAAATGAGGTGATTAAAAGAGGGGGTAAGATAAAAAAAAATACACACCTGAAAAACATCTCTTTCCTTTTGACAAAACCATGATAAAGTGTGTATATTTTTTTTAAATGTGCTACTAACTACAAAAGTGACTAACTCGCTAACAATTACAAAACTGTGCAAGTTGCTCAACACAAATCAAGCTCAAATGCTGTGAATTCTCCCAGGCAGTGGGAGGAGCCAACTACTTTAAGTTGCACTGATTGACCGTTTACAAGCCAACCAATCACTGGCTTCTATGAGGAAGGGTAATCAAGCACATGGCACCTGCTACTTCCTGAATCATGTTGTGTTTTTCCTGCTTTCAAAAATGTGTTGTATGTGAAAAGTGTATGTGTTTCTGTGTTTGAACCTGCACCCCGGTAGACATGCATACTTACACACAAGCTGATAAAGGCCCCATTTGGGCTCAGATGTGGGTAATTACTAAACCAAGTGGTTTTCTACTTTTCTGAATGCAGAAAACATGCAGTTCTATAAACATTAACTTTTTGATGTTTTTTTCAGTTATTCTGACTGATTGATGTGTTTCTGAATACTGGAAAGGCTATATATGATTTACTACTGCTACTATTTTAAAATTAAATCTTCAGAATCTAAAAAAAATCTACAAAAACACAACTAGAATATAAGAAGTATTTTCGCGATAATTGCAAAAAATAAAATTACCTTTATTCATGATTGGTGAACGCTGTTGCTTCTCTCGCTTGCGCTTCTGCGTGGGTGCGCAACACTCGGCCACTACGTTCATCCGAACTCTCTTCACCTTGACCTTGCGCTCTCCCAGAGCGGGTGAACCCAGTGGGCTGTTATCAGAGCCTGAGGGGGTCTTGGCCGGCGAAGCGCATTGACTGCTTGGGCATCCAGTATCATCTGAGAAGACAGAATCATGTGGAAATGACATAACACCCTATTTAAAGTTATACTAGTGTGCTTTTGCTTATCAGAGAGGCTGTATGCACAAGGCCAACAACACATAAAAGCCTTTAGAGAAGTCATTATAAATCTTGTGTCCTACCTGAGGACAGACTATTGGGACTGATAGTTCTTTTCGAGTGCTGGGAGCTAATGCTCTCCTCTTCTGACAATGGTATGTTGGATGCTGATGACTCCTTTGCTTTAGTACGTAAAGGGTGGAGGACAAATCGAGGGATACGGCTGCGCATGCTTCCCTTTTCCTTTACCTGAAGGAAATGGAAAATTGTAACATGGAATAGTGCTACAACTATCTACAGACAACCTACAGCAAGCATCTGAGGTAAGCTGTTTTTTGTATCCAGTATGAGTCTTGCTTACATGCAATTAGTCTTACTGTAAGTAAAAACGTGTTTAGACAGAAATAACTTAAAGATGGTTAAGTACCTCCTCGTATGTCTGAAAAGGTCCCATTCTTCTTAAATAGAGGATGCTTCAAATAAAACTGTAAAAAAACAAGAAAACAGGTTGCTTAAGCATAAAGTTTTAGTATGACAAAAAAACAGAACAAAGAAAGATTATAGTGTAACAATGAATGAGGACATGACGTAAGATGCCAGGCTGGTTTAACCTAGTTTATGAATGATTCTATAAATAGACCAGAGTACAGAGGGTACAATTCTTATATACTTGTATAATATATACATATATATATATATATATATACTACTTATTTACTTACATACCAGGCTATAATACATGTATATTTAAAAGCTAAATATGAAATTTTGGAAAGAATTGTCATTAAAGTTTCAGCCCCCCACTAAATATAAATGAATTCAGTAGTACTTGGAATTAAACTGCAGGAACACTCGTTCTAAATTAAACTGATCCAAAGCTATTATTTAACACGATTCTTCAGATGAACAGTGAATTTACCAGGGGTTATGTAAAAGGATTTGCACTTGGAAAAGGAAGTAAAATGTCAATTTAATCCTCATCTAGGTTGACAGATGATAAAACACCTTCTGAATAGCTTATTTAACTGTTTTGGTTGTTCCAGATCTGCTTATAACTAACAAAACAAAGTCCAATGGCTGAATAATTTAATATTGTGTATCACGCTTGATTGACTATGACGTCATTGGTCCATTTCCTGTTATTAGTGTCTTGTTTTTCAGCGTCTCTGTGAAGTTGGTTATATAAGGGTGGTTGCTTTCAGTGCGGATGACGTAATTGACCCCTTAAGGTTAATGCTTGTTGCATAGCTGGGTTCTTGCCTCTTCCCATTTTGTGTCCGGATGCCATGTTTCGTTACAAAAGAAGTCAAAGGACAACCTTCATGTAGGTCACCCATTCCTCTGGGATATGGAAAACGTGTTACTTTTTTCTCCCTTATGTCATCACATTCTTTTAAAGGATTGAAGTATATAATTAAAGTTGTTTTAGATTTTTGTTTAAAGAATAGTTTTTTAATAGTTTATAGTTTAGATAGTTATAGAATAGTTGAGTTTTTTGAATGGAGCCTGTTTCTGCCACTGAATAAAAAAATGTTTTGAATTGTGAGATATAAACTCGCAACTCTGAGAACATATCAGTCTTTTTTTCTGCTCAAAATTGGACTTTATATCTCACAATTCTGTAACAATTCTGACTTTATAACTGTATAACTCCCAATTCAGAATTGCGAGATAAAAAGTTATTTTTTTATTATTTTTTTACTCAGTGGCGGAAACTGGCTTCCATAGTTTTGTTAGCTATAGTGCAATATTGCTGGTAGAAATACACAAAAGAAAAAGGCAATAAAAGCCAACTTTTAAGCTGTACTTTTTCCAGTATTAAATAATTACTGACTGAGAAATTGCTACTCATGGGAGTTATACTGTTTTCTCTCTGAGCCCAAGTCAGGGCCTTAGCAACAAAACCTAGCAACGAAGACTTGTCAACACAAAGGGAAAATTGCCTTTACAGAAGCCAGGTAGTGGTCAGCCATTCAGTCATTGATTGATGCTTTGTATCAGGACAAGAAGCTTAGTGTTTTTTACCTCATGTCAGCCTAATAGAAAAGCTGAGACTTTTTCTTTTAAATCGCCTCATCCATCCTACATGCAAATGGGATGGCTGGCTCGAGGTGATAAAGCAGGAGTAGTTAAATACTTGTTGACTCATAACTCCTTATGTAACATGCTGGTCATTTTTAATTAATAAGAATGATTTCATGCATAAAGCATGACAGTAAAAATCAGCTTCATCTCACTTGCAGAATAAAAAGTACAGAAAGAGATTACACTAGTACACTGGGGCAACAATTTAAGGTACATATTTATACCTTATTCATCCTTAAATTGTACATATTAGTACCCTAAAGGTATAATATTGCTATTAAAGACATTAAAAATACCAGCTAGGTAACTTTTTTTTGGAGTGTACATTCTGTATATGTTCTTCAGAACTTTTATTAAAATATACTGTAATTTTCCATTGTAGTCTTAACAAGGTTTTAGTATTTCTGATATATAACTAAGGCTGTCGTCTTCAACCTAAATATATAGTCAACAACACATGGATACACTTGCCTCAGCACCAGTGACTCCTCATTCTTTCATTAGTCCACTAAAGCAGTGATGACTCAATCCTGCTGGAGATGGAGAGTAATGTGCGCTAATGCATTTGTTACAGGCTTTGAGTGCTTTCTCTGCTTGCTAGTTTCAGGGTTGTTATTTGAGCTTGAAAACTGTGTGTCCATGATAAATTTTAATTTTGTGCCAAAAACCATTAGGATATTAAAGATCATGTTCCATGAAGATTTTGTAAATTTCTAACTTTTGTAAATATATTAAAACCTAATTTTTGATTGTAATATGCATGGCTAAGGACTTTATTTGTACAGCTTTAATCCAGCTTTGTTTTAACCAAAGATTTTCCTATCCTAACCAACTGTATATCAATGGAAAGCTTATTTATTCAGACTTCAGATTATGTATAAACCAAAATCTTTTGGGGAAAAAGGAAAGAAATGGATGCTTATGACTGGTTTTGTGGTCCAGGGTTACCTATTAACAATGCACTTAGGTCATTTTATGACTCAAATGTATGACTCTATTACCATATTTGCAATTCTTACTTTTTTACTATTTATCTTTTTAATTCCCAATTAATTTTTTTTATTAAATTCTTGATACCGTAATTTCATTACCGTATAATAATATAAAATACATGTTTATGGCAGTGAAATAAATCATTTAAATATAATAATTCAAAAATGAATATTTTTACACAATTCAATTAAACTTTTTAAACACCTCTATAATGTTTTATAGCGTTCTGTGAATACTCAGTCAAAACTAGACTCATAAACAACACTTAGGGTAACATTAATATTTAAACTTCCAAAAAATAGCTTTAATTATAACAAAGTTGATTGACTGTACCTGACTGACAGACGTTTAGCTGCAAACAAGTATCTATAAAATGTCAAATGACGCTTCTGGTGCCCCACCTAAACAACGACTAAAAAACCAAAGACAAAAATGCATATAAACAGCATTACTAATCGAAAATATACAGTTAAAATTGTTTCTT
>JAUMHI010000058.1:15917124-15943654 GCA_032359435.1 Enteromius unitaeniatus | reverse complement strand
AACGACTAAAAAACCAAAGACAAAAATGCATATAAACAGCATTACTAATCGAAAATATACAGTTAAAATTGTTTCTTGAACAGCAATGCGTAATTCAAGTTTAGAGCGAACGTGTTGAATAGAAGCTATACAAAGAACACAGGCTATTCTTTTTGTTTGTTTGTTTAAACTAGCATTTATCTAGTAATATTAGAATGTATAACATTATTTCCTTTAATATTCGCGTGTTAGTAAAACCTGCTATGGTAAACAGCAGTGTGACGCAGTAAGTAAATACACTTGCCTCCTCGTGTAGGGCTGGATGTGGATGGATTCCTGAGTGAAGGATGCTCTGCTCCGTATCCCTTCAAAACAACACAATGCGCTCTCTCCGCGTTTTGATCTGATGTGATGGTCTCTCAGCCTCAGTCTGCGAGAGAAGCCAGATTCAGTGCATCAGTGTGTGTGCTCAAGCAGAAGAGGCTGAGGACATCGACATCGCCAGGACGACGTGAATCTGACTAATGTTCCAAGTGTGTTATGTAACGAGCAGCAAGTATTAACCCTTACACGGTCGATTCAGATTTAAGAGGTCGGATTTATCGACTGATGGCAGTCGTAGCTACCAGTCATACCTTAAGATTTAATCAAAATTGACTTCTAGAGCCAGAGTATTTATGGCTGATAGATGGGGTTTACCTAAACTCGTATGTCAAGTTAGAAATAAGGATTTATAGAACCTTTTCATTCAATAGGAGGCTCTTTATAGTGGAAATACGGTCTTAGATAAATGCAATTTTTAAACCAAATGTTTATTTTATATATTGGTCGCTGTAAGGTTCTTTGGGGAACTCAGGGTGGTTCCTCAAAAATATCAAACCGCAGTAGGCTAATTCTTTCTTCATGCAGTCTTCAACCTAACATTTGAAGTCAATTGTGCAACTGAAAACAAATCCTGGTTTGTTTTAGGATAGAATCCCACTATCTAGGATTAAAAAACTAGCTAAGTCTGGTTTGAGGTGTTTATTTGCAGCAGCTCTGCTGACAGTAAAGACTGAGTGCAGCGGGTGGAGGAGTCAGCTCTCCATGGTGCTGAAGTCAACTCAACAAACGAGCGTCAAGCCATTCTCCAGAGAAGCTTCTCCGTGTTAACTCGAGACGATACAGTGCAACATCCAAATTATGTCAGAAGATTGAGCAATCCTATTTTATACAACGGCTATGATTTTATTAAATCTCATTTCGTTTACTAATTCAAAAAAAGAAAAGTCCAAGTTCTAGACTGACTAAATATATATATAGCCTAGTGATTGCTGTTTGTTATATGATGGGTGCGCAGTTATAATAATATAGTGTTTAGCAGCCCTCTGCTGGTAGATAATGGAACAACAGGTACGTGTTAAACTGTCTGAGAACTGATGCGTTTGTAGAAATGGTCTACCCCAGGGTAAAACATAATGTTGTGAGAAAGCAGTTTTTGTTCAAATCTGTAGAAGGTTATGTAAATGCTAGCATAATTGTGTTGTAGGTCAAACAATGAATCTGTGGTAAGCTGCCATGCTGAACTGAGGATAAAACTTGAAAATGACCTTTCATGCAGTGTGCAACACAGCTCTACAGTGACTGAAAACATCCTTGAAGGTTTTAATCTGAATGTGCACCGTGTATAAAGTTCTACCCTGTGTGCATGCTTTCCTCCCTATCTGTCCTAAATAGTATTGAAAAGTCCCAAGCCGTTTCATGTTGACATGAAGCATTAGAATATTTCTCGCCCACTTGTGGGTCTTTTCACGTTTGTTTGAATGAAAATGCAAATTCATTCTTTGCTACTGGAGCGTTAAAAGCTCACGGACACTGCAATAACAAATAAGGTGAATGTAAATGCATATTATAAGAAAAAGGAAAGTATGTATGGCCTTACATGCATGTCAATCTGTTGCTGTGGACTCCGAAAACCAAAATTTGAACCCGATAGGAGCACTTTAAAGACCTTATTTGTTGGCTAAAACAATGCTACCATTTACATTCTCAGCTCGGCTTTAGGGTACTTTCAAAAACCACAATGGATGCCATAGTGATGTACATAAAAGTTACAAAATCACATTTTCTTTGTGAATTCCAGTAAACCGGGACACTTTTTTGCCGCTAAAATGACAGGAAAAATCCCAGTTGACTAACTTTCAATATTTCAAAAAATATATGCAGCTAAAATAACTTGTTTGCGACCACTTACCTTTAAAAAGTGTTATAGTTCTTTGCGTTGCATTTGAAAATGCCATAAGCTTTAATTAATATAATCGGCCTACATCGACTAATTGAACGTATTTTGCTGGATTGAGTTATTTTGATCATATGTGCAAAGTAGCCATTTTTCCTAAATGCAACGCCATTAATGGCCGCATGGAGGCAGTGCAGCGCAAGCTAATGGGGCAGGTGAAGCTGAAGCGTCTGCAGCCAGCTTTGTGAGGATAAAAGTGAGACTTTTTACATCACAGTTACAATAATCTCTTTCAGTTTGAGGACCTTTACATAGACAGGACTGACCGGAAATTAATTTGTGCATACATTTCAGTACAATTGTATCCCAATAAAGTTTGTGTCCCAGTAAAGATGTTCATGTTATTTGGTCAGTTATGATGGGCATAAACTTTAAAACAACAAATTCTCACCTACCTACAAACCTGTTCTTTCCCTTGCCAATTAGCTCTTTATTTCGATCACTAATTATAATGGTCATGATTTAAAAAGCAACTTTTATTTTCTATGGGACTGGTGGAGTTTTTCCTGAGACGATGTGCCCTGCAGTGAGGCGCTAGTAGCCAGTGCAATAGATCTGTGAATATTTTTGTTGACCTGTTAACCTCTGTCAACATGTTAGTCTACTTGGAAGGCCTGGCATCCTGTCGTGGTGCCTGGTGCAGAGACAGAGAAAAGACTCCCTCAGTGACTTATTTTGTTTACAAGCAATTAGTTTTTGCACAACTATGGATTAATAATGTTACAATTTTAACTTTTAATCAATGTCTTTGTTATGTCTCAGAACATACGTGCCACTGCTTTCTTTTTAACACTCTTGCTCTCTCTATTATGTATATAATAATAAATATAACTAATATATAATTACAAATATTTACACATTTAAATATATTTTTATTCAAAACATAAAATATAAAAATATACATTTTATATAAAAATCTAAAATCTTGTTTTAATTATGCTGTATTCTGTTATTTTTTTAATAATGATTTTATGCAAGAAAGGACACTTATTATAATACTTTTTCTTTAGAATATGCTATTGTTATTAGCACCATCATTATTAATACTACTACTTATAATAAAGATAATAATAAATCCATTACTACTACTAGTGATGTTTTTTAATCGTTTTATGTAGCAAATATTATCATGACGTAAAACAAAAGCTCAACTCAGGAGGTGTATGGAGAGTCTGGAGAAGTTCTCCAATAAATCCAGGAGCGTCTGTGGAGTGGGCGTGACTCGAGCGAGTGTGTCTGCAGCCTGGCGCTCTCGAGAGTACGGCGCACTTCACTAGAGACACGCAACACAGATCTCGCGCTGTCCGCGCTCGTGAAACACACAAACCAAAAAACCCCGACATCACTGGGAGACCTTTTTCGGGACAGTAACACCATGGATGCCTTGCGCGCAGTCGCCTTTTACACTCTCTTCATTTTCCTTTGGAGTTTACCGTGTTGCCAGTCAGCTGCGCTTCTATCCCAGAAAAGGAGCAAGGGTGCCAGGAGCGCCCATGATGGGCAAAGGTCACCCAAATTTCTTAAAGAGATTTTCGCATCCTCTCCGGGTGCTGGTCGTCGGGATGATTTAAAGGACCCGGTTGTGCCTCACGATTACATGATCTCTATATACAGGACTTACTCCGCCGCTGAGAAACTGGGGCTCAATGCAAGTTTTTTCCGCTCTTCAAAGTCTGCAAATACCATCACGAGCTTTGTAGACAGGGGGAAAGGTTGGTATTGTTTTGTTTCTGTCTGAATTTAATATTTAGTAACCGTTTTTTTTTATTTTGATAGGATATTGTGATCCAGGAAAGAAATGTGTTTTAATTGAAACTTGTGCAACGACTTTGTGTTAGTGAAAACAATTAAGAAATACTTTGCCCTAAAACCCATAGATAGACCTAGATTGAAAAATAATGAGATCTTCCCTTTAAATTGAATGGCTCATTTTCGTGGGTTTGGTGATCGCTCGTCCTGCTTGGGCCACAATTTTATGGTCAGCACGACCTCATATTTCGGCTAGTATAAAGTTATATTAGTTTTACATTGACCCTAGGGTAACATGCCAATAAAACACTAATTGGTGCGTTTTCTAAATGAAGGCTATAAATCTCTCCCTTAACATCCTCGCGTGCAAGCAGTCCGGGCTGTTCTCACAAACCTCATACAAGGAAAAAAAAAGAAACAATGATTTATTAAATTAGCTTTTTTTATCTTGAAAGGAAATATTATATTTGTACAATGCAAATGCAGTCTTTTTGCAGACGCGGAAGTCTTTTATTTCGGGGTAGCTACAGTTTTCAGTTGCATTTTGTGTTTAACGCGATGTTATGTGCAGTGAAATTGGATTTCTTTGCAACAACTAATTGTGTGAACGCTGTGAGGCAAAAACATGCAACAAAAAGACGGCGCAAACAGTGCGCTTTTCCTCCGCGGACAAACGCGTTCGCAGAAAGAACAGAAGCGCCAACTGATTTGATGAAAAAGCTTCACTTTCCTCACTGATTTTGATTTGATGTGTCATTGGCTATGACCCTTCACTGGACCCTCTGAGGGTTGCTTTGCATCAAACCGCTGATTGGAGTATTTGAACTGGGTGATCTAATTGAGTGTCCATGTCATAACATATCAAACACTGTCTATTCTCCCGTAATGAACTAGTTCAGCCAGTGGAACATCACCAAAAGAGACCGGACGGGACCTTACGTCTGTTTAGGTTAGGACAATTGTTTGCTTTTTGGGCATTTTACCGCACTTCAAATTGCGGAGAGTTGAGTGCATTACGCGGGGTTACAGATCAACGCGTTTTTATAAGCATCTTAAAGCGCTGTAGCAATCGGTCTGTAACACTTACCATCAACACTTAACGCAAAACCAAACCCTTCCAGTCGCCTGGCTGTGCTGCAGTGTCTTGGCTATACGCACCATGCGCGTCATTCGCTGCTGAATGTCATCAGGAATCATTTCCACTCAAGCGCCGTTCAATTATGATAAGGCAGTAATCTTTTTGTCTAACAGGAAGGAATTTCCTCCAAAACAGATAAAGACATTTCCCCAAATTTTAGATCGTTATGGTTGCAAGATCAGACAAGAACAAACGGAATGTATGAAAATTACTTTTGGCACTTGTAAGTAACTCATTAAAACGCAGATGGTGCCCCGGTAGCCGCACCAAGAGAACTCTCTCTCTCTCTCTCTCTCTCTCTCTCTCCCTCCTTCTTTCTGTGTCTCCTCGTACAGAATCGAATTATTGGAAAAGAATGTTGATTGATTAAAAGCGAGCGATCGTGTGGCTGGAGTGATTTATGAATTTCTGTCACTTGTCTCGGGGATCTTGTTTAGGCCGTCGCGTAAACTCGTCAAACTCTTGCTGCATGGAGTTGTTTTTTACATGCACAATAATTACTTTTGAACAGAGATGTTGTTTTTGGCGGAAGGGATGAAATATAAACAGGGTGCATTTTAATGGGTTGGGAGGTAATTCAGAACCGTTAATTATTTGGTGACCTTGTATTCGATTTGTTCCAGGTCTTATAAAAACGCCAATGTGGACCATACTTGCGCAGGAACGAAAACAAACATTTCATTTCAATTATTAGACAATTGTGTTCACGCATGGACAAAGAAAATCAAAATAATATTCATTTTTTGTTTTAAATGTGCTAAAAAAAATTTAAAACTACAAATTAAGTGCCGTTTTTAAAGATTGGTTTGATTTAGGCTAGTTTTATCTGCGGGGCAGTTATTTTGCATTTAAGCATTAAAGAGCAATCGGCTCATATTAAAATGAGTCTGGTGTTATTCAAAAATTATGCACGTATTTATCTGGGATTTTGTTCAGGCTAAATGATATCTGTGCCCCAGGCGTAGTTGGAGCGATAATAGTCTAATAGTTCAACTGAAATTCTTACATACACAAGCTCACATGAATTCAGATAAATGCTTCTCGTTTGGTCTGTCAGAGAGATAAAAGGCGGCGATAAAGTGCGACTAGGCCTCTGGATTCCTGAAGGGGAAAGAATGCATTAATTGTGCATTGTTCAACACGTACAGTATGTCGCTTTGTGTCTGGCGCACTCCCCCCCCCCACTCTCCCTCTTTTTCTCTTTTCCTCGCTGTGGCTACCAGATCCCTCTTATTTGCGTAGTCACCTGTACATACTTATGACAAATTATTTTGTCAAATGACAAAAAAAAAACACACATAAAAATCTACGTACCCAAGTGGCGTAAATGTTCCAAAAATGTTTTAGACTTTAGTAACTTTTTTTGAATCAAACGCTTTAGAAAATGTTATACCTGTTCTTTACTGACCCCTAAAATCAATTCTGATCTTCAATCTCCAGAAGTATTAGCTTTAAGAGTGTAGACATTTTTTTTTGCTTCACTGAGCAAGCAAAAATTATTTCTCTGAAAACATTTGTCAACAATTATCTCGCTAATTTAGACGCTGCATGTTACAGCTTTATGCCTTCTTGTCTAATAACTATTATAGACTTGATTCTGAGTGAGTCTGTCCCACCTTCCAATTTGAAAACTAAAATAAAACCTGATCTTTGAGAAGGTGAGCCAACAGAGTCACTATTCATCCATAGCCTACATCTTCCTTTAATTTTTATTTATCCTACAAGCTGCGTTTTTAATATGAATAAATATTTTTTAAATGTTGCACATGCTTCAGTGAAACATTTTAGAAACGGAACTAATAAAACTGATTTACTCAGCTGCTGCATCTTAATCGTGTTTATTTCCTCTTGTTGTTGCAGTTTTTAGCTAACTACTCTTTTATACTACATTTTTTGTGTGTATTTTCCAACTAAAAGAGAGCCTAAAATAATTCGGGTTTTACCTGGCCCTTTATGAGAATGTGAACCACTCCAAGTGAATCTGACTGCAATTATTTCTCTTTATCTTGCAGACGATCTCACGCGCTCTCCTTTGCGAAGACAAACTTATCTGTTTGATGTCTCAACTCTCTCAGACATAGAGGAGCTGGTCGGTGCTGAATTAAGGATATTTCGCAAACCGCCCGGGGATGGCCAGCCGTCCCCATCAGGAGTCTACACTCTTCACTTACTCTCGTGTCGATCAGAGAGGCCGTTGGCTTCCAGATCCCTTGATCTTCAGGATTCCCGAAAAGCAGAATGGGATGTTCTGGACGTTTGGGGAATTTTTAAAAGCAGACATCAAGGGAATCAGCTTTGTCTCCAGCTCAAGGTTACGCATGGCAAATCTGACACAGAAATTGACCTAAAGCAACTGGGTTTCCACCGGCACGGCCGAACGCAGCAAGACAAGGCCATATTGGTGGTCTACACGCGGTCTAGGAAAAGAGAGAACTTGTTTAATGAGATGAAAGAGAAGATCAAGTCTCGCGGAGACGACGAGGAGGAGGAGGAGAGTGCGCTGCAGTTCAAAGCGCGGCGCAGACGGAGAACCGCGCTCAATAATCGTCATGGGAAGCGGCATGGCAAAAAGTCCAAATCGAGATGCAGCAAAAAAGCGCTGCATGTCAATTTCAAAGAGCTGGGATGGGACGATTGGATCATCGCTCCGCTGGATTACGAAGCCTACCACTGCGAGGGCGTGTGCGACTTCCCATTGAGGTCGCACTTGGAGCCGACCAACCACGCCATCATTCAGACGCTCATGAACTCCATGGACCCCAACAGCACGCCGCCGAGCTGTTGCGTCCCCACAAAACTGAGCCCCATCAGTATACTTTACATAGACTCCGGTAACAACGTCGTGTACAAACAGTACGAGGACATGGTGGTAGAACAGTGTGGCTGTAGGTAGCGAATCACACACGAGGGTTTGGCACCAAGGCATAAAAACAAACTTGAACGATGCGTAAAGACACGCTCGAGCCGCCCAAACTGCGCATTCTCATCTATGCAAAAGGGATTCTTCATCAGAGACATTTTTTTTGGACGATTTAAACGATCTCCACCGGCCACTGTTCACGGTTGTGCCAAGAGCGCATGTACAGTTTCTCTAGACTTGGAACAAAATTGTGTTTTAGGAGGTTCGTCTTCATTTTTTCTTACACATGCTGGGTTTCTTTTTATAATTACGTGTCCAAAAAACCCTAAATATTTCTTTAACGAGTCGTCTCTCGGAAGAGGCAGGTAGAAGAAACGCCAGATTTAGCGCGCAACCGTCTGGACAGGATTCACTGAGGATTGTGTTACACCATTATCTCCGTGGACTCAGAAGAATGTGGAGACGGGCACCTGTTCAAACTCATCTGTTAGTTATATGGATAAGATTCTGTATGGTACATGGATGATGATGAATGAGCAAAACGCAGTGCGCTGGAAACGCTTTTTACGTTTTTGGGGGCAAAGGTGAATGTACCAAACACTAAATAAGACATAAAGCGATTCTGCTTCATCCCTGCAGAGAGAAAGAGAGATACTGACTGACTGATGCTTTTTTGAGGAGCATCGGTTAACGTTGTTTAGTAAATGTTTTTTTTGAAGTGCCTGGACCTCTCCACAAAAAGAAAAAAAACAACTTTCTGACAAGACAAAAAATGGAAATCCATCAACGTTTGCATCTTTACAAAATGCACTTCCGCAACTGTCCAAGTAGTCTGGAAGGAGCGTTTTTCCTATCGACTGACAAGGAAAAAAAGAGACTCGAATGCGAGATTTAAATGCACATTAGCTTTGAATGCACTGTTGTTCATTTTATGAGCTGTAAATATTTGTAAAGTAAAACCTAAAGTGCAACGTATGAAGAAATGCAAAACCACATTTCTTTGTTAATGTACATTTATAAATGCACTCAAATCGCTATAATTTCTATTCTATAATTATTTTATTATTTGTGATGTACAGAGTTTCATGATAATCGTGTATTTCTTACGCTGATAAAACAAATTTAATTTAAAATGTATTCATTATTGCTGAGGGTGGAAATACCATTATCGATGTCTACCTCATAATTGCATAGAATCTACGTTCTGAGGTGCATTCAGCTAGAGTTTAAGGTTTTTCCCAAATATATATATATATATATATATATATACAGTATATCAATGGATAATAATCCACACTATTACTGTACTAATAAAAAAATAAATGCACTTTGTGTGGTGCCACTGACTCCTACGATCCATTTAAATCTTTAGACCTCTGAAATGTTTGAGTTATATGTCAAACATAGTTTTTAAAATGTCAAATGAGCTACAGGTTATATTAAAAAAAGTTCCTGTTTCTTGATGTAATCTGTGAAATCTATCAGTGCAATCCAGGGTCATGTATATACAGCAGTCAACAGCTCTCTGGATACTTTTTATTTTGAAATCATTGAATTTGTTAAGTATATCAATGAAATATGCTGGTCGGCAAAAAATCAGACTTGGTTAAAACTGTCTGTAATCTGTGTCTGTAAAGTGCAGATTTTTGGTAAAAAGCACATTGCATGGAATAAACTACACTGGAAGTCCTTAATTCCATATCATATGTTATCAATCTCCTAAACCTTTTAAAAGAGAAAGTAATTTTATCAGTAGGATCCCGGGAAACAGGAGAAGATGACCTCATAGAAGCCACTGCTGCAGCTGTTGAAATCCATGTTTCAACTTAAAACAAACTGTATATGCTTGTTGTTTTCCTGTAAACTGCTTTTAGGATTCCTTCATTTTGAATGATAAGTCACTCTTAGTTTTTATCTATATAAATTAATCATGATATCAGTGTCCTGCATAAAAACCTAATGCTTTATAAATGATGTTAAACAGTTTGAATTAGGGAACACACAAGTGCCATACTTTGGGCCTGTGAAGATGATTTAGTTTTTTCTCTCCCCATTTAAGTGTCATACAGAGATAAAATGCTTCAGTGCTGTCTGAAGTCTAACATTTCTATTCTTTTTTCACTCAGCAGCTTCTTTTCATGTGTCCATCTTTTGTTTCCATTCTACTGACAGATCCTCTCCTGAGATAATCCAGCTCTTCACCTGATCTGTTTCACATTTTTATTAGCTCTCAGACGGGTTTTAAAACCCCATGGGATTTCTGTGGCTCGTTTTCACAGTGCATTATTAGCAGAGTTTTTATCCTCGCATACGTTTCTGCTCCAATAATCAGGCCCGGGTAATGGTGCTAATATGTCGTAGAGTAATGCCTCACACAGTCACCTCTCAGTGTTTGAATTGTGTTGAAACATGTGGACCACAGAGATTTAAGGAAATACATCTCCAGCGTGGATGTGAATGTATGCAGCAACAGGCTGTTTTCCAATGAATTAGCCATCCGTAGGTCAAGTTTTCTTAACACTGTAATGTTTCCCAATCTTCAGATGAAAAGGTTGAAGGGAGGGATTGCTTCCATATAGGCATCGGCCTTGGCCTGGAAGCAATTAGGAAATTGCTTTGAAATGCTATATGTTGTCCAGACTCTGTTACAGTATCATGTCACTCTACACATGTTTGTTCATGGAGGGGAAAAAGATGCTAATGTGCTCTTTAGCTGTCTCTGCGAATGACACTTACGATGATAATGTCTTTCAGAATGAGGATGGAGACAGCATGCGCTCTGTCAGGTGGGATCTCATCACCCATTACAGGTCCTATTAGATCTATCTAAACAGATGGAAACACACAAGTGCTCATTCTGCAAGATTACTTCACATTAGGTTCATTAATAGGTATCATGATTTTGAAAAGCATTTATTTATTTAAGATTTATATAGAGTGCATACATAATACATGCATATTTTTGTAATCAAAGCAAAACATTCTTTCACTTCCATGCTTAAAAAATACTGGTACTTTCATGCTAATAAAAGTTACTGTTATTTGATCTATGTACACTTTCTGAACATGAAAAAGTATGTATTTGCATGAAAAATACTTTATGTGTGTGTGCGTGTGCGTCCCTAGGGGCGCCAAAACGAGTTAAGTTAGATTTTTTTTTTTTTATTACAAAGAGAGAGATTGTCCTACAAAAAAAAAAACTATTTTATTGCTCTCCCGACTCCACGCATGATCTATCTTTTCTCGTGCAGCCACTTTCACATGCATTAGTTACCTGATCATGGTAACATCTACCATAATGTCAAAAAGACCGAAGCCCTCTGGTGCCCAGGGAAGAAAAAGAAAGAGGAGAAGAAAAAGAAAAGCGAGACAAAGACAGAGGTAAAACTATATAATGAATGATGATGATAATATTAAACTAGATTAGCTAAATTTTGGAACAAATTTTATGTTGGACTAGTCTAGTTCAAAATGTTAAAATGTCTGGAGTTCCAGAGATCTACGATTTTGTAATTGTGTAATTTTTTTCGTGTAACACAACACATTTGAATAATATTTTTACAAGTGTAGAATTTGCAGATTTGTGAAATTTTTAATATGACCTGGCTAATGTAGTAATGGGCCTGTTCCTGGGCTTATTAAGACTTTATGTAAAATCGTCTTTAAAGATACACGTTTCTTAGTTTAATTTGTGGTGATAACTTTAGAAAGGGCTATAGTTTAGTATAACAACACTGCCATCTACAGGAAATCGAACACTTTTCATTAATAAGGTTAATTGTCAATAATTAAATAACAAAAAAAAACCGAATACTGTTACAAATGTAATGTCCATTGTTAGTTCAACCTGTCCTCCAACAAACACGCCAGTATAGGTCGTTTGTACAAATATGTTGATGTAATTTAGGGTTGAGATAGCTCTGTTTGTAGAGTGATGCGTAAGAAAATCAACCCAGAGAATGCATATGCTCAAAAAAAACCTTTGTTTTTGCATAATTGTTGTAATGGATAGGTTTAGGGTTGGGGTTGTGTGGTCGTACAAATTATTCGCCGTCTTTCTAAAAAAAAAAAAAAAAAAAAAAACGCCATGCAGTGTCTGTGTGAATGTTTAAACACAATGATTATAGGTGGAATGGGCTGTGAGGTAAGCGGCACCAGGTAAAATCTCGCCTAGGGCAGCAAATTGGCCAGGGCCGGCCCTGAGTGATCAGCATTGTGCCAAAAGGCACACATATGATAAGTTTACTTTGGATGAAATAATGGGGATTGCCTCGCTAGATAACCTCTGGCATGCTTAGTTGGGGACACCTAATTTCTAGTGATTATCATAGTTTTGATTACAGAGACCGTCTCTGCATTTAATAAATAAATAGTTTAATCTCGTCATTATACATTACTATCACTCTATTCTCCTATTTGATAATGTTCAGTGCTTTGCTACAATCTGTATTGTTAAAAGCACCATATAAATAAATTGATTGATTAATAGATATGACTTCATGCCAGCCTGACCGTATTTTGCATTTGGGCCCTCATTTGATGCTTTCCGACACTGAAACTGATCTGGGGTGCATCTCCCAAAAGCATGGTTAGCCTACTATGGTCACAAGTTCCATTGTTACCAGCGTAGTTAATCGATTCAGTGTTTCCTGAAAGCATAGCTCAAACGAACGTTTGCAGTTATATAAAATGCAAAATTTTATAAAATATAAATTTTAATTATGTCTTTTTGCACGTCTATTGTAAACGCTGTTTTTGAAAAGTGCGCATGTGCATAAATGGCAATAGAACCCTGGAGTAGGACATAAGATGAAACCCGCGATGATTTAAAGACCAAATAAAGCATAATTACAGTGAACAAAAAATAGTAAATTAGTCAATAGATGTCATGTTCAATACAGCAGGATCTTGGAAATCTCTAATGAGTTTAATAGCAAAAGTTATTCCTCTTGTGACGTCATTAACAATGGCCCTATGTTGTTGAACTAATGTGGTTCAAACGACGGAGATGTGACAGTGTTCTGGAAACAGTCGTGACTAGCTAGTTAATTTCCAAAACAATGCATCATACTATGGTGGTTAATCAGTGAGTTACATCGTTGTTCGGGAAACACACCCCAGAATGTGTTTATTGAACATCAGTGAACTTCTTTTAGGAACCGATTGCAGACCGTCTCTTATTTGATTATGATTTATGAAATAATGGTCGGGTTCATAGAAAGAGTAGATGGAGATCGGAATGCAGGAGATACAGAGGGTGTTTAGCAAAATGGAATGCAGAGTTTACCATTCCGGGTTCCTCAGTGCATTCCTGGTCTCAGTGCTGCATTAAGTAAATGGCTGTTCCTGGTCATAGGAGAGCTATCTTCTACTGTCGGGAATGCCTCTTGAGACATCACTGTTTATTTGAATGTTATGTCTAATGTGTGTATGTGGTTTTTTTTTCTTTCATAAAATCGTACAGTGAAATGCCTGGCAGACGGACAGATACCTTTCAGTGCAGTTTTGGGGAATGTTCTTCATAAATAGCTTTGACACATCACATCTGTGCATGGCGCTATCAGACAGGATTGGACTGTGGAGGCCTCTGGTAATGCTTAATCTCGAAAATATACAGTTTTGATTCTTTCTTGATTCTGGGAAGCTCTTGTAATATTGCAAACCAGTTACTAAATATGTATTCATTAAATAGACATTAAGCAAGCATAATTTAAAAGTGAGACTGATGATGTTTTAATGCAATGTTTATTTGACAGCATTTGAGGTGTCATTTTGGTTAACCCAAATATGCATTTGGATGTTTCCCTCATTTTCTATAAAGCAGAATTTGGTTTACAGTGAGACACTTACCATAGAAGTAAATGGGGGCCAGTTCATACACAACAATAGTTTTAAACTTAAGCTAAAATTATTTGTTGTAATAATCAGTATTATACCACAAATACATGGAAACATGCCTAATTCACATTTACATGCACCTTTTTAATTTTTGTTTTATTTTAATTGATTCAACTTTAAGGTTTAAAGTAAGGGCAGGACATGTGTCAGGAGCCTGTTCATAAAATTGAATGGGCATAGAGACAGATCAAAAGACAGTAAGGAGGAGTGTGTGTTTGAGGAAACAGAAGGACTGCAGCACACACAGATGGGAAGATGGAGGGTGGATGAGAGGCTGCTTGAAGGGTGACAGATGCCTTGACTGACCCCCAGTGTAGCCCTGCATTCATCCACTGGACACAACACAAAGACAAAAGGCCGACCCAAACAGTACATACACTTGCCCGTGCCTCGAGGTCAAAGGTCAGATTATCTAATTTTGTAGCACTGTTCCCTTTGAAAATGTTTTGGGTTCTATATGAATAGAGGCCAAAGCAATTAGTGGCTGTTGATTTACAGAAAAACACATGACAGAGCAAGACAGATAAAAAAAAAAGTTTATTCTAACTAGTCACAACCACACTGTTTCAAGAGTTCACGCTTCCTTGTAATATAAGCAAATTTGGCGAGCTGTCTGGGGAGCGAACCGGGAGAACGGCGAACTCCAAACCCTAAAGGATAGAACCCTAGTAAGAGTTCGGCGTTTGGCTCGTTGCCCGCTGGGAGGCGTGAATGAAGTGAAAAATGGCGGAGAAGGGGTGGAGGAGGGATTCATAAAGTGAGATGTGGGGAAATGAACAAGGGATGATTAGGGAACCGGCTGCCAGCCGTGTGTGATTTCTCGTTCGCAATCCTCTCGAAACCATGTTTTTTGCGAAACATCTACGTTGGTGATCTTCTCAGAAAAGACTTTAGGTTTGCAAAATGCTGCATTGAGATACTTGTGTTGTTCCAAACCGATTTAAATTATTTTTATGTAGAACAAACAAGAGAAAATTCTTTTTATATTATTATTAATATCAGAATATTATTATTCTGATATTTTTATTTTATGTCAATAGAGGCTAAAGAAATTAGCAGCCATTGATTCGCTGGAAATCACAGAGACAAATATAAAAGATTTTACAGTAACTAAACGATTATATTTTTGCATTACTGTCCATTATTTTACATTATTATTTTCTTCTTACCGTCTTGTGATTCAATGCTATCTAACAAGAAACTTTTACTTATTTTATGAGGTGGCCAATTCATATGAATTTATTCGTATATTCTAGTTTTTTTAAACTAGAACAACCAATTTGGCAATTCATGCAAATTTATAAATCGTACAAAATTGTATGATTTGTCTAAAACCTAGTGAGGCAGGGTTAGGTGTAGGTCATTTTTGCAAATAAAAAAATCATATGAAAATTCATACGCAAAAATAATACTAATTTGTACGAGTGAGGTCGTATGAAATAGCCACCTCGTAAAACATGTACAAATTGAGATCAGCCTGGATTCTATTAGTACAAACTTTGAGCCTGTTATTAGGTTTGTGAACTTCTGAACTAATGGACTAAATGAAGGTTGTTCAAAACCTGTATAATATTCTTTTATATGGAACACACACATGGGAATTCCGAATAATGTTATTCTGATTAAGGAAATTCTGAATAAGTTTTTATATCAATAGAAGCTAAAAAAATGTGCACCCATCGAATTGCCAGAAAATGTATGACAGACAAGGAGAGACAGATTTTAGCCTAAATCAACAATGTCCAACTTCAAAAAAGATTATGCAATAACTATACACAACTATTCACAATTATATTTTCCTGCCTTACTGCCTTGTGATTCTATTAAAACAGACTAATAGTTTTGTGAAGTAAATCGTCCTTATGTTGTTCCAAATCTGTATAATATTCTTTTTTATGTTGGAATTCCAAATTCAGAATGAGGTTTTTATCAATTGAGGACAATGATGAGTTGCCAAAAAACAGATGACAAAGAAAGACAGATGATGAAAAAGGTGGCGTTCCTCTAATGGGGCATCTGTTGAGCTTCCCCTGACGTGTTTTTGAGTAACACCTGGCTTTAGCTTACCTGCTAATCGCATTATAACACAGGCCGGGGGCCATTTTGAAAACTGAGTCGGTGCTTTTATCTTGTTATCTGCAGCAAAACATTTCAAATCTAATAGTACCGTGTGGAGAACATTAAGAATTGGTTGTTCAAGTTAAAAAAGGGAGAATACATAAATATTTGCAGGGTGTCTGCAATGATGAATGTCTCACACACTTGTTTGACAAGATACTTTATTTTTTCTAGAAACTATTTAGGCGTTGCCACACTCGTGGCTCAATTGAGTGTTTAGAGACAATGGTCTGGTATTGGTTGCTGTCGTTAAGTGTGTGTGCATCTTGTCTCAGGGTTTGGTTAGAGTGTGTGCTAAGAGCAGGGTAAATTTGCTCAGTCGATCAGACAATAGCAGTGTTTAGTGGTGGGGCAGGGACGCGACCTCTTCGCCACCCTCCATCTGGTTGCGCTGCTGGCCGTGTGCCTTGCCTGCTACTCCTAAAACACGACTTAAAGTTCTGGTGAGCCGGAGACCTACGAGCCTGCTTGATTTCATAAAAACAAGCTTGCGCCGCCACGAACAATGGAGCGTTTGGAGTTGTACTGTAAAGTGATCCACTGAGAAAAACAAACACGGGGCATGAGCAGCGAGCTAGCAAGAACAGACCCTCCGCGAACGGGGCGGGACTGGGGACTGAACTCGGGTTCTTGATTGGTAAGTCGGCCTGATGGACACCTCCGGGCTCTGTAGATGGTGCCTGGGGTGTCTCAAAAGGTCACAGCCCCTGCTGGCTCGCACCATCCATTAGTCATGAGGCTGTGCAGCTTACCTGTCTAGCGTTTCAGCTCAGCACAATACAGTTAACCTCAATTGTGCTTGATTAGGAGGTGTGGAGAACAGCCGGCTGGGAGCGAATAGTCTTCCTAAAAAAAGATGAAATGTCAATTATGCACCTCCAGGATGAAGTTCGGGTCTTTTTTGGACGTCAAGCTAAGCATTCTCTGAGCCCTACTAAAGAAAAGGGGTTCAGCGTTGTCCCGTAACCAACCGCCCCCCACTCGGTAATTACCCCATTACGTGTTAGTGGCGGATGGAACTGTTACAGATGTTTTATGGCGGGGAGCCCTTTTCATTTTGTCTCCCTGATGAGGGACAGATTTATGGTGTAATTCGACGATGCCATTCAAGAGTGCAATTCTGAAAGCACACACACATCCTCCCCCATCACACACAAACACACACACAAACAACAAACAGATGAGTTGTTCCGGATGTGTTTCGTTTTTGTAGGCTCCCGTCTGGGAGACAGTCAGCCGGCGTGCATTCATGATGTGGTCTGACACTCTCGGCAGCGATCGTACCACATGTACTTAATTTGGACTTGAAGAACAAACTGGGATTCCAGAAAGCAGTTTTTCATCTGAAATCTCTAGCTGTGTGTGCATGATCAGATACTTTTTGCTGCTTTTTCAGAATAAGAAGATTTTCTCAGTGGATGTGGCCTGTGAGGGGTAGAGGTGGGAGAAGGTGGTTATCAACGGAATAGTTTCTTTTCTTGTTTATTAGCAGGTTAGCAGAAGGTTAGCAGACGACGGAAAAAAAGGTTTTCAAGTAGTATGCTGTTGTTGTCTTCAAAAGCAATGGATGATTCTGTGGCTCCTTGTGGCATTCTTCATTGTGTTCTTCAAAATATTTGATAAAGTTGTTGACTCACAAGCTTGGAATGATGACTTGCAATTAAATATTTTGAGCTTATTGCAATAGTGCATACCAGGTTTTATAACTTGTACTCAACATAAAATTTAGTTGACAGTGTAATCAAATTATAAAAACAAAACATCCGCTAGAGTGAATTCCAGGTCATTCACCCTAAAAAAAAGCTTCAAGAATACCGTAGATTTAGGACACAAATTGATTTTCTCTTTTCTCTTATATTCCCATTTCGGCTCTAAAAAGACAGTAGTAAACAGTTATTTTTGAGTTAAAATCAGTTCATTGTTGAAGAAAATAATAACCGTATATAAGAATTTTAATTAATAATTTTGTATCTATAATTTTTTTCTCTTATTTTAATTTTAGGGGTAAAAAAGACCTGATCTTCTTCTTTGATTGAACCCATATATTACCTATGTTCTTAGGTAAGCTAATATTAAATACTTGTAATTTCTAATATCAATATTGTAAAATTATTCAATGAACTTAACCTTAAAATGAACTTTGAAAAAATATATTAAACAGGTGAATTTTTGTCTTTTTCTTTTTTTTCCTGTCTTTGTGACTGATGAGGCATTTCTCTTCCAGCTAAGGGTGAGAGTTGTCAGGTACAAGTCTTTAACCAACAAGGTCAGAGGAGGAGCAGTTGACATTAATCATTCACTAGCGTAATACAATGGAGACCTGAGAGACTAGATAGCCCAGTGCAGCCAGGACTCTATGAGCCGAATACATGCTCATCAAGTAATTTGCAACTAATAATTAAATTCAGTATTCATTATTTTTTATTATTATTACTATATAGTTTATGTTGTATTTTTCATTAACTGATGCATCACTAAGATCCAAGATCCAAAATTTTGCACGTTACGGGAGTTTTTGCCATTTTTCCCATTACAGTCTAAGTGTCATGATCCCCTTCCTGTGTAAGCAGATGTAACTTCATCTTCCTCATGCTTTTGTCTTTTTTTTTCTGTCTCCTATCACCTAAGAATGAGAGTGAGTGAGCAAGAGAGCTTCTCTCCAGCGTGATATTTCTGTTTGCAGAAGTCTGACCTTTTTCTGAACTGTTCTTAAGTGAAAGGCACTTTCAGCTGTGGAATCAGATGGCAGTAACCATATGCTGCTCAACTGATACAAAGGTGGAAAGGGAGGGAGGCTAGAGAGTCAGCATGCTGTGGTGAAAAGGAAAGTGTCGTGCCACTTCTCTTTGCGGCGGTAAGGGGTCTGTTGGTGCATGTGTGTGTGTCAGTGTTTGACTGGACGTGACACACAGACGGTCTGCTTTGCCGTTGAAATGGTGCTTTTACATGGATGAGTGCCGTGAGCAAACAGAATTCTTTCCTTTGTGGACCACTTTGTTTGAGAGTGTGTTTGCATGGGTCTGAGTGTTCAATAGTGCATGTAAGTGGGTGGGTCTGAGTTTGTCTGCAGATGAGGGACGCTGAATCTACTGGTTTGGGTGTAATAAACTCCTCTTGACCCTTGGGTTCAGTGAAGTCGGGAGACAGACTCTCCCTCTTTTGACCGTGTTGCTCCCTGGGCCGCTGGCAGGAGGGCTGCTGACCGCCCCGTTTGATTGGCTCAGAGAATGACAGAGACAGAGAACTAAGGCCAGCTGTGAGTGGTCAAATACCACCAACACATAGCTCTCAACTGGCTATAATTCATCTACACCTAGATTTTACAAAATGTCATCAAAAATGTCCTTAAAGTCAACGTGAGTGAAACTGGATATTAATTTAGAATAAATAGAGGGAATGACTTGATTTTATCCATTGAGAATTGATTGGATGATAAAGTTAGATGTTATATTCCAGAATAAAGCCAGGTGAGTTTTTTTAAACACGAGGCATACTTGGCTATTATTACCATTTTTTTTAAAAGACCATGTAACCTAAGTGACAAAAAAGAATCAGTGGGTTATTGTTTTGATTAAAGATTTTGGAGATAAACATTTTTTTCATTCACTAAGACCATAATGGTGCATTAAGAATAGGATACTTTTGATTTCATGTTGACTTTAAAATTAATACGGTGATAGAGAGAGCGAAGTAAAATCCAGTATAAAAAAATAAGTAGAAACAGCTGAAAGATACTCGTTCCAAACCCACTGAATGTTCTTTTTTTATGTGGAGCACACAAGGTGAAATTTTGAATAATGTTATGCAGAATAAACACAGCTATTTCCATACGGTGAATGCATTGTGTGATCAAGGTCTGTCAAGCTCTAAACAAGCACTATTTTAGTAGCATAAAAATATATTGCATTAGGTACTCTGAAGCATATTCTAGTTTGGTGTATGAAGATGAAGGTGCCAACTTTGACGTCACAAAAGAAAATCATAGGCCAAATAACTGTAATAACCACCAAAAATACTGGACAATAGCTTACTTGTATAATCCTTCAGGTGATATGACTTTATGTGCAGAAAAACTATGCTCAAAGGTATGGTATTAGTGTGCTTTATTTAATTATTTCTCACATTTTATTTGAGTAAATAAATTAATACTTTTATTCAGCCGTGAGAAGTGAAGGTAAAACATTTATAATGTTACTTAATATTTATATTTCACATAAATGTTCATCAAAGAATCCTGAGCAAAGATGTATCACAGTTTTTATAAAAATATTAAGCAGCACAACTATATTAAGAAACGGCTGCTGTAAATTCAGCTTTGTCATCATTGGAATAAATTAATTTTGAAATGTATTACAACATAAAACAGTACTTTAAAATATAAATAATATTTCACGTTATTGCAGTTTTCACTGTATTTTTGTTAAAATGAATGCAGTCTTGATAAGCATAAGAGACGTCTTTCAAAAGCATTAAAAAAACTTCTCGATGTTGGCACTGCTTTGGGTCATTCTCTGATAATTTATGAGTGAACAAGACTTTTATTTGGAATCATATCGTACTTTATTGCATTATGATTTCAATTATGCTTAAATTTGTAATTGCAAAGAGTGTGCCCCCTTCATAAGGTTCTCCTTGAGATTCAAGACACACATACGCTATCATAATCTGCAATATGGGAAGGAAAGGGGGGGGGATATAAGAGGAAGAGGAAGGATGTTAGTTACAGGAGCAACATTAATTCATTCCTCCAGCTCCTCTTTGAAGAGCACAGGCAGCTATGACAGGCTAAACGCTTCCAGAGATGTCACATTTCCAGCCAATCTTAAAGAGCTCGAGTCTGCACTCTTCCTTTCATGTTTGATTCTGTTTTCAAGATTCTATGATAAACAGACGAGGACGGGCTGGGGGCAGGAGAGAGAGACAGAGAGACAGAGGGCGACAGGGAGGAGGGCAAGTCTCTGCTGTCAGGGGAACCAGATGCCTTTGCAAATTGGCTCTTTGTCTGTTTCATAAGGCTTTGGAAAAGCATGTCCAAATTAAGACCTGGAATTTGCCTTCAGCCTTCTAGGATTGCAGGGATAGTGCACTGAATCCAATTAATTTACGTTTTCAGGTCACCAGATCATGCCTTTAAATGTACAGTGGTCAGGTTAAACCTTTCTTTACATGCTGCCAGCTCTGCAGGAAACTTATATCCATTCTGGTCACAAAGATAAATTTATGGTTTCTGGTTATAGAAAAAACATTAAGTGGCGAGTCTACGCCCTACAGAATTTGTTTATTGTACAAAATAATAGCAGTTAATGTCCTTGACATCAGAGTAAATTGCAACAAATCAATTTACTTTATTTTGATGTGCTTTCTGAGTCAAAAAAGATTTTTAAACAGAAAAAAATTAAGATGGGGCTTGGTTTTATCCATCAGCAGCTGATTGGATGGTTAAAAAAAGTGACTGTTACTTATAAGGATTGAGTCAGATTAAATTAAAAGTGAAGACCCTAACAAAAATGACTTTCATGGTATTATTGTAGAATGATTCTATCAGATGGTAATATGATTTACCATGGAATCTGTGACATAGAACATATAATGTGCTTAAAAGTACCATATGATATTTTGGGCATGTACCATGGTGGTATTTTTGAAACTTTATGTGCACTATCATTTAAAGGTTTGTGGTCAGTATAAGATGATTTTTTGGTAACAGTTTAGTATAGTGACCATATTTTTACCTAAACAACTACATTAATAACTAATAAGCAGCAAATTAGGAGTTCATTTAATGTTATTTATTTATTTTTTTGCAGGGACACATTCAATTGATCGCAGTTTCTGCAAGAATATTAAGCCCCACAGCTGTTTTTAACATGCACACAACCAACCACCCCCACACACACAAAAACACACACACACACACACACACACACACACATATATATATTCATTTTTTTAAACAGAAATATTTACTTGAGCACCAAATCTGCATATTAGAATGATTTCTGAAAGAGACGTGACTCTGAATACTGCTGTTTACAATTATTTTGCTGAAAATTCTGAAAAATCTCAAGAATAAATTACCTTATCAAATATATTCAAATAGGAAGCACTTCTTTAAAAAATGTAGCAATCTAAAATTTTTGCTGTATTTTTTTATGAAATAGATGCAGGCTTTGAAAAGCATAAGCATTTTTTCCCCCAAAAAACATGTGGAATTTAATACCATAGTATTTACTTGTTGATGGTACATGCATGGTCAATATGCTGAAAACTATGGTAGTATCATAGTTTTTTGTTTATATGTGAGTATTCCGCTTTTATAGTAGTAGTTTGTTACCTATAAGTAAAATTAAAAAAAATTCTATCAAAGTAATTCTGCTTATCAATCATTGCAGTCTTATCCTCATCTATCAATAAAGTGGCAGAAACACCATCAGATGTTTCGGAAAGGTGGTTTGAGAAACTGCATATCTTAGCAGTAAAAGGACTGAGATGAACGGGAAATGATCCGCATGGCATTGTGCTCAAATTTAAGACTAAATGTGAGCCAGAGAAAATCATGTGGTGAGTTTAACCACATCCTTTTGACATCTCCAACCTACCCCCTCCTCTCTTGCTCCCTCTTTCTGAGGTCTGTGGAGTATTCTGTGTCTTAACACAGTGTTAGGGGGCAATAAAAGCCTTTGGGGAAACAGAGCATTTCCAGCCAAACTCCGGAAAAGAGGCAGTAAAGGGAATGCTAACCCAGGCAAAGAAAGAGAGAGAAGAGAAAAAAATGGAGCACCCATAAAAATAAAATCATAAAAATACCAGAACAGTAGTGAAACATCTTTTCATTATTCTTAATAAAAGCCCTAAACAAGCCCTCAATAATGGGTAAGGTTTCACAACAAGGGACTTAAACGTCTATGAATCTTGTTAAAAGATATTGGATAGAGAGAGATGGCTGCCGAGCCGTTACATGGTCGGTTATGGTGATGGGTCACTCGATAAATCTGTCTTGTGCTTTTTTCAACAGGCCGTATGGAGCACATGTTCATTGTGATGCTCTGGAAAGCACGTGGAAGGTGGTTTCAGTGGGCTTCAAAGGGATCTTCTCGGATGAGCTGAGAGAGAGAAACCCTGGTTTGAGCCCCTGGTTTGAGCTCGGTGAGGTAGGTCTGGATGCTGGCAGAGGTGATTGAGTTCCCACAGGCTGGTGGTGCAGGGTTTTTGGCAAAGATCGGGGGGCTCCTGGTGGGTTTGGTATGAGGAGGGGGCATTCCAGAGTTCCAGCCAGGCTGATCGGTGATTGCTTCTCCTCCTCTCTGCTCCGAGGCAATGCATTGGCCCCGAGCAGCAGGATGCCCTCCTGACTGGCATGTCTCATTAACTGAAGTGAGTGGTGAGAAAATGAGAGAACGACCCAAGGAAGCCACTCTACATACTGAATACTCATACTAAATGGCTGCATGGTACGTTTCTTCAGGTATAGTCAATGCTGTAATCAAATTAGATGCAAATATACAAACAAATGTTGACTTAAAGGTCGAGAAAGGACGTGTATAAAGAGATGAGCATCTCTGACTGAATGAGTAATGTGCAGCCAAAGAGGAAAACGAGATTGAAAGCAGCTCGCTGGCTCCATCAACAGGCTGCTGATCTGAATGACGTGCCCTTGGGCCAATTGTATTGCTTAGTGCAACAACCATTAGCGAGGTTAGCTGTGGATCGCCACTGACCTCTGGAAGCTGGGACGCATCTTAAGAACATATGGCGGGGTGTTCAGTGTCCTTATAGTGATTTAACAGAATGATTCCAGAGCTATTTTATTTTAAATGTATTGTATTTTAAATATTTTATATAAATTATTATTATTTTTTTTTAATCAGTCTTCACACTTTTGGTGTTTATCTTATTTTGAATTTACTTTCCTTAAGGTATTTCATTGCTTATAATGTGGGTCTTCATTGAGAGTGAATAGGCTGTTCAGTATCTTTTGGGGAATGTTTTTTAAAAAGAATATCATTTATTTTTTATATTACATAAATTGTTTATTTAATTTCAGTGGCAAATCATGCATTGAAACCATATTCCATAAAAACTTTCAGATGTTGCCATTAGATTGCAGTATTTTCCTAGAGAATATTCACTTATATGTAATGACTCAATTTATAAAAAGACTAATGTACACATTATAAAAAAAAAAACAACAACAGTGTCTGTACATTATGCAAACAAGCTCTGAGTGTGTTTGTCCCCCAAGAAGATATTTTATTGCTGAAAAATGTTGCTCCTTAATTCTTTATGACACTTAATGTGGTGTTTGATGTCTTTTAGAAAGTTAATTTAATTATTTTATTGTATTTTTACACAGACATTTAGCAATTTCTCAGTTGCAATATTCCAGCAGTAACCCGTAAGATGCAGAATTGGATAAACCTGTGCTTTTCAGGAAACTCCAAAAATCACCCTTTTTCTTTTTTATAAAGTCCATTGTGTATCCAAAGTGACATCGGCCGAGCAGAGAGTTCACGTTTAAAACACTGAATAATAACAATCCTGAAACAGACAAACAAAAGCTTTCCAGCACAGAACTGTGTCAATAAAAGCCTGGATTTACAGACATGTCAATTTTATGAGTTGGCAGTCGCAGGACCAACACTCTTCTCTTACTGTGCACTGGTCACATAAAATGGCTCAAGTGTTTATGTAGCCTGTGGCAAAACTCTGCTCTTGGTTACAACAGTGCCTGGGTGACAAGAAGTTTCCGGGTGAAGTTATGTGTATGATAAAATTGTAGTTTCACATCCCATATGAAGGGAAAAAAAAATCACAAATGAGATATTTTAAATTTTTATTGACTCTAATTTAAAATTAACATTTACAATCAGAAGTCAGAGAGCTGGATATGAACTTAAACATTATTCATAGAAGATTATTTAATGTTTGACCTTGAGCTAATGAAATTTACACTTAAACCAGCTAACACCCCTCTGAAATCAGAGCAGAGCAGAACAGAGCAGTCTATCCATATTGGGACCAGTAAATTAGTTAAGGCTGGTTTATTTTTGGTGTGCTTTAAATATTTAGTGTATATTAACAATCAGTTGAATTTGTTTCTATTTTACCTAAAGAATACCTAGGAAGTTAACACTTAAACGTTGCTGAGAGCCACATAAAATCTCATAAGCAATGAAATAACAGTGTTTTAAGCGAAATAATTTTCCCCTGTGAAGGCAAACCTGTAACTTCTACAGCATTTGATGCTTACCCTGGTGATATGCTTTTTCTCTTACTAGGAAAAAAATGAACTTTCCAGTATTTAAAAGCATTACGCACAGCGTTGCTGTAAACAGCGTTTTCGAACAGAAACAGCTCTGGCTATTTATATGGAACAGGATGGGGGCAATCTGCTTTAAGTGATGTCATGTTGCCGGGGATGGGGTCTCCCACCCCTGCTCAGCGGGGAGATTTTACAAGGGACACTATGATCTCACTTACTGCCCTAGGATCAGTGGTCGGCCTGTGGGGGAGTTCTGCAGTGCGGTGTGTGTTTCTCTGCCAAGCACAAGTCTAAGTAAATAAACAGTGGAACATTAAAAGCCTGGCCCATTCACCTCTGCACCGCTGCATTAGATTGTGCAAACATACATTCATCCACAGTTAGTGCTGACACTGTGCTCTGGAGTCTTGACTTTGCTTTGCTCTTTTGGTGTAAAAAAATCTAAAGATTAAAATGAAAATTCTGTCATCATTTATTCACCCTCATGTCATTCTAAACCTGTATGACTTTTCCCCCTCTGTGTAAAAATGTTTAGGTGGTCATCAGATGCAAAATTCACCTTACAAGTTGTTTGAAGATTAATGTGTATAAATAAGTGTTTAAACGTCCATCCTATAATGATACAAATACAACTATTGTGTTTTTTTTTTCCCTTTTTCAAATCAACCTGTTCTGAGATTCCTGTCATAATGATGTAGTTCTGCACAGGCCCCTCCCACGACAGTTGATTGACAAGGCCGTCTTAACTTAGTGAGTTGAGCTGTCATCATCAGTCCGCAATCATGTGACTCGGGTACAGGGCAGACACGATGTCTGAGATTAAGCCATTGAGGTGTTTTGTTGTTGCATGTAATAATGACTATAGCTGTCGTCATTTACTCTTGACAACTGAGCCGCTAAAGAGGCGCTACTTTTGTTTTAAAGGGAATTAATGTCCAATCTCTAAATGCTTCTATCACACAAATCGTTTGTTACCCATCTTTGCATATCACCTTTCCTAATAATGGGCCAGTTAACCAGTTTCACCAAAGATTATAGAAATACACTCAACAAAAATATAAACGCAACACCTTTGTTTCTGCTCCGATTTGAGATGGACTTAAAGGTCTAAAATTCATTCCAGATACAAAATATTACCATTTCTCTCAAATATTGTTCACAAATTAGTGTATGATAGTGAGCACTTCTGCTTTGCTGAGATAATCCATCCCACCTCACAGGTGTGCCACATCAAGATGCTGATCTGAC
>JAUMHI010000058.1:15884296-15917024 GCA_032359435.1 Enteromius unitaeniatus | reverse complement strand
TCTCAGCAAAGCAGAAGTGCTCACTATCACACATTTAGACTGATTTGTGAACAATGTTCGAGAGAAATGGTAATATTTTGTATCTGGAATGAATTTTAGATGTTTAAGTCCATCTCATGAAAAATCGGAGCAGAACGGCAGGTTCCTGTCCAGTTCCAAATCTGGTCTAAATAATTCTTTCAAATATCAGGATCTTAATCAGTTATTTGCATCATAATCCATTAATTGCACACATCTGTTAAATTACTTAAACAGACTTAAAATGTAGTGCACTAATACAAATGTGTAACTTTGAAGAGCTATTTATACTTGACTGAACAAAGAATAATTAATTCAGAATAATGTTCAGTCAGTGTATTTTGGTTGATTCTGCAATAGTAAGTTAGTTTTGACTTGAATAAAACCAGTTCACATGTTACCATGTTTAGGTTAACATTTTTTAATGATCTTTTTATGTTGCTTTTATTGACATCACTTTAAAAACCTATTAGAGCAAAAATAGCATCCTTTTTGGTTTAATCCTCTTTTTAAAATGTGTAAAACAAAAAATCATCTTTTGTAAGTAAGAAGTAAGTAAGCTGTTTAGGTTCGACATGAGAGTGAGTAAACAAGGATTCAAATATAACAAACAAAGTTATCTTCATATGTGTATATATGAGAGAAAGAGCAAGAGAGTTAAGTGTGCTCACTGCATTTGCTCTGTATTTACGATCCGTGAGTCGTGCGTTTCCCTAAATCACCTTGGCAACATTTCCATGGTTTAGTAAACCAAACAATCCCGTTTCCAGGTAGATCCACAAGCATTAGCGGATGGAAAGCTCTAGGCTCTCCAAAGAGCTTGCGAATTAGAAACCATACCTGTGTGCGCAGTGACCACATCATTAAAAGTAGATGCTGAACATGCCCTTACATATTTGTGAGGCAGCAAGCATGTGTTTGTGTGTGTGCATATGACCTGCATTACCCCCCCCCACCTCCCCAAACCCTGGTTACAGTCTTTCGGGTTTTTGACTCATGATTTGCGCCCCAAGGCAGACAGCAGGGGTTCCATTCTTAGCTTCCTGTAAAAAATACCTCCCTACTCCACGTCCTAATTAATCTGAAGGGCATGCCCAAGATCCCTATAAAATCATACAAGACTATACCAATTTCCTGGTAGCTTGTGCCCTACATGTGCTTCTTGTTCTTGAGTATAAGTTTCCTTTCCCGTGACTCTACAAAGATTTATGCCTCCTCTTGTTTAATCTTTTATGTATGTATGTATTTATTTATGTAAAGTAAAGTTTTCCCTCGGTGAGATTAAGGTGTTATATTGCACTCTAGTGGAAAACTTCTGTAGATAACAAGCAAAAGGATTATCCAAGTTTGTTAAAAACATCAAAACATGTGGCTCTTGCTGTTTTAGCATATGGTTAACGCAGGTTGTGTGTCTGTTTTAAGACATGTGTGTCTGAGAAAATGAGGGATTGTATGGAGTGTGTGTTTGTTTGAGAGTGAGCATATATGCATATTGAGTTACACAAGGCCTAAAACAGTCACTGTCTGACATGTGAAGAAACATGCATTGATTTCTGCAAGCGCTCCACCTCCAGACTAAACGACAAAGCCAGTGAAGGAAATGTCTGCGTGAAACACAGCAGAGCCATGCTGCACATGCTAGAGCTGTGTGTCATGATTACAAAAGCCCAGCATGCACTCCCAAACCAATGGATGAAAAAATTAATACAATCTCTAGAAGTATTGCTCAAGTAATCAAAATGCACAGATTCTAAAACAAGCCAGATTTTAGTCTCAGTCTGAAGGCTATTTTATGAAACCGCTTTTTCTAATTTGATTTTCTTTGTAAAAAAGTAAATTAATTATATTGAAAAAAAAACCTAAACATTTAATTTTTTTAACTATATATATAAATATATATATATATATATATATATATATATATTATGTGTAATGCTTTAGACTAAGTGAAACTTGTCATAGTGTTTGCATGTTGTTGTTCTTCAGTTAGATTTGATTGCTTGGTTTCACTTTATTTTTATGGTCCCTTTAATGTATTCTGTTAATTATAAGTGACATTGCACCTACATATCTTCTAATTTTCCATAGAGTGCTAGCAGAGTATTAGTAGACTGGTAGAGTTAGGGTTAGAAAAAGTTGATATGTACTTGCAAAGTTACTTATTGTAAGTAGAGTGTCTTTTGGGAGACCATCGCAATAAAGAGTTAGCAGATATTAATTAGAGAGTGTACTAATATACTAATGATAGTCAGTTGACATGTAGGTGAAAAGCTACTTATTGTCAACAGATTGTTCAAAAGGGACCATCAAAATAAAGTGTTACCGATTGCTTCTATTGTCCTCATTTGTAAGTCTTTTTGGATAAAAACATTTTCTAAATGACAAAATGTTACATATATGTATTTGTTTATTATTTATTCTAAACACATTGTATGTGTCAAAACTATCGTTTTTTTCTTACATGCCAAAAATTGTTAGGATATTTATTAAAGATCATTTTAATGATTTTGCTCCCTCATATTCCAGATTTTCAAATAGTAATATAGATTGACTTAATATTGACAGTTTTAATTTATGCAGTAATTCATTACTTTAGAAAAGAAAATGCATGATATCAAAGTGTAAATGGCCCAATCTCTGCACACTATTTTAAGTATTTAACACATTATTACAAATAAAATCTACATCTCTTTTGTGTAAATTTCATCAGAATGTAAATATTCCTGCATAAATGTACACCAGGAAATTAAAGAAACATTTACAAATGGCACCGTTTTGTAGAATGCCTCATAAATGTTTTGTCAACTAACCTAAGAAACTAAACATCAGTAATTTTTTTATCGTTAAAAGGGTCCAGTTAGACAGAATTGGCTGCTTTGAAGCTGTACGTTTTCACTTTATACAGTGCAGCCTGCTTCTGGTAAACATGTTGAAAGGTGATAGAACTGAATTTCAGCTGGTTTCGTTTTTAAGTGTTTGGGTATGCTTTATAAGTGATTGAATAAAGGTGCAACGGCGAGATATGAAGGTGGCCTAAGTGCTGCTAAAACAAGAAACACTTCCCTTCCTCTGCCCCACAGCATGTGACGCAGACCAGATCCCATTCCCGAGAATGTGTGTGTGTGCGCATGCTTAACTTGTTGTGAACTAGCATGGGCTGCTGCCTCTTATCTGTGCTGTCCCTCAGAGGAGATTCAATCCATCATGCCTAGACTACATACTCATTTATTGATTTATGTGCATGTTTCGAATTCAAGGCCAGTCTTTAGCATTTACTTAAAAAGTAACTTTTTTGCGTAAACTCAACTGCAAATGCAAGCTTGACACCTTAAGGTGGGTTTTGTGCACTAGAAGGTTTTTATTGGCCTCAGACCAAGATGCAGGAAAAGAAAGAACCTTGGCCAGGCCCTAGCAACAGACTACAGGCCTGAGGAAACGACTGTCGTTGGGTAAAGGCGAGAGCTTTGTGCTGACTGATGGATGATAGAGGTGACAGTGTATTGATAAGCAACAGTTTTGGCTGCAGCAGCAAAAACGCAGATAGAGAACAATGTATGTGGTCAAAGGGAGGAAATTGGGATGTGCTGTCGTAAAGTTGCTCTGTGAAAAAAGAATGTTGCATTCTCACATCAGATCTGTGCTGAGGGAGATTGCAAATAGTAAAACTTTCCAGAGATAAAAAAAATAGAATTTTATTACATTTTATTTATAACTGCAACTTCACATCTCAATTGAGACTTTATTTCTCACTGTTATGATTTCATTACTTATTCGACCTTAGGATTTCACAGTTGCAAGTTGCAAGCAATTATTTCTTACAACTGCTACTATATTTTGTAGTTGTGACTTGTTATATCTCACGATGTAACTGTATTTTGCGTTTAAGACTTTAGCAATTCTGAGCTGTTTTGTGACTATATATTTCACAATGTGACTTTCATATTTTAATAGCATTTTTTATATAATTCTTTTTTTTTCTCAGTAAACAGTTGCATTATTACAAACAGTCAGTTGACAAATTAATCAAATACAGTTTATGTTTATGTTTAAATTACAATTAATTTTCATGAACATTTGAAGTGCATGTGCTTTCTTAACTACAACTGTCAAAAAAAAATTATAAAAACAATATTATTTCATATTTAACAGTTACATTTACATTCACAGGAAGCACCCGCTAATTAAGCGTTTGTTCAAACAGGCAGCGTGTGGCCACTGATGTGAGCAAGACAGCTACGGGAAAGATCTCTATTACTCATAGGTGTGCTGTGTTTCATGAAATCTAGTCACTGGAGTTTTAAATAAGCCTCTATGCAGTCAAAGGTTAGATATTTCAGAGGGTACTAATCAGGCCGTGTTCTCCATTTCCTCCTCGTCCGTCTCTTCCTCTCACCTAGCAGCTGCATTCTGTAAGTCTAGCCTTGCACTGTAACGCTGCATCCCTTTCATCTCATGTCCTCATTAGCATTGCAAAGACTTGAGCGTAGTTAAGGTTGCTCACAGAGAAGGGGCTGGCCAGGCAAGGAGGGAATACTCGTATAACAGTCCAATAAATATCAGGTCTGCGTTTATTGGTTCTGAAGCATATTTGCTATTTGTTGGGAACACTAAACCAAGGAAGGGTCCTGGCGAAGTGCTGGGGTGGTGCTCCTTTCTGGGTCAGTGAGAACATTGAGGAAATCCACCATGACATTAACAGGCTGCTATAGGAAGTGTTGTTGGATTAAACCAACGTAGCGCTGGCGGTCGGCTGGAAAGGTGGGGGTTGGGGAATCATGGAGGCTGGGGCGAGGGTTTGATCTTGGAGTTTGTGGCGAACATTGGCTTGGGTGTCTATGATGCAAATTTTGTCAGTTTGGAGGCCCCGACCACAAGGGTCTCTGTTAGCGAGAGGTGACTCATAGGTGTGGCCCAGTTCCTGTTCCTCTTTGAGGCACAATTATGCCCCAGGCACAGGGCGTGTCAGAGAGTGGAGACGACCGAGTGTAAGGGTGAATCACTGATGGCCGAGTGCCGAATGTCTGCTAGTCTTCCTTGCTTGCTTTCTTTCTAAGCTTGAGTTTTTCAAATTGTCTTTGTAGAACTTGTGGCACCATGCACGCAGTGTCCAGTGCCACTAACGATGACAGATATCTTCACCCAGAGTTACAGCACTGAGACTATTGAATATATTTTCTGTGACATTACTCACTGCTTAGCCCAGTGCTTCTCAGGACTACTTGTACCATGCTATTTAAATCGCAATAAAATGTCTTTAGCTCTGATTTTTTAAAATAAATATATTCTGAATTAATGTCTATATTATGCAAATAACATAACACTCTAAAACATACAGTAACACTTAATTGCGATGGTCCACTTTATACATTCAACTAATAGTAACTAACTTTGCAACTACATGTCAACTAACTATGGAGTATTAATAGACTGTTTAATATATTTTGACACTTTATTTTAATAGGTTCACAACATACAATTTACTGACTATGAGAAACGTTGCAGGTTTACAGTATTCAACATTTGAAGTGGTTAAAAACTTCCTTCAAGTTGTCATTAAACCTAAAAACAAAATGCTTTCTTGTCTTTGGACAACTTTTTTAATCCACTTCAAGTGTTGATTACTGTATGTCAACTTACTCTACTAAACCTAAACCTACCCTAACAGTCAACTCTGAGAGTTAGTAGACAAACGTATAGTTGCAAATGAATGAGAATTAGCTGACATGTAGTTGATATAGTTACAAAGTTGTAATTAGAACGTCTAAAGTGGACTATCAAAATTAAATGTAACCAAACATACTAATCTCACTAAAGTTTGGATCATAGCTATTGCTTATTGCTTATCTTACAGACGTATTCATGACAGAAAACCTAAAGTCTCCTGCTTATAGCATTGCAGTGCTCTCCTGCTTTCTTTCAAAGGCAAACAAATGGAAATAGCCGGATATGGAATTGGAATGGGAATAATCATCATATGTTACATTGACAGATGCAATAATTATATAACTATGGCTGTTTGATTAATACCTCATTCTTGCGTAACTGCTTATGTGGCCCAAATACCATTTTTCTTCCATAAAGGTTTTTTTTCGGAATCTTTGCTTTTGTAATAAAAAAGTACAGAGGCTGGTTTCGACAAAAGCAATAGAATATAGTTTTCATACTGTTTAAATTACTTTTGTAAAATCAGTCAAAGGGGTCCTATATATAGTATAGACAAAAACTGAAAGTTGCACAGGTTTGGACAATTCCACAAGGATTCATGAATTAAAATTTTTGGTTAAACTATTCCTTTAAGGGGTTTGTTGCAATCGGTTGAAGCTCTTTGTCTTTTAACTTGGGTCACAAAAAGCCGGAATGTTCCGGAAGGAGCTCACGGAAGCGAGGCTATCAGCTCGCTAGCCCCTCCGCAGCCTGCTCCCACCCGTCCAGCCTGCCGCCCAACATCCAAGGTGATGATTACAGTTTGATAAGACCCACGAGGGTCCTGCGCTCAAGCAAGAGAGCCCAGAGGGAGAGAGCGTGGGGGCCTGTGGGCTTGAGTAGCCGCCCCCTCATAGCTGTCTCTCATCACGCCATTGACCCCCCAGGAAGCTTTAGATGCCAGAAGCGGTTTCATAATTCTCTTATCCCCACGAATCTGCGAGATAAGCTAGGAGGAGTTGAAAGTGTAAACGGAGCACCACGGACCTGGAATCCTGTTGCAGGCTCATTCTTTACCAGCCCGCCAGCATCGTTTACAGCCGGCATCCTCCCCCTGTGCACAGACATAGAACTACAGGTCTGTGTTTTTTAGTTTGTGTGTGTGTGGAGGGCCTCTGTCCTTTCGGCCGTCTCAACAGCCCTCATCAGGACCCTTCCGCCCGCCCCGCTCAGATAGTCGGAAATTTGATTGATCTGTGAAAAAAGAAAGAATGAAGAAAAGAGGGAGCGAAAGGCTTTGGTCACATCCTGTGACCGGTGCTGATTTCCTTTGCCTGAATGCAGCCCTGGAATATATCTCGGGCTCAGTGTCACGTTTGTATATGTTTCCAAAGATCACTAAGAAAAGTGAGTGGTGTGGGGGGCGGTGGGCACAGACCTGTGCAAGTTTAGAGGGCGGCCCTTTCTCTGACATAAATCTGTGTCATGGAGAACGGATGTAGCTACTGGGGAATGCGTTAATTGATCCAAAAAACACATGAATCGTACAATGGTTTAAAACCAAGGCTTTCTTAACCAGGGCTCTGTTAAAGGGGAGGGGTGAGATAGAGTAGATAGGCTATATAAAACAGCATTAGGAATTTTGGTAACACTTTATTTAAAGCATGTATGTATAATGCATTAAAAAATAGTTTAGAATGTATTACAACACCCATTGCAATTATAATGCATTGCACCATTTAGTATCCTTTTATAATTTATGTAAAAGCTTTAAGTGAAAGTGTTACTTGGATTTTCTTGTCAAAGGTGTATGAAATCTTTTCATGAAAATCTAGCTTTGTTTAAGGGGTCCCTGTGTTGACTGAATGTTTGGGTATGGGGTCTCTCAGTTTCTCGGATTGGTTTGCTGGTCTTCAAGCTGCCCAAGTCAGTGTTTATCTGGGCAGCCAACTGATATCCCCAGCTGATCAGTTGAAGAGTATTCTAAGAAGAGTTTTCTATATTCATGTTATAGGTCTTGTTGTGAATGAACCACACAGAACCAATACGTGCCTACATTTTTTACACTTGGACATATGCCACAGTACAGAAGAAAAGATTTTTCACTATTTCCTTTTCATCGTAAGTTTAGGCTATTTTTTTCCTGCAGTGTTAAACAGTACGGCAGCCCTTTGTCCCCAATATAATGATCTCTTCCTCAAAATTCCAACTTCTCACTCACTCCTTCCTCCTTGGCCTGATGTAAATGTGCTCTCATAACATTGCAAAGTCCGTTTGTGTATGATGCTAAGGGTAATAGGTGGTTTCTTATGTGGTAATTAGTATTTAGAGGTGTAATTGTAGATGTTCTAACCTTACAGCCTGTAATTAGCCTTTATACTACCTGAGGTAATGTGACTCACCTTTTTAAAAGCCGCTGATGTGTTTGATGAGCCGGAAGTTGATGGAATCATCCACCGTTGCATGAGAATTCCACCTTTATCTGCTGTGAAAAACCCCCTTGTTTGACACACAGTTTCATGAGGTTTTATTGTTTACAACTGCGCAAATGATTCTAGGCGTTTCTCAATTGTTCAGTTGCCCTTCCCTGATACCGCTCTTGTACTCCGCCGTGTTTAAGCAGGCCTTGATTATAGAGTGCCACAGCATTTCTTGGATATCACAGTAATACAGTAATGGCTTGGCATGAGAGGAGTCTCCCTTTAATTATGCTTTTCCAATTTTGCAAGGGCCGTATTTTTTTCTCCTCTTCTCTTGTTCTATTCTTTCAGAGCTGTCGCTGTCTCTTCCCTTTCATCTCTGTTCCCACCTGATTGTGAATTTGAGGGTACAGTGTGCAGCAAAGCAAAATAACATGCTTGGAGACTAAGTCTCTTACACGCTACACTCTTTATGTAATGAGACTTAAAACCCATTGTCTCGTTTCTTGCAGGCAATGTCTATCCGGTCATCCTGTGATTCATTTGGGACGTGTTAAAGCAGTCACCTTTCTTGGCTTGGGGATTATCGCAAACAAATCCAGTATGGTGTATAAAATAATAAGTGAGTTATTGGGTTTCTCACAATTGACTGAATTTTGTTGCATGTTCTTTTTATTTGATGACAGATTTTGGTGAGTAAATAAGATATTTATTGGGATGATTGTGAGGTCTTTTAGGCCTGTCTTGTGTAACATGTTTTGGTTATAAATGACTATAAATTTCCATTTTCATTTAATCATTTTGCAGACACCTTTATCCAAAATGTCTTACAATTGGGGAAAACAAAGCGATTCATCTTAAAGAGGCAACAACAGACAAAGGAAGTGTTTATAATACCAACCTAAAAAAAAGGGTGTCATTGGGAGAAACTGGAAACTGAAGAGATCTCATTTCTGAATTTCCTATCCTACAGGACATCTTCAGCCCATCTGTAAGGAATCAAAAACCATTTGGCCGATTCACCTACAGTAGATCTTCAACAGCTTGGGCTTGTCTGTGGATTGACTTGAATTAATCCCATCTTTTATGTCCAAAATCCTTCTCATTTAGTAAAAGCTGTTTTAATACCACAAGCTTTGCAAAAACAATTAGGTCTAAGCCCTGATGTTGAGAATTCATCCTTCATTTCCACGTTCATCCACAGTCTAAAGCAATCTGTAGATTCTCTTCTTTGTTACACAGAGAGTAATGCACATACCTCCAAGACCCGAGTGCATATGGAGCCCCGTTAAGTCACCTGCATGACCCTGGATGAGTGAGGGTCTGCTCTTGATCACATGTCCATCTTCATAAGCTTGTCTGCTCATTAAAGCGATTTAGTGGCTGTGTTCAGAACCGCTAAATCAGCGGTGTAATATAGGGGCATGTTAGCACAGATAGTAGCCTTCTCAGTTTCCTCCCTCAGGAGATCACCGTCCCGGTCCGTAGGTCTTAGTTCACAACAAAAAAGCTGTTGCGAAAGGGGGCCTTTAGACCTCAGTTAGAAGTAATGTATGCTGATCAAAGGACAGCTGGCTGCAAGATTGGTTTATCCGGCCGGGATCAATTTTTCATCAGGGATACGGTGATGTATTCGCGAATGTGTGCAAGGGAGCGAACAAACGTGTACCGCCGTGGCAGGTGTGTTGAAGTGTGTACGCCGAGGTGGGGTGGAGGGCACTTTTTCATTACGAACCTGCACATCTGCGCGTGTGTTTTTGTGCGTATGAGCTTGCATGTGTTTAAGCGAGCCAGAGAGATGTGGACCGGGGGCCGGTTTGGGGTGAGGTCTTTTTGTTATTGCTCAGTGGATGGTTCCTGCTAGTACTGGGGCTTCTTGTGTTTGCTTTGGGGAGTGCTTCCATATGCACGGCCTCGCCGAGACATCTGGCTGAGCGAGAGGAGATCAGCCATGTTAGGACGCCTATCCCCGGCCTCTTTGCTTTCATGGAACATCTCCAAAAAAAGAGCTGCACCTGCCTTCGCGATCGCCATTGTTGTGTCTCGCACATGCACAGCTTTCACGGTTTAGTTTCCACGGGGGGTTTCTGGCGCAAAGGGTTTTCACCGTCTGCACATCGGTGGGGAAGTCTGTTCCATCACGTTAAGAGTAGTTATTAACACTTCCCCAGACTGGGGGGAACGTTCCCTGCAGGATGGAAAAGGTCTTTTAATAACCTCTTCCCACTCCACATTGGGCTCTCTGGGGGAAAAACAGATTTAAACAATTATCAAGCTACTGTACGAGCTCAGCGCCCAGAGAACAGCCTTAAATTACAGTGCTTAAACTGTCCAAATGTATGCTGCGCTACCTCAAGGAAAGAACATGTTATGCATGACATAAATAATTGATATCAGTTCTGCTCTGACAGCACTGTTCTGCTTTTGTCCCTTGTTCTTTCAGCTGCTTTCCTGGACTCTTCCAGATCTAAGAAGAACAATGGAAGCAATTCAGAGTTAACGTCAAATGCGGGAAGCGCTGGAGAATTGTGAACTTTCAGCAGATGAGACTTATTGTAAGTCACTTTCTTTTGGGGGCCATTCTCAGGGTTTGTACTTGGGGGTTTGGAAAGGTTAGCAGGTTAAAGAGGGGCCGAGGCTGCACTGACGGACAAGAGCAAATTGATTGCATGTGGGAGAGGAAGCCTTTCTATTAAAGGTATTTATTTTAAAGATGTATGGCCGTGCCTGAGCCCAAGCGCTTGCTTATTGTAAGAAGTCACTTCCAATCACATCGCAGTGCGGGGCCCGTGGTGCGTGCCACGGAGCTATTGTCACCCTATCGCCGGGTTCGAGGTCCACTCACGCCAACTATTTCGGCCCCTGACTTCTTCTCTCTTCCCCTCATTTCTTCAGGGCATGACTTTGGGGGGGTTAGGAGCATTCGTGCAGTTGTTAACCTGCGTTTCACACCTGCTGCTCAGTGTGGGGGGGTCACAGTTCAGACTCCTCTAAGTTTAATTTACTTCAGGTGTTTTGGTGCCTGTACCAGGCCTCCTTTGCCCTGTATCCCAGCCAGGAGTACTTGGCTCTAGCATTGAAAGAGGTTTGTAAACGGAAGGGGCAATTTTGAATTGAATATTAGGTTATCATAAACATTACTTGCAATTTTATCTTAGCTTGTGGTCCTCTGAGGAGCTATGAAAAGCAGGCTGCTTGGCATGCAATGCTTTCACTCAAGGTGTGCAGCAGAAGAGATTTTCAGCAAAGAGGCACATGTAGAGAGAATGTCTAATGGCTACCAGACGAAAATGGTCTAAATAAGGTTGAAACTAAGGTGAAATCAGATTGAAATGTTACTTTGTGAAATGTTTGTTGGCTAGATCTGCATTACTCTTCAGGTTTTTTATGTTCAACTCCAAATTAAGGAGTGATTGGTGTCTTTTTAACCAGACAAGCTTGCACTTTTCAGCATGTGTGTACCAAATGCATGCATTGCAATTTATTTCAATATCATAATTTTAAATAAAACTTCAAATAATTAGTGACACTTTACACTAGGTTCTTTGCTAATGTCATGACAAAAAGTTTTCTGCCCTTAATATTTACAGTTTACCTTATTTTTTTTCTTGTTTTATTTAACTTTCTCACGTTTTAACATCGGTATTGTCTTATTTTCTGTGGAGCAGCTGTGTCTATATTTTTTGTGAAAGATTATTAATTGAACAAGTCACCTTGTAATGTTTACATTTCATCCCAGTATAAGCAGCCTGTCCTTTAAATCAGCACATTTTGTCAAGCTCCTCAATATTTCTAAACTCGGAGCTGAAATGAATGTTGAAAATGTCTCAGATTTAATCAGCCGTATGTGCTTGAGGCTGCAAAACATTCATCTTTGTTTCACTTTTTGATTTATTCTTGCATCAGTGTGTAAAATCTGTTTTTGTAAAAGTTTTCCCTGGAATGTCAGAATCTGTCAAAAGACAGACAACATTCCAGACCACACAACACAAACATTAGTGAAATACATACTCATCAATGGTAGCAATTAATGTTTTGGGTGTGTTATGATATTGTGGAAATGGAGGGAAAGAGGAAGATGAATCATCGACCCGAGATCAGAGCCCTATTATCTCATCTCTAATGGTTGATTGATCTGAAAGGCTGTGTCTGGATTTAGGGGCTTTTTTTTCCCATGGAGATTAAACGATACTGTTTAAAGTTTTGTCAAACAACACGCTCACCAGAGGTCAGAGGGCAACCATATAGTGGTGGCTAATGGTAGCAAATGATGTCAATCATGTCAAATGACCCGGTGGTGAGACTTGTGCCTTCCTTGAACTGGAATTCCAGGAATGAGCTCGCTAGGTGTGCGTTCATTTGTGAGAGCTGCTGTCTCCTAATCTTTCTTTCTTTCTTTCTTTCTTTCTTTCTTTCTTTCTTTCTTTCTTTCTTTCTTTCTTTCTTTCTCTCTCTCTCTCTCTCTCTCTCACCCAGACCAGCTCATTTGGTACACCCTGTACTCTCCATATTAAAAGACAAGTGTACTTCTATAATATATATTTCCTGATAATTTACTTACCCCCCTGTCATCCAAGTTTTCCACACACACACACCCATATATATATATATATAGAGAGAGAGAGAGATAGATAGATAGATAGCTGAGGAATAAGAGTCTTATCTAATGAGACGATGGGTCATTTTCAAAAAAAAACTAAATATATATATATATATATATATATATATACTTATAAATAAAAAGTACTTTTTTTGGGCAGCTGCTTATTTTTTCTCCCTTATTCCTCATCTGGAATTGTGTAGAGCCCCTTGTAACTGCATTGAAACTGCAATTTGGACTTTCAACCCAAGGGCAATAACTGAAGAATTAAATGCAGAAAAAAACTTAATTTCTTTTCGACCAAAGACATGTAAGACAAGACATCTAGGATATGAGGAGAGATGATTAAGAAATTTTTATTCTAGAAGTGACAGTCTCCAAACACAAATTGCAGTTAAATCCCTTGTAAAATTATCTTCTCTGCACAATTTCAGACTCTGAAAGATTCTGTCATTAGATTCTGTTACTGTACATTCACGCCAGGCTCCACCCTCACTCCCTCACTATGATCACAATCACCAGAATACTGAGCACCTGCCACTAACCACCTGACACCAATCAAGACATCATCAACGCACCCCATAAAACCACACAGCACTAGCCGTCTGAGCTCGTTCCAAAGAAGTGGACTACTAGAACTCTCTTATCGACCTGCGTTGCTTACCCCTCTCCATGGTCTTCTAGATCCCTTTGTGTCTTCGAGCTCCCAAGGATTGTAACAGATTCTAATAGCCACTATTAGTTGATTAACACATCAAATTATAAGAACAGTGAGAGATTTTAGGCTATAAAGTTACATAAATTCGTTAATGGTAATATTCTGAACAGCAGGGATTCATATTTTCACTTTTATTTAGTATGTAAATAAATAAATACATAAATGAATAAGCTTTATAGAAAAAAAATAATTAGTTAAATTAAATTAAAAATTTTAAGACACTAAAAATAATTTAATATTAAATGTTACCTGAGAATGATTCTAGACTCAAATTTCCACATGAGCACCACAACTAAAGCCACGGCCCTGGCCTAAGTAACACTGTCTGTCAGGAAGATCATCTTGTATGTTTTGTTTTCCCAGCACTATCTTTTCACTCTGGATTTGTAGATTTCTGGTTACTAAGCAATAACATGGCAGATACACACATAAACACAGAGCCATATTCCCAGTGTATCTGCCCTTTTAATATGTGCATGACTGCAGAAAAAAGGCCCCAGGTTTGAGACAGAAAGAGAGAGGGGATAAGAGTGTATGTATAATGTGTTTGGGTGTGTGTGTGCACGTTCTTAAAACTCAAAGCAGCCCCCTTGTCATGGATATGATGTATATCAGTATCACTGTTGGTAAATGGCCATTGGTATTCAGCCCATGAAACTGGAGATCAGGTGTGTGGCACACAGTTAGGATGTTAGTGCCCGTATACACACACAGAGCTTTCATCGATGTACTACGCTAAACACGGCACCATTGTATGTTCAGCCTTGCATCATTTGAAATATGCATTATTTTTTGGACTTATTTTGTTATTCATACACTTTAATGAATTAATGAACAAATGTACAAATAAATTCAATCATGTCCACCATAAATCCAAAGCCTCCTGCACGGGTGCAAAGACTTATGGGAAAAGGAAGCATCTCGATCAACAGCCAGAACAACAGCTCATGCATGCAGGTGTGAAGTGACAGTTTTATAAGTCAAAGAAACATCTGCATATGTGTGTGTGTGTGTGTGTGTGTTTGCATTAGGGGGTGCATTTGTGCCCAGACGCAAAGCTCAGTAAAAATTCCTTCACATCCACATAGACAAACGCACATACACATACTTTGTTTGATCAGTTTATGGCAGACCTTTGGCACGGCGTTAACTGTGACAGATTAATGTAGGAGAACCTGCCAGCGGCCCTCTGCCGGAGATGAGTGTGTGTGTGTGTGTGTGTGTGTGAATACACTGACACATGTGGTAAATTCATAGTCTCTCTTTTTCCATACTCTGCCTAAACTGACAAATCCAATTATAAGACAAATTATTTTGTCTGGATGTGTTTGTTTTTGTTTGCTGGAAATTGGCCTGGACTGAGTTCTCTTTATGTTCGTTGTGTATACTTGCGGTGGTCTTCCCGTAAGCGCTTTATCATTGCTATATGCCGAAGCTGTTTCTCAAATCAGTGGGAGATGGCTTTATTTCGAGCGTTAATCAAAAGGACTGCTTGCTAAAATGTTGCCATTAGTTTGTTTGCATAGAGAAAGATTTGTGTCTCTCTCATTTGAGCCTGTAGTCTATATAGTCTGAACAGACTTTTAAAAGACATATTTTGCACTACGTTGATTACTAACGCTGGCTTGTCTAAATAAAGCTACTACATCTTCTTTGTTGGCCGGCCTTGTCCTTCCACTTCTCTAAAAGATCCCCCATTGTTCTAAATGACAGATGGCTACTTTATCACATTAAGCTACAATGACACTCAAAAGCAAGTATTTTTACAACCTGCAAGCATCAGTGACCAAATTTAAAAGAATGCTCAGTGTCGCTGTTGACCTGATTATAGGCCAGTGGATGTGTCTTCGCCAGGCAGCCGGCTCTTTTAAACTCAGCAAGGTGCCAGCGAGAGAAGTTAATGAGCTTTAAGCTGCAACGCTATGCTACGCTCGCTCGCTCTTTCTCCCTCTAACTTTCATGTTGTAGGTTATTCTGAATTTCCCAGTGCTCAGCTCACCACATGATCGGCCAGCTCAGTGTTTTTACACCTGTTAAATCTACTGAGATGTTGAAAGGCTTTTTTAAGGGCGGCTGTTTTTCAGGGAAAGGGCTTTTTGTGAGCGCGAGATGAAAAAAGACAAGGTTTTTCTTGTCTTGTCAGTAAATTGGCATTACATATATAGATATATTTAATAAATATAATAAACACCATTAGTATAATTTAGACACTATTGTAGTTTTTCATGTTTTGATTCTAAATTTTCTTATTTTTATTTTCCTTTTTCATTGTTATTTTATGCACTTAAAAATATATATATTATTAATGTTGTTTGTTTTTGTATTTTTTTGTGTTTTTTATTTCTATATTTGTATTCTTTGTTATTTTAGTACATCAAGTTAAACTAAATTAAAATGAGAAATAGCATCTTGGCAAGTAATTAAAAAAAAAAGTTTTAAGAAATATTAAGTTACACAACACTTTTAATTTTTTAATTAAATGTTTTTTAGAGGTTTAGTTTTAGTTTCACCTCGTTTCAATTAACTCTAATAACCCTCCTTTGCACTTTATTTGATTAATTGTAATTAATGAGGTAGAGCATTGTGCTTGCAACTTCAAGGTTATGGGTTAAATTTCCAAGGAATACATGAACTTATGAAATGTTTAGCTTAAAAGAAATGGTTCACCCCAAAATGAGAATTCTGTAAAAGTCTGTAACCAGGCTATTGAGGGTCACCATTGACCTCCATTGTATTTTTGTTCCTACTATAGAAATCAATGGTGACCCAAAACAGCCTGGTTCCAAACTTGTTTTCAAAATATCTTAAATGATGTAAATGATGACAGAATTTTGATGACACCCACATTTTTGTGTGAACTATTCCTTTAAATATATGTCACTTAGGATAAAAGCATGTTTAAATGTTACATGTCATTGTTTATTTAAATTTATATTTTTATTTGATTGACAGCCCTAATAGCTATTATTAAAAATGTTTTGGCAATATGTGGGGGTAAAAGAATGGTCACAGGAAATGAGGTGATAGTGATTGTACAGCTAGTCAAACCGTCTGAAAGTGTGCGCTTGTAAATGTGTGTGTGCTGTGTTGACCTGAGGGTAGCCACATGAACCCTGTAGGGGAAGAGGAAAGGAGAGAGGGAGCGGTGCAGAAAAAGGGGGGATTTGGCAGAAGTACGTTCTAATCCTGTGCTCAGCCAAGCAATCTCATGATGCAGAGGGGTTAGCCATGGCAGTGAAAGCAATCTAATGGCCAATGAGTAATCAACACTATTGCCTGTCCTGACTAATATAGAGAAACGAGCCAGGAAGAGGTATAGAGACATAACAGTTACTCCAGTCTGCACACCATTATAGACCGGAGCTCTTATACAAAAGCACACTTATGAGTTTGTAGCTTACACTTATTTTGAACATTTTGAAATGTCAATGCTGTGTCCAGCTAAACTTGTTTACTTTGGTATTAATAGGTTCATATAATTTTTTTTTTTTAATAGAATGAATATGTTTAATATTTAAATGAATACTTTTATTTAGGAAGGACAGATTGACATATCTATATATTGTTACAAAACGAAATTTCATTTTTAAATATATATATTTTTTTCCTGAAAAGAATGCTGAAAAAATGTAGGACTGTTTCACATCATAGATCTGAATGAATGAAATATTCTTATTAAATACTTTGTTCTTTACATAGTTGAATGTGCTGACAACAAAATAACACAAAGATTATCAATGGAAATAAAATTTATTAACCTATGGAGGTCGGGATTTGAAGTCACACTCAAAATTGAAGTAGAAAAACACACTACCGGCTGATCCAACTTTGATGTAAAGTCAAAATGAGGCTCAGTAGTGTTGTTGGCCTCCACTTGCCTGTATGACCTCCCTACAACTCCTGGGCATGCTCCTCATGAGGTGGTGGATGGTCTCCTGAGGAATCTCCTCCCAAACCTGGACAAAAGCATTTGCCAACTCCTGGACACTCTGTGGTACAAGGTCTGGGGAACGGTCAGGCCAGTCCATAGCATCAATGCTTTTGTCTTGCGGGAACTGCTGACACACTCCAGCCACATGAGGTCTAGCATTGTCTTGCATTAGGAGGAACCCAAGGCCAGCCGCACCGGCATATGGTCTCACAAAGGGTCTGAGGATCTGATCTCGGTACCTAATAGCAGTCAGGCTACCTCTGGCTAGCACATAGAGGGCTGTGTGGCCCCCAAAGAAATGTTATATTATACATTATATATTATAATGTATTTAGACCAGTGGTTCTCAACATACCGCAAGTACGCTACATGATGCGAGAAAAAACCCCTGAAAAAAACCCTAATTGTGCCCATTTGTTTAATTTCTCCTCGAGAAGCTGCGCAAGCCTTAAAAGGTTAAGGTCCTTGCACCCTGACTGAGTCCGAAACTGTTGTATTAGTTTTTTCATATTCATCATTGGTGGCATAGGCGGAGCGTGTGAAAGGCTTGGGTAGGCTTAGCCTTCCCCTGGCCAAGGGGACTTGGCAGAAAAATTCCACTAAATTGGACAAAAATGTTGCATGGTTAAAAAACTCAAGGGAAAAAAATCCTTTCAAATTAATCAGTATTTAGAAAAGATATGTAAGAAGTTATAGCTATATAAATAATAAGCCAAAACAAATTACTATGTATTTGCTATGTATATGCTACATTAATTGATTAGGCTACTCGTCTATGTAGGCTACTTCACTCGCGTTCCAGTATTCCAGGGGCACCTGCATGATTCCTTCTGAGGATATGCACCATTGGCCAGTGGCAGCAAGTTCATAGTTAATGTCAGATTAACTTAGCCTTCTCAAATCACCATGACTTGCCTAACAATATCTATAGATATAAAAGAGTTCAAGCATATCACAATGTTAGTTTAAATGTTTAAGCTACATAAATGTGAGCTGTTAGATGGATATCAACAAAAGCTGAACCGCGCTCTTCAGGACACAGAGGCACCAACGTCATCGCATTATTTAAATTACTATATTAAAACAGAATTTTTTATGATTGGTTAAATCTGCAAAAATACAGACACATTGGCCTATAATTTAGGGTCCTGCTGAAATGTTTGCGGGCAGATCTCTGACAGTCTGAGCACTCATGGTACGCACAGTACAGCCGTACACCTGCATGGCCATTGCCAATATCCACAGAAAATCTCACGCAATCCCTTTTCTTCTAACATTAGAAACAAAGCTACTTTTAAAGATGAGGTCGCTTTCTGTCGTCTCCTTTCGTACAGCACAAAAATGAACCGAAACTCTGCATACTAGGCTACATGTTGCAGTTTTTCTTTTGTTCTTTCATTTTTGGTTATTGATATATTATTTAAGTAAAATTATAATTCTCGTTTAGGCCTATAATTATCGTTTAAAATGTTTTCTTTTTTCTTTCTCTCAGCTCGGAGAAGCGATGCAGCTGCGTGATGTGAATCCTGGTGTTTGCTTTTGTAAGATGAGTCCATGAAAAACATATTAGTAATTTTAATTCTAATTTAGTCTAAATTAAATTAATCTTGTTGGTTAAGGGTTAATCGGTGGAGCGTCAATTGTTAATTATGCCCGTAATTGCGCAATCAAATCAATTTTTTTTTTTACATCTTATTATCATTAGCTCTATTATTTATTTGTACTTGTTTCTTTATCTTGAATTACATTCTTAGAGTGTTTTAAAGAGTTAATGATAGTAAGCTGATGCCTGTGCAGTTGGGCGGGCATTTGACCAGCTCTGTGGCAGGAAGCAGCTCTGGCAAATCAAATGGAGGAAAAAACAAGGAAAAGTACTCATTTGATAGGATTTATGGAAACGCATAAAATGGCATTTATTTTGCTGGCAGGGCATTGTGGCGAGGGAGCTGTGAAACCATGCTTCACCCCTGCTTTAATTTAAGAACCCGTCCCACCTCTACTCAAACGATGGTTTGATCCACCTGCCAGAGATGGGACTCGGCCAAAAGAAAGGATCACAGACAGATGGGGAGGGTGTATAGTGGATCGTCAGTTCACAGAATTAAAAAGCAACAGTGAATACAGTCAGGTGTACCTGAATGGTTTTCGAAAAAGCCATCATTGTGTTAAAAGAAATGTGGGATTAATCTACTTTATGTGTGTAAAACTGCAATTTAACAGCTTGATTTTATATTTATTTAAGAAAATGTAAGTAGTGCAGAACTCCTAGTGGTTGCTTGCTTGCTCAAATCAAACAAACCCATCCACAATGGACTTATATTTTATGATATTTTTTATCATCATTCTTGCCTTAGTAAGCACTGCTAATTAAGTTTCAAATTACTCACCAGCCATTATTAAAATATAGTCTAACTTTCCAGTAATTACTGCTTCTGTGAGAGTCTGCAACTGACTAGCTGTGTTATTGTTACTTAACCTTGAATGACGAATATGGTTTCCTTTTTACAGCACTGCTCAGCTGGAAAAATTTATTTAAATACATTTATTAGCCAATATCTCGTCATGCAAATGTTTATCCATCTTTTTGAGTGTATTAATGTTTTGCTGTGGTCACTGGAAGTATTTTTATGCCTCCCTGACACTCTGTGGTTTGGAGTGTGCATAATGACAGGAACTGTGTTTGTGTAACAGGTTCCTTTTTGATACCAAGGAAAATGTTTCCAGAAATCATAAAGAATGACAATTTTGGTTGTTTCTTAATAGCACAGACATTTTGGGAGGGCAGCCTCGATGTTGCGGTGGGCTCTGGTGTGTTATTCTACGCTATTCATTGACTTTTCCCTAAATTAGTTTTGACGATTTTTGGCCAGAATGCCGCACTCCCAGTTGATCTCTCTCCGCGAACGCCGTGACAGGAGCCATCTCTCAAAGAAAAGAATGGCAGTGAGAGCGGAAGCCGGCTAACCTCTGTCAAAAGCACCATCCATCACTCGGCTGTTTAACCTAGGCCACACTGAAAGAGGGCCCAATTACTCCACCTAATGAATGAAATAAATATGTCCTCACATTAGGGCCCATTATGATCTCTCTCACTCTCTCCTGTTTCCCTGTGTTCGCCCGCAGAGGGAAGACTGAAATGGGGCTCGGAGGCCAAACTTTATAGCTCAAAACAAGCACCCCAGAAGTGGCCTAGTTCTACAGTGAGATGCGAGATGTGATCCGTCCATCATATTTTCATTTTATGAAACCCATAGGGTCTAATATTAAAGTTATTTAGACTATTATTACCTCTGTGAACTAGTGATTTGCGTAAATGCTCCGGTGCAATTAGTTGTTGCGCTCACGTGGGAGATGTGAATTTGAGTCCAATTAACATTATATTCTGATCCAATTTTTCTATAGCTCTTAATAAAAAAAAGAGTGAAAAGAGTGAAAACCTCCACAACAACTTACTTTTCCCCCTATGAAGCCTTAATTTGTGCTAACACTTGGCAGGGTTGGTTTGCGGTTCGGGTAAACAGGAATTCTGGGATTCAAACCTTGGTATGTACCAAACAGGGACTTCCAAACAAACTCTGGTGCTTTTCAGCTAATATACAAATGCAATACAGACATTTAAATGAACAAAAATGTTGTTCTCCATTATGGGAGAACCTACTATGGTTATGGAAATGCTTCAGAAACACCATCTTTTTGTAGTAGTTCTTTGTTTGTATGTGCAGTGGGGGATTTCCTGGCAATGTTTTGACATTTTAGAAGCTTTTTGCGAGTTCTCAGTTGGTAAAACTATTTCTACCATGATTTTTGCATGGTAGTGGTGCTTTGAGTATTTACAAAATACTTCAGTTGCACATATTGCATATATAGTAACCTGTGGCAGAGCTATACAGGTGGAGCTGGGGAAGGTGGAGTGTTTTTGGATCCCTGAAAGCGTGCTGCAAGATGCTCAAGTGAATGTTGACCAGCCGTTTAAATGTAAAGCAGCAAACTCATTGGCTGTGTATGCAGGATGAACCAATCAGTTTGTGCCAAGTGGTATAATGCTGCTGGGTTCAGTCTTAAAAATTACAGTGTGAATGCTAAGCGACTGAGGAATAAATATTTATTTTTGGTAAATGCTCCGGAACTACAAATGTGAGCAAAGACGTTTTAGACAATGTATGAACGTGCATCCCTGGTAATATTTGGGCTTGTTTTTGCAGTATTGTGTGCCTGTGTGCTTAGATGACCTCTTTGAACCACCTGCAGTCTCATCCTCATCCCCTCCTGCAATCCAGGTGTTCCAAGTTTACAGACATTCTGTCCTTTAAAGCACAATAAAGAATTAGAGTGGGTTGAGTTAAAGTGCTGGGGGTGGGGTGGAGAGGTAACCCTCTGTTTATTAGACAGCAAATAGAGGGCCAGCAGCTTTATGATGTGGAAGGTCATTGTTGGTTAATAAATGGCCACACGAGTGCAGGCAGGTGCTGTGTTAACACCTCCTCTCAACGCTCCACCATTCATCAGCCCGGTGTTAATGAAGGTTGGAGCATTAATAGGTGGGTGGCAGAGAAAGCCAGTTAATCAGTGTAAGTCCTGGTCCTGTTTGATGTACCAAGCTACGGTGGAGGGGGGACATGGGATGTTGGCCTCTAGGGGGGAATTCAGGGGTCGAGGCAAGTCGGGTCTTTGTGTGGGATAGTTTGGTTGCTGGGAATCTGTGGGCCATCGTGGTTTGGACTTTTCCCAAGGTGTTAAGTTATCTTTGTTTATTCAAGCACAGAACGTTTTGATGCGGTCACAAGCCCTAAGCCATGGTGTAACCATATATTTAAGATCGGGGAGACCAAATGTAAAAGCTTATGAATCGCTATTGAAAACCATATAATTTGACCACTGTTCTCGATATTTCAGGATGAATGTTTCCAACTCAGCATTTATGGTGGTTATGGCCATGATTCAAATCTGTTATCAAATATGCTTCAGAAGTCAGTTCTTATAACATCAGTATTAGAAGCAAAGAGGTCTAATTCTATTTCAGTACTCAGTAAATCACAATATTTTTATATTTATTTAATTTTATTTTTGCCAGCCAACTTTTGCTTTTCAGTCATGTTTTTATGTGCATTGTTTTATTTCCTTTGTTTTTTTTTTGTTTTTCCCTTCGTTTTTGCCTTTTGTTTTCATTCCTCCTTGACAAGATGGATTTACAAGTGCAACATTGCTGATTGAATTTTCTTCAAAGATGATGCATTAGTAGCATTTTGTCTTTTCTGTTCTGTATTGACAGGATAGAGGAATGATAATGATTGTGATCATGAATTATTGTGTCGCTCGTGTTAGCACCTTTGCAGATTGGAACTTTACTTAGACAGTAGGATGTGACTATTTGGGGCCGTGCCCGATCCTGTTAGTTATTTCTCTCTGTTTATCTCCTTCCTCTTCTTCTTGTCTGTTTGCTCAGTCGTTACACTCTTTAATTTATTGGTTAATGGGGATGCTGGCTACTTTACGTTTATCTCCTTGACAATAAAGCTCAATAAGTCACATAGCAAGACCTATTTGTGAACTAAATAAGGCAATACATAATCTCAGCTGTGCAGTCATCTGGTCAGCTTTGGTTCAGAGCTCCTGTAGCTGGTCTGTTCAGTGTGTGAACTGCTGCAGAGATTGCTGGGGATTCCTGTAACCAAAATCTGTGCCAATACTTGTATCTCAAATTTCTAAGATGCTACACACACCCCAAGATGTCTGCATATACGTGTATGTGCACGTCAGTTTCTGCATGCATGTGTGTTTGGGGGTGGCTGTGGGGTTTTGGGGGGTTTTGCTGGAGCTTAGCAAGACAATGCACTTTGTGAGGAACAATTAAAAAAAGGCCAGGTCAAGAGAGAAGGTGGGGGGTGGTAGCTGAACTGTTTTCCACGCTCAGTGGAGTTACAAGTGGCCTAGCAGGCTCTTTCTTCTGCCTGAGGAGTTTGATGCATATCTTCGAGCTCCTCTTTCGTTCTCAAAGCAAACGCTTCAGCGCTGAACCCGTACCGGTTAAACGAATCAGAACAGCGTGGAGATTGCACAGGTTCACAAGGCTTGAGGTACACAAAGCAGCCCTTAGTACCTCAGAAACGCTACTAAACAAGAATCAAAAGTGACGATAACAACTTTATCCTTTGTCATTCTTGAAGAAGTAATCCAGGCCTGGACTGCAAGGTTTTAGGGCAGGATTCTCAAGGTTTTGTGTGTGTGCATTTGATGTTTCAAAGCACTTGTGCTTTAAATATGCAATATTATAACTTTAATAAGCATACAAAATGTTGTATAAAGTCGGAGAGATAAAAATTCTTGTGGGCGATCAAGGTTAACATGCACTTAAAATATTACTGAAATATGGCATTGTGTTATATTCACTTTTAATTTCTGTTTTCTTAAGGAATAAAGCATTGTGATTTAAAAGCATGAGAATAGTATTTAACAGTATTTAAAAAAAAACGTAAATATTTTTTAATAATATTTCTTTTATGCACAATACCATTAAAAAGTCTGTGAACATTTTTTTTTTAAATTAACAACTTAGTACTTTCATTCAGCAAGGATGCATTGAAATGCATTAAGTTCTATTTCAATAAATGCTATCTTTTGAACTTTCTCTTCTGAACTAGTAAGCAGCACAACACTTGCTTTTTTTTAAACATTAATAATAATAAATATTTTAGCTCCAAATCAGAAAATTAGAATTATTTCTGAGAGATCATGTTTCTCCATCAAAATATTTTTTCTATTCATAAAAACATTAAACATAACCTGTTACACACTTTGACTTAACATATTAAAGTACAAAACAATTACAGGAGGATCATCATATTTGGGGGTCCTTGGCATCAAAAGGCTTGAAAACCCCTGCATTAGAGGGCATTGTGGGATCGAGTTGGGTGGGTGGAGAAAGGCTGTATAATGGTTAACTGAAAGGAACCATTCTTTTATTCAGTGTTTAACCTCATCTGGGTAAATAATACGGTGTTGTGGAATGGATACATAGCTCCTACGCACAGCGCTAAGAACCCGAGAGTGCTTCAAAAAGCCCTGTGATACAAAATGATGACAAGATGCACCATACACCGCCTTTCATTTAGTATATTACGTAGAGAATAGTGTGTCATTGTACAGTAGAGAGTAAGGAGAGAGAGAGAGAGAAAGGGATTGTGAGGTCTTGAGCTCCTGTGATAGTACAGATAACATGTCTGGATGCACTTATCGGCCCAGAAACCTGATCTTATTATTTTAAATTCTGAGACTCAGGCACTTATAAACGGACATGGAAAAAGAGAATGAAAAAAGGGGGAGAGAAAAAAGACCTCTAAGTGTGACAGTGATTTTGTGGGGTAGGAGCCTGAGTTGGTTGGGGGCGGGTTAGTTGCTCTCGGAGCTTCACTGCATTGTGGACCATCTCTCTCTCTCTTTCTCTTTCTCTGAATCACTCCCTCATATGTTCGAAACGCAGATATGTTCATCCTGTTTTCTCATGACCCAACCCCCCCTTAGGACACACATCCCAGCTATCAGTCGCTGGCTTAGAGGAGCTGTAATTACTGTCGATCAAGCGCTCCTTAGCTTCACAGTGGAATGGTGGAGAATCTGATATGGCAAACGTGAGAGTCGTCAAGCGAGGGGTTGGTGGCGGAGAGGGGCCCGGGCCCAATAAAGAGCGGATCTGATCTCCCCTCTGCGACAGGCTCATCAGCCTCCAGCTAAACAGCTCTGGGGGTCTTTTTTCCCATCAACTGACCAACTGACCTTTCCGCCTACCCCGACAAGGGGTGTATGTCCCGGGGGGAGAAAGCACACACGCCCACTTTTAAATTTGTAATACTGAAAATGTTTTGTTTTTTTTAATCAATAGTCTAAATATTATTTACTATTTGCTTTCCTCTTCAAGGTGAAATGAAGTCCACATCGCTGAGCCCAGGGCCCTCTGAAGCCCTCGGCTGACATTATTAGACTGGGAACTTCTTGGGTTTGTTTTGGAGAAAGCACTCACCCGGGGCAAGTGTCTTCTCAGGCCTTCCCAACTCTAGTAAACAGGGCTCTATCTCTGTCTTCACCACTCATCCATCACTTTTACTCCTTTAATGAATGTAGCTTCACTTTTATGTTCCCTATTTGCAGGAAATTATAGAGCACCTTAACTATGCAACTATACAATGCTGAGAAATGAATATTCCTGTATTGTAATGGTTGGATGTACCAAACATTCTCACTCAGGCATTTAAAAATGATATATGATGTAATAAAGTAACTCACTTTTGTTAGTTAAAAAATAAAGAGTGTAATAAATTTAGAGAAAAGTTAAGCACCTGTATGAAATTGTGTTAAGCCAATGTAAATGCCTGAGTGATGTAAACCGCTTAATAATAATTAGTTTTTCTACGAAGAAAAATCTTCACACCAGGCCCGGATGGTTGGCATAAACAACCCACACAGAGATTTCAGGAGAATCACTGTGTAAATTTTCAGCTGGAAGTCTCCACATTTTTGCCTGTCAGCACACTGCAGTCCGTAATTGCACATTCTGTTTATTTCTATTTTGTTGTAACACATTCCTTAAAAACAAACATCCTCGGAGGGGAAAAAATGTACAAGTACCAATGATTTGTGCAATATTTCTTCTAAATTGCAAAAGCAGCGGGCCAGCACGAGCTTTTGCAAAATTACATTTCTTCAGTGTAAGCCATAAAAATGCCAAAGCGTATAAACATCCTCTGGTGGATTTAAAAGAAATGTTTAAAAGTTCAATAATATTACACTACTATGATCTACACTGTCTGAGGCCAATGTTTGTTATTTAATCTGCGATTAGATCCAGGCAAAATGGCCCACCTTCATAAATTCCGCGCCAGTTTGCCCTTCTGTGAAGATATTACACAAAATACCTTGACTGCAATCTGCTTTAATAATTGGTTACATATCCATCTCTGGTTTGTATCAGATTTAGCTGTCCTGGGGCTCTCAGTAAAGCGCAGTCGTTCAGGCCAATGGCACCTGAGCATTTCGAATAGTGGAGATGCCCTGTACTTTTGTTTATTGTATAATCACAGAAGGCCTTTGAGAGCCAACCATGGTCAATGGACCCTAGCGACATGGCCAATAGAGTGCCCAACAAACTGTGTCATCTCAACCCCCACAATCAAAAACAAACACTCTTGTTGCTTTTCTGCCACGACCAAGATGGTGGGGAGGGTAAGAGTGTATGCAGCCAAGCTCGGATCACAGAGGTCAAGTGAAATGTGTTCTTATCCACGGCTCTATTTATTTCTTCTACAATCTGCCTCTTAAAAGACAGGAACTGTCTGACCCAGGGAAACAGTGGTTTGACGTTTTCCATTTCTTTTTGTTGCGCTCTGGGATCAGAGATTGCGATTCCGCTTCTGCGAAGACCTTAATTTTGGATTTCTTGTTCGGACTTGTTACACACGTTTCGAAGTCTTGTTTGATGTCGACTGTGCTATTAGCGGGACTGAGATCATTGAAGATTTGCCTCAGAAAGTGAAGTACTGATAGAATCTTTTCCGCAGTTCCTGGATCTTAATTTGCTGTTTGATACGGTTAATTTCCTGACTATTGTTATGGATAATCCAGCTCTGTATAGTTGAGGACATGCGTGTGTCTGCAAGTCAGTGTTACTTTAAGCGTTAAGTTTGTGGTCTTGTTTTGAAGTTCATAATTTTCAGACCACTGAACCGTCAACAGATCATCTTTGCTTTGAATAATGAAGCCACAGCCTAATCAGTCACACAGCCCTTTCAACAGGAGTCCCTACTAGTTGCCTTCATGTTAACATGGCCCCTATTAATCATTAAAGAAACCAATTCACACCACCAGCGTAAGAAGCTCACTCATCCACATCCCATTAGGAACCACAGGCAGAGAAAACCAGCTCTTCTGTCCCACGCTTTAATGAAAGTCCAGTTTCCCTTGCCTAAAGGTAACTTGGTGAGTTGATGGTATTTGCCCGAACAATTACACTGTCACAATCAAAGGAAACAGACTTTAAATAGTCTGTCAAGTCCCATCGGGAGCTAATAACCACTCATTTCTCTCCCAGCGTGTCAGCGGGGCCCTGAATCCTCCCTTTGTTCTCTAGATCACCTGCCTCTAAATAGGTAGCTTGTCCTCACACTTCAAGTGCTTAGATGTCAGAGGCGAAACCTCCACGCCCTGAGGGTTAAGAGGGTTTAGGGGTGATATCCACTCTGCTAAACGTAGTGAATCTTCTCGCTCGAGACTCCCACTGCTTTTGTGGTCTATTTCTTTGGCACTTTTGCATAGAAAGCATGACAAGAACATACTAACAGACATTAAGTTGCAATGTGAAGAACTGAAAGAAGCAATGCTACACTATCAGAAATAGGTACAAAGGTACAAAAGCTGTCACTGGGCGGTACCTTTTTAAAAGGAACACTTTTGGTATCAAAATGGAGCGTTTAGGTATAAACATACACCTTTTGAAAAAAGTACCACCTCAATGACAGCTTTTTTACCCTTTATTACTGAGAGTGTATACATAATGAAAGAGATAGTTCACCCCAAAAATAAATTCTGTCATCACTTACTCACCCTCTTTATAATTTTTTTTTATTATAAAGTTTCTGAGTGGTTTCTGTCCCTCCATTAAAAGCACAGGTAACCACATTTTTGTAAAGGTGTCATAACATTAATTCAAATGAATCAACAGTTTAATCTAATTGCTATAAAAAAAACAGCAAAAGGACCAGCTTAAACCAGCATCCCAGATCAAAACATACCTATAACCATCCATCATATGCTGTTTTTTCATACCTTAAAGTACCAGTGTAGCATGAAACATGCTAACGTTACAATTAGCCAAGCAAACATGCTCTATTGTCAACTGTTAATTAATTTTAGTGAACTGCTTCATTAATGATCTGAATTGTTTAAATCACTGTGAATCACTATGCTTTAACCTGCTTAGCTAGGTTTAGTGTTTACAGTATTTAGTTGTATTTAGCATAAATTAATGCTACCATGCTAAAATGATAAATGTGAAAATAAATTCTCGTCTGATTTACACACTATCCCTTTAGATTTACTCTTATTTTCATGCTTCTATGTGCTAATAACTTGTAGTGTAGCTAACTACTTTGTGTAGCTTGACTGTAATTTATTTGAGCTTGTAGCTAGCTTTTAGCTGTACAGTTGTTTGTTAAAGATAACAGCTCTTATTTTCTCACTGTCAAGACTGTTATTTATGTGTTTCCCTGTACTTTGTGTTTCTTTGAGTCTGTACAGGTGGCACTGCTTGATGCTAATCTGTCTAATTTATAGCCCCATTATGCATCTTTGAAAGATGTAGTGTTCCCAACTTGGTTTAATGCTCACAGTTCACCCTCCCAAAAGGTTAATACCTGTTTCATGTTTTGGATCAATTAACAGGCTAATAGCAACAAGGGAAAGACACAGAGAAGAAAGGAGGTATCCTGGAGTCTCTTTTTCCCTTGAGTTTAATGATTTGCCTGTAGCTTGGACATTTGGCATGCGTGGAATGTTTGTCCCCACATTCAGACCCATTGTGTCGGAGGAAGAGAAAACGAGAGGAAGAGATCTACGTGCCTATCTCAGGATGGGTGTTTGTCCGTTTTGAAGCTGATCAATGAATGAAAGAAGATTATTGTTTCAAAGCATCCAGAAGGTCCTGCGTGAAGCCAAAGCAGCAGCTGGTTTCACTTTACCTGCTTTATTGATGTACAGATCCCCTCCGTAATAGGTACAATTTCTAAAAGTTATTTTTCTTTCAGAAAATGCCTGTTTCTCTTGTGCTCTCTCTCTCATTCTGTCCCTGGGACACCCCATTCATTCATTTTTTATTAAACTTCAGCGCTCACTATGCTCATTTCCTTTCCCAGGTCCGTTCCTGTGGTTTTAGTGGTGGAGTACAGAGGGATCGGATAGGGCCCTTCTCACAGACTAAACCTGGAGCTGGAATCCACACTGAAAGGGTTTTGGAGGTTGGGTAGAGGCCAAGGGTTTGTACTTTGGGCATAATTCACCTGTTATTCAAAGGAACAATTCACACATTTAATAAAAATACAAAACAAGCTTGGACAATTGGTCTGTTCCAAAAGCTAGCGAGCTTCCCACGGAGGGAGTATTTTAAGGCATCATAAATGTGTTCCTGATACAAGCTGTCCCCAAAAGTCTGTCTCCTAAGATATTTAAGAAAGCAGCATTGCGTCATTCAGAGTTCAATTCGCAATGCAAATAAGCACTTAAAAAATAAAATAAATCCATAATGGTGGATAATATCAGAAAATTTTAATTACTTAACAACACTGTCTGAGATTGGTATAAACTACGGTGTGATTGTACTTCAGTGAGACTGAAGTGTGCAGGCTGGTTTTCGAAAGAGATAATGAGATAAAAATTAATGTTTTCACAAAAATAATAAGCAGCATAACTGTCTTAAGACTGATCACCAAATCAGCATCTTATCAGTGCCTAAATTTCCCTTACATTTTAGACTTTATTTGTTTGATTAAATGACAGGTCTCAGCCTAATTACAAAACACTATTCATGCTAATTGGATGGCTTTTAATTTCCTAGTTTAGACCTGTATTATTATGAAGAACTAAGATTACATGAACATTGCGTTTTTGTGTATCTGTTAATTTCTTATTTTCTGCGTATAATTATTTGATTATTATTATTTGCTAGAGATAACATCACTTAATGCCTTAGCATAATCCTCCTGTTGGCTAATTGGTTTAAATCTCTATTTACTTTTCTGTCACTTTGTGCCTTGATGTGTTACAGTAGGAGCATTGGTGAGCCCCCAGGACATACAGCGTGAAAGATTATTCATCATCTAACAACAGTTAACTTCCTCCCTGCCTGCAGATGCCAAGCTGTTCTCGTAATGAGATGCATACCAGCACTGAAGCCTGTGAGACAGATTGGGCCTCCTGCTAGCGCGGTCCACCGTGGTCAGAGACCTTCTACTGCCCTGCAGGCAATACGGCACAGCTCCATCACTCTCTTCCCATCATGCTCCACTGCTGCTTACCTTGTGCTCCACCCAGCTCTGCATGTTTAACATCCTCACAGGTCAGTTAACCCTATACAGATTTAGTGAAGATGGTGTTAAAGATGGATTTGTTTTAATAGTGGGGCTTAATAGTTAGGCTTTGGAGCTGGGATCTGGTTCTTATTGAAATCCTGCTCCATTCCTGATGCTTGACTTGATTAACGCTTCTTTAAACAAAGCACATTGCTCTACCAATGCAGATAGAACACTAAATATCAGTCAAGCCGATACTTTTAATAAAATTGGTCAAAAAGATTAAATATTATTTGAATAAATCTAATGAGTCACTTGAACACAGAATCACAATTATTATTTGATCATGAGCAGCTTTCTTTTGGTGTTGTTTATTTGCTATTAAAAATAATTAAAAATTTTCTTTCTTTTTTTTGGTTTGCATTAGTTGTAGTTATTTTGTTTTTTGCTTTTGTTATTTAATTTTTTAACAGTTATTTTATTTTGTCGGTTTTAGTTTTACCGTTGCAAATTTAGTACTTACATACATTATCACTTTTATTAAGGTTTTTTATTAAACTTTAGCTTTTTAGTTAATCTAATTTTATCTCAGCTTTATTTCAATTACAGAAACATTTTTTAATATACATTTACAATTATAAATAACAGTAATTGTGAGACAAATATGAATCGATATGTTGATGACACATAAAGGCTCTTAGTAGATTATTTTTTTTATTTTCAAATAATATTACTTTAATCAAAGGCAAATATTGTTATTGCATTCTACTTTTGTATACAGACAATTTATTTTTCCTTCAAAAGTTCCAAAAGCACCATTAATCAAATAGTTAAAGAATGGTTTGTGTAAGCAGAATTTAAACCGAAATTCAATCTATTTTAACCTTAAATTCCTGTTATTCTAAAAAAAAAAAAATCTTCCTGTGCTCTGAATGTACAGAAAGTTGAGTTGGAAACACTGCTACAGTGTTGCTCTGGTTCAGATTGTTCAAATCATTTAATTGACTATGATATGCCAGTTTTAGCTCTGGCCCAGTTTTGTGGTTATGAGTGTATTTACAAATGCCCAGTTTTGTGGGCTATCGATTGCCACAACCTGAGTCACTAGGGAAAAACAGCTGCTGGAAATTCCAGACGGCTTGTAACTTTCTTCAGAACATGACATTTAAAAGAAAACATTCTAGAAAAGACCACATGAGAACGACCGCTAAATTCTGCCTCCTGCGTGTGACCTCTTGCAAAAGCGTGCTCTCTGACTTTCCACTAGTCTAGTAATGAAATCTCAATATCATAAGTCATGTACAATGGTATCGCAAAGTTGTAGTTGTGGAAATTGTAGTTTATACCTATTTATTTCCATTCTGAATTAATCTCTTTGATGTGGCTTGTTTGTGATCCAACGAAGTTTCTTCTCTTTTGTCGCGACTTAAGTCTGTCTGAAGTTAAAGGTCGAATTTCATCCTCCGTTTCAGTGGATTTGAAATTACAAATGCACTGAATGGCAACACTCCAAAAACGATCTTTATCCAATCGCGCGAACCCTACAGTGACCGTCTGTTCCGATGGATTTCAACTTTATTTTCTTTGAAGACTTAACCCAAACAAGAGCTTTCATTTATTTTCCTTCCAGAGGAGTGTACACTTTAGGATATTGTCTGGCGTGCTGATTGTTTTTAGAGGAGTTTCATTGTGTGAAATATTTCCCTTGCCTAAAACAACAGAATGTAGAAAAAGGTGGGGGGGAGTGCCCACTTTTGCCTTTCTTGATTTCCATCCAAGTTTGCTGTAGTTAATGTGGTTACAGGCAGGGCCTGGCCAGTTTTCTCTCCCGCTGAGCTATATCGAACTGTGCGTTGTATTTTTTTCCCCCACTTCAATTTCATATGTCACAGTATCTGGGGGAGGACTCAAAATAAATGATATTTGCAGGTATGAACTGTAATCCCAGTAAGGTATTTTCTCACCATAGTGCAGTAGTTTATATACGCATCCCACAAGAGTTGCATTACCTTAAAGATTCTTGTTCAATAAATTAATTTGTTTTAATAATCCAAATGATAACATATTGCACAGTTAAGAGTAAATTACATTGCACAAGTTGTACACTGATATGATATTGCAGTATTTTATATATGTGTTATATGTTTTAGTGTTTAGTGTTATGTGTTATATTAAGTTATTTTATGTATGTTATATCTGAATGTTGTCTGAACATTTAAATGTTCAATGTTGCGTTACAGAAAACATTAAGGATTAAGTTTTCAACATGATCATTGTAACATACCCTCGGAGTCAGTGGGATCCATGTGCACGCTTTATTGACGACAGGTACACACACACAAACAAAGG
>JAUMHI010000058.1:15840616-15871171 GCA_032359435.1 Enteromius unitaeniatus | reverse complement strand
TACTTGATAATGTTCAGTGCTTTGCTACAATCTGTATTGTTAAAAGAGCTATATAAATAAAAGTGACTTGACTTGACCCCTAGCCGATCTTTAGGAGGCAGCCAAACATCTCCCTGGGAAAAGTTAACCAATTGAACTGGAAACATCCTACTGCGGGGGGACACTAAGGTAGGCAGGGGGATCAATCCGCCTGGAAGAGGTACACTCCCTGGCTCCAGCAGGAGCCACCCTCTGGTTTCAGTGGCTTTCTTGTGTACTCGGCCATAGACTGTGGTTACAGAGGATGCTGGTACATGGGTTTTGCCCCTACCACTAACCCTGGCGGACAGCATTGTTTCTACCAGCTCAGCTTCCTGAACATGACTGAAGGCATGCCTTCACACCGATTCCAGCTTCCCTCCCAAAGTCGTGTCAAACTCAGTCAGTGCAAACTCCTGTTTGAGAGACTGTTGGACTGTTGGAGAGCAGAACTCAGAATCTGAGAAAGAGAATAACTGGGGTGTAGTGCGTTTCTCCCTAAAGGCCCCCCGCAAATATAAAAACAAATCACTGGGTTGTTTGGTTTCCCATGTGTAACTTTACTTCATCTAAGGCAGAACCTCTTAAGTGTGAAATTATGAAATCCACCTGGTCATCAGTATTCAAACCCCTTACTCGAATTACCCGCTCAACCTCATCAATTAACTCGTCTATAGACTGACCATCTTTCACATAATCACCACTGAAGGGTGATTATACACATATGACCTACTAGCAACATTACTCATATTAGCAAGGGTTGACATTACTTGGTCGTGTTGTCGGCCTAGCTCCAGTATCTGTGATTGCAGTTCTGCTACTGGATTGCCTTCATCTTCTCGACCCGCAGCACCAGCACTGTTCACGCCACACTTTATGTCGCTGTCCTCCTTGGCACCAGCACTCCACCCTCCTTCATCACTGCCGTTGTCTATGCACCCGAAATTTAGCAATGGAGATCCCACTTCTGACACCAAAATCTCTGTGGCCCGGAGAATGAATTTACGACACCGGACACAGGATGAAAATTTTAAAGGGATCTTTTACTCTCGACTGCACTTAAATCAGCGCAGCATTAAATGTGAAAACTTAGGGAAAGAAAACAGAAAAATGCAAGCTTAAAACAGCCAGCGAAACTAATAAAATTATCTTCACTACAAATGAAGTATGTGTCTTTTTCCACATTCACAATTACCCACTAAACATAAACAACGGCAGAAGCCTCTCATAAATCCATCAGGAGCCTAGCACAGGTACAGAATAATGCTGAAATGACCTCCCTCTGTGCATTGAAAGAGGAAAATTACAAAACTGTTTATTTACATTTGAAGAACATGACATTTGAACAATAGTTTCCTCAACCTTGTCCCACAAAACATCCATGTGCATAACTAATTAACAATGTTACAATTAAATAAAGTGAACAACACTCACTTGAATGCTTTACCCCGTACTGGAATCACAAAGGGGTCTATGAAACACTTTTTTCCCCTCTAAACAAAATAATTATTATTATTTGTTTATGTTTCAATAACACTGGTTTACATACACAAATTAAGTCCACTAATACAGGTTATATCATTAAAACTTACACTTTGGTGGTTATCTTCCCCCAAACTAACATGTTCATCAGCAATAGGGTCAATATGCAAAATCACACAGCCATCCGAGTCACCCTATGACTGAGAACGAGGATATGCTTCACTGCATGTGCAAAATCTCTCTATAGTGTGATTTAATGGCTTTTAGCGATCTCAATCCTCCATTGCACGAGGAACATTCACCTGGCCCCGATAACTCTCGCGACACTTGGAACTCTCGCAGTACTTTATGACTCTCGTACTGCCGCGTTTCTTAAAGGGCCAGGGCCAGCATCACATTATGGCAACAAATAAAAAGGACATGAAAACATGCTCTATTTACAGTGCATTTAAATCAATATATATATATATATATATATATATATATAGTCTCTATGGTTCATAAATTGTGGCAAGTTGTGATTTATATTGCCGTCATCTACTGATATAATATACTTACTATGGTCGTAATAGTCATTTGATTCATTGTGATTCATTCATGTTGTACCCTGTAGAATAAGCTTGTGGGGAATGAACCAGGTTGGGTTACGCTGACATTTATAACCATTAAAATGTTGGCCTAGACGGACTTACATGAAGTCAAACATTTAACACATGTTTTCATAATTCATATATTTGTATACACAGTTGTGACTGGAATAAACTCTGCAGTTCATGATCACATTGACATCTGTGTGTGATTATAAACATTTGAAATAAGAAAAAAATATTATTAATAAACCCAAAGAAATCCTCTAGTTTATTTGGCATATCCTGATATCCCGCTCAAGATGCAACAGTGCAATGATGAGCAGAATAACTAAATAAATAAATTTTTGTTCCTTTTTAAGGCAAAGTGCAAGAACCTTGGAATCTAGCACAGGGGGTCAGTGTGGGCCACAAATGCCCAAAGGTTGTATCGGTTTCTTTTCCTAACTACATATAAGATGTCTCTTTCTTGCATTTTGTTTATAAAAGAAAGTCAAGTACTCATAAATGGCATTTTTTCTCTGGCTGCTTAAAAGTATGACTAGGAGCTGAACAAAGAGAGCTGTCAACCGGTCAGGGTCCCACTTCATAATTAACTTCTCCTGGGGCACACTGGCCATGTGACCACGCAGACCACAGTCAAAATGAACTTACTCTAATTTTCCCTTTAATGGACCTGCAAAAAAAAAGTAAATTCTGAGATAATGTTTAAGATGGGAAATCAAATCAAAGTAAAATTACAAGATTTAAAATCATATTGTTTTACAAATTTATATTTCACAATGTAAATATACTAGTTGAGACTTTAAATCTTGAAGTCAGGACTTTGTGTTTCACTGTGTTTTTAAATGTCACAAACATTTCACCATTTATTCCACAAATTCACGAGTGTAAGATTGTCACGGATGTTGTAGCAGGCAACAGGCAGAGACGTAACGATGAGGTAAATCATAAACTTTACTTGAATTCAGTAGACAATCAAAGAACTACACACATCCATATAACCGCAACGATCGACACACAGGACAGAATACACAGGGCTTAATTACACAGGGGCAGATGCAGGACAGGTGAGGAACACAGGTGGCAAGGGTTAACTAATCAACTAAACAAGAACAGGAACAAGACCAAATAAGGAAACACTAAAACAAATCCAAAACTGTGACATAGAACAAAGACAAGGGCGTGACAAATTTAAAGTCAGAAGTTTTTTTTTTTCATGTATATGTATTTCACAGTGTGACCCAATGTTACATTTTGATTTTTTTTAAATTTGCAGTATTCCTAAATCTTAAAATATGACTTTAAATCACTTAATTTCCATATTGTGAAACAAATGACCAAAATTCACAATTCAAAAGTTTTTATAGCCCAGTTATGATTTTAAGAGTCAAAATTGTGACTCTTTGGTAATTTGCTTCACAAAGTCACAATTACAAATTATAAAGCCACAAATGTAAGAAATAATAAACTTTGAGGCAAGCACATTCTTTCATAATCTTTTACTATATTACTTTCTATCTGAAGAAAATGCTGTATTAGCCTTCCCTGGATGGTTTGTTTATATCATTTTCTGAAATCCACTGCTTGCAACATTTGTCTCGAAAGGATTAAAGTGCTATGGAAGAGATGCATTTTAGTTCTTGTTTGGGTGTGTGGGAGACTAGTGCATTTAGCCATGTTCTCATTCATACCTTAACAATAACACGTTGTGTTGTGAGTAAATATGACCTTTAGATAATCCTTTTAATGTTTCTAAGAAATAGGATTTTGTGAGCTTTCATTTTTCATGCTCTAAAGTTAATCTCACTCAAGTATTAATGAGAATAAGACACGGTGAACCCAGTGGCATGTTCCTGCAGTTGTTTTTTATACACTGGGTGAAAAGTTCAGTTTTCCTTTCTGCTTAGAACCTTGTGAAATAAGAAAAGACAATATAGCAAAAGAGTGGATGAATAAGGAAAAAGAGACTGCATGGGGTGACTATTGAGACCGGTGCTGAGTGATTTTTATCGGCTCCTCATTGCCACCCAGGTCTCTCACAAGAACACCCAGACAGGAATTCCAACGCGGCTTATCAGAACGCCCCATCTCCGTACAGGAGGGGTGAGTTTGAAGGGTTTGTGTGTGTGTGTCGGAGGGGTCGTTGTGCAAGCTTGGATTAGGTCGAGAGGAAGCGCGCTGTTGGGGTTAGCGGTTCATTAGTGTTTACTAACAATCCCTGGATGTCAGAAAGGTCTCAAGAGAAGAAAAGATGTTTAGGAGGAGAGATTGGTTTATGGGGTCATGTCTTACAACTTATTACACAAAGAGATAAAGGATTAGCCTCTCTCTCTCTCTCTCTCTCTCTAGTACACAAACTCACTCTTTCTCTCGCTCTTTTTCTGTCGCTCGCTCTGGAACTGATCTGAGCAAGTGACCTAAAGCTTGATTAGGTCAGTGTACCACAGCCGCTCTGTGGTGCTTGTGGAGGGGTTTGACTCTAATGGTCGCTAATCCAACTAGCATGCTCTCAAAGCATGTGGCTCACTTTCTCTCTTCAGTGCATGGCTAGCTAGAGGTTAAAACCATTAGGTATTAAAGTTGCCATCATTAAATGGTGCCTATGGTACCATCATTTGATGCCTATACAGGCAGATTTAGCATCTAAGACAATTAAGATATTAAGCATAGAAGTCGCTGGGGTATATTTGTAGCAATAGCCAAAGATACATTGTACGGGTCAAAATTACTGATTTATTTATTTATTATTTATTTATTATTTTTTAAATCCTTAGGATAGTTAGTAAAGATCATGTTCCATGAAGATATTTAGTCAATTTCTTACTGAAAATATATTAAAACTTAATTTTTGATTAGTAATATGCATTTGGACAATTTTAAAGGTGATATTCTCAGCATTTAGATTTTTCTGTACCCTCAGATTCCAGGTTTTCATACAGTTGTATCTCGGTCAAATATTGCCCTATCCATCATTTATTATTTATTTATTCAGCTTTCAGATCATGTATAAATCTTGATTTTGGAAAATTAACACTTACCATTGGTTTTGTTGTCCAGGGTCACATACATACGGTAATGTTACCAAATGTTGATGTAATAACTAATGTACGGCAGGTTATTATTGTTTGTATCCTTAATTATTTTTGTATAAGGTTTCTCTGTGAGCTTAGGTTGGGACTTTCAACTGCAGAATTATAGCAAACTTATTATTATTATTATTATTTAGATATATAGCAATGGGGTTAGTTGTCAAAAGTGCTTCTTGTCACTTTTAATATTTTATTTTTTTTATAGTTTTTTTAATGTTTTAGTTTATTTTTTAATTACAATCCACTGTCCAAATTATTTGACATTTTTATTTCATATAACATACTTTTTTGTGTGTGTTTGATGTTTAAGTCATTTTTGTGGCCTATTTATTTAAATTTAACTAAAAATAAATAAAATAAGGTGTTTAATAGCAGAATCCTTTATGGCAATTTACCTCATTTATATATACCTTAAAGTAAGTAAAATTGTATATGTAATAATAATTATAGGCAATATAACTAAAATAAAACAAACTCATAAAGACTCTAAAAACTAAAATTTAAATGATTAATTTTACTCTACGTTATGAGTGTTTGTGTTTGTCTTTATTTTTATATTATGTCAGTTTTCATATTATATTTACAGCACAGATCAATCTACTGCACTGTATATCAAGGTCTTAAAAAACCCCACTGTCTCATTAATTTAATTTTCAGTAATCCACGTCAACCTGACCCCTGATAGAGCAACAGGCCAGGGTTAACTTGGTATATTATTCTGAGTCAGCAAACCTGCACCAAATCTCCAGCAAGCTTCATTTAGAGAGCAAATGCAGCATTCTCCCTGTGGGGGTTTGGGTAATGCTGCCATAAAACTTGTTTTATTGCCCAGTTTAAAAGACCATATTTTATACAAACAGTAAATAGGAGCACCTTTCATACTGAAATTGAAAATGCAAGTAATGTTAAGCATACGCATTCATCTCGTACGGCTGGACTTCAAAGACAACAGCTGAAGTTATGTAATAAAGAAAAAATTCTGTCAGTTTTTTTTCTCTTGCAGAGACAGGCGAAAGGTCAGGGGTATTTTGTATTGAGGTCATATTGAAATGCCTGCTGGTAGACTCACATTTTTGAGGCAATCTATAAACAAAATACAGCCATCTTTGCCATTCACGGCCGTATGGACTTCCAACTGAATTATTGAGTTATTTATTTACTTAATTAAACAGAATTATTGTCAAAAGTCCAATTACACACACTTTTCCCTAGCAGTGTTTCTATTAAAGAACTGAAATCCTAACATTGTAGTTTTACGTAGTTGAACAGGTGAACGCAATAAAACAATTCAGTCAAGTGTAATCTCCTTTTCCATATTATATTTTATGTATTACTTGCTGAAAAACTTGTAATTCATTGTCCATGAATTCTGCAATTAAATTTCCTGCAACAGAAATTTACCTCCAGAATAAACTCAGCCTAAGAAATATTCATTAAATAAACAGTGTGATAACTTGATCCAACCCCCCCAGCCTTTTTTCTCCCTGCTTAAAGGAGATTTCATTTGTTGTGTTTCTGTCCAAGTGTATTTTAGCAAGAGCAAGTCACCGTGAAGCAATAAGCTGATTTTAGAGTGGTAATGGCTTTTGAAGTTATGTATCCTCACTCATTCTTTTGCTTGCGGTGGGCTGTGACCCCATGCTAAGAAGGTGGATTGTGTATACGTTTGTGCCCGTGTGTCAGAGAGTATGTGTCTATGGGAGAGTGTTTGTGCACGGAGGAAAGAACAGAAACAGTACAAAGTTGACGGTCAGTGTTTCTGACTTGATAGCCGATTTGCCCTCTTGTTCACCTTTAATCCCTGATGTGACTGGCCGGGGAAGGGGTCACAGAATGGGAATGCATGCTTTAACCCAGATGACTCAATGCACTGTGGAAATCCCATGTAAAATTGTGTCACTCACTGGCAAACACAAGGCATTTCCTCCCTTGGATGGTAGGAGCCAGGAAACAGGTATCAGAAAGACATAGTAGAAATAGCAAAAAGCTATAGATATCAGAAAATAAGAGCAGAAAATAAAGACTGGTAGTTACAGGAATAATTCAGTTAGATATGGAAGTTGTTATTTACTTGCTTTCATGTTGTACCGTATGACTTTCTCACGTGGATCAAAAGCACCATTAACATTTCATGAAAATACTTTTGCACTGCATTCCAAGACTTCTGAAAATGTACAATAGCTTTTAGCTATAACTCTTTTCAAAGAGTTCATAAGAGTTCATAACATGAATAACAAGTGTTCTTTTGAGTGCCATACTTTAATCACGTGATTAAAATGCACAAAACCTGCCTGAATGACTCGTTCACAAATCTAAAAGATCAAGTTGTAGATATAAGAACTAGCTTATTCAGTGATTCTGGATTACTAGTTGACAATGGCTTAAATTATCGTTTGTTTGTGACATAAATCTGACAGTTCAGCTGTTGCAAAAGTCATACCACTTTTATCAAATGTGTACAGTATGGTGCACTTTTATACTTTTGAAGCTTAAAAACATTAATTGCAATTGCGTGATCATTAAAACAAGGGAATATTAAATTATTCTTTTGTGTTTCAGAACACACACAACTTTTTTTTTTTGATGGCACATGATTATTTAATTATTATCATTGTTATTAGTACATAATGTGCCTTTATTCTAAATCACCTATTTTTTATTTTCTCCTATAGATGTAGAAACATTTTCAATAATTAAAGCCAATTACTGGGAAAAATCCTATTATCAGACTAAGGTTTCCTCCAGTCTGTATGATTAACACTTTTTGTTTTGGAAGTCTTAGTTACACTAACTGTATGTGTGTGTATGTGAGTTTGTCTCCTCTTCGGTCAGAGTAAGACAAATGCTGACACCCTAATAAAATCCAGTGCCTCCCAAGGTGACAACTCTGCAAATCACTTTCTGATATAAGCTCTAATAATAACAAATAAATATCCAGATTTAAGGTTATTTTTTCAGTGTACAGATAGATTAGATAGATGAGGCCCAGTATACAGGATTTTAACTGTCCTGTGTGTATCCAGGACTAATAAATTTGTAAAATCTGGATCTGCATCCAGCACTATTCTCTTGGATGTTGTAAATTACATGCTCAATAACAAATTTCACAGAATTTTGCTATTTCCCAATCAACTTGACTATGTTTAAACAGCTGCTGCAAAACTTCAACCGATCACTGTCAGCTGTCATGTTACGGGATAGTTAGAGCATAACATTAAGTGTAATGGAGTCTCAAAAGGACAAGTACAGAAAGTTTTGTAGCCTCTATGATCATTTAGAGTTTTTGACGCTGTATGTCAACACTTTCTGAAGGAGAAGCTTATATTTCCAAACAGAAATGTTTCTAGTAATGGTGGAAAATGTTTTAGACCAGTTAGGCTTGGACCAAGTGAAACTACTTCACTACTTATGGTTTAACTCATTGGACAAAATGTCAAAAATAACACTTGTTTGAACAGCAAAATAAACTGTCATGAAAACAGTTTAGTTAACGATTAACCTCTGTTAAAGACCATCATAAAACTTTGCTACATTAAAATTTATTTCCTGTTATCATCGTGGAAACATTTACTCACATTATCTGTCTTGGATCACAGCTCTAAAAATTCAAGAACGCCACGTTCATAACTTAAAGAGAGAGATTTCAAACAAACAAACATCACTGGCGATGAACGATCAAGATAAGATGACAAAAAAACGCTAAAATTGGCAGGTGGGGAGCAAGGAGATGGTTAGGTGCAAAGAACAGCCTGGCTAAATAAAGCAGCTCCATTAGTGATCGGAGGCAGGAGTGCCCGCTCTTCAAGTCTGCCTAATGGGCCAACCAGGACTTTCATGTGATAAATGTTGTTTATATTAGGGCTCAGGCCCCCTACATTAGTGTCCTTCAAATGCCTCTTGGCCTAGTTGGAGCTGGGTGTTTCTAAATACTTGAGGGTCCTCCTATGCGGTGGCTGTAATGGCTGCGCTAGGGCAGGGGAGAACTGAAAGGAATGGTAATTGAGCGGGAGTTGCTGAAGTGGTGGAGTGGAAAGTATGTGGCCGTTGTGGTCAACCCAACCAATATGGATCTTACCTGAGCAGGGGCTGTTAAAAGCATACACTGCCACCTATAGGCCTGGCCAGGCTACTGCTAGTTGCAGAAATGTGTTGTGTGTTCAAAGAAAGTGTGGACTCAAAATGTTGGAAACATGAGACTTGATTTTGGTTTTTGTTTGACTTATATTTTGTTTTAATTATTGTTAGACAAATGAAAACTGTATTCTGAAGATGGAGTTCATATTCATTAAAGGGTGATCATAAATCACTTAACCCCATGTTGTTTCAAACTCATAAGACTGCTTGTCTTAAAATACAATTTAAGATATTTTGCATGAAAACCGTGCCTGTGACTGTCCCATTGACTGCCAAGTAAATAACACTGTCAAGGCTTGGAAAAGTATGAAAGACTTTGTCAAAATGTTTCATCTGCCATCAGTGGTTCAATCTAAACGAGCAATGAGAATACTTTTTGTAAGCAAAGAAACTGAAATTATTCTCATCCAAAATATCTTAAATTGTATTTTGCAAGGATGAACAAAGCTTTTACAGGTTTGGAACCTGTAAAGTGATTAATGACAAACTTTTCATTTTGGGGTAGTGTAACCCTTTCCATGCAAGCAAATCATTAAAATCTGGATAGATTTGTGAAAGGGTGATATACATACATAAGACATTGTTCTTTTGAACTTTTTATTAATCAAAGAATCCTGTTCCACAGAAATATTAAGCGTCGCCCTGGAAACCAACGCAAACCAGCTGTACCCGATCAACGCCAGACAATCAGCCATGGCTGCAGCTCATCAGGCCAGGGCATGAGAGTGCATCTCACACAGCCCAGAAAAGAAACACTCTCTGCTCGCTAACCTTGCCTCTCTTTTGTCCTCAGAAAGCAGCCGTGACTGATCGTCCACCCCCACTGAGACGTCACCACTGGAGACACTGCGAGCATGAGGAAGACTTTTTCCGTTCCCCCATTCAGTTGTACTCACTGGAGTAAGTGACGGCACTCCTCCACCATCATGGAGGACCTCCTCAAATGCCTCTCCGAGGTGAGCATCTGACAGCAACAACTAGTGGAGCACATCGCATCTCGGCAGAAGAAGGTGGAAGAGGACCTCGCAGCCCTCCACCTCGCTGCCGCCGAGCGTCCTCCACTACCAGACACCCCTGTCCAAGCAGCCCAGCTGATGCTGAAGCTGATGGGTCACGATGACATCGAACTCTATCTCCAGATGTTTGAGACCCTCGCAGTCCAGGGAAACTGGAACCAGGGCAAGTGGGCACGGCCCATACTGACAAAAGCTCTGTCGGCCTGGTCCAAGCCACCATCATGCAACCCCGGACTCCAGATCCCTACTTCCTATTACCTGCATGCATAGCGATACCCAGCATGTTCCAGCCCACCGTGTCACCTGGTGCATGACAACTGGAGATCGGGATTGTCAAGAAGCTGCCCGTTCCCATTCTCCTGGGGAGAGATTGGCCGGGCTTCAAACTAGGGATGTCCCGATCCGATCACATAAATCGGAAATCGGGCCCGATCACATGATTTCAGACTCGATCTGAATTGGACGTTACCTCCCGATCAGGACTCGAATATATTTGTATATATATTCTCATAATTTTTTTAACAAATCTATAGTTATGCGGTGGCACAGAATTAGACCTCTTGACTCCACACAGGAACAGCAACGCGTGCGGCATGACATCGCTTTGTCGCAGAGATGCTATTGGTTTAAAGTAGAACATGAAAGAAGCTTGAAGCGTATGTCTGCAGTCTGTAAGTATTATAAAGCTGATGACAACAACATTTAGGGCTGCACGATAATCATCGTGTGATATGTATTGCGCATATTGTCAGTAAATCTGGTTCTGTAATCAGAGGAAAATCTTCTGGTCTTACATTGAGACGCATTCACTACGCAGAGCCGTTGTTCACTGATGAGCTGCGCAAAATCACGCTGATTATGAACCCGAATTTGCGCAGCTCATCAGTGAACAATGGCTCTGCGTAGTAAATGCGGCACAGCGCGAAGGCGCAGGACATTATAGCCAAGATAGCACAAATTAAACTTCCGACCTGCCAACAGACAACACCCAATTTGCCCACTCATTCCACTTCCCATAATAAAGGTGCCCTTCAAGTGGATCGGAATGGATGTGGTGGGGCCATTGTCTAAGTCTGCCAGGGGTTATGAGCATGTGCTGGTGATAGTCGACTATGCCACCTGGTACCCAGAGGCCATCCCACTGAGAAGAGCAATGGAAAAAGCCATCGCCAAGGAACTTTTCCTGTTCTGCAACCGAGTCAGCATCCCAGCTGAAATATTGACTGACCAAGGGACCCCCTACATGTCACGACTGATGGCTGACCTCTGCAAGCTGCTGCAGGTTAAATAGCTCCGCACCACCGTTTACTACCCCCAGACCGACTTGTAGAGAGCTTCAATCAGACCCTCAAACAAATGCTGAGACATGTGGTGGCTGAGGATACATGCGATTGGTACCTGATGATTCCCTACGTTCTGTTCAGTATTCTAGAAGTTTCCCAGGCATCTACGGGATTCACGACCTTTGAACTGGTCTTTGGGCGCCAACCCAGGGGACTGCTGGACGTTGCACAAGAAGCATGGGAGCAACAGCAGCGGGCCCCTCTCCACCTGGTAGTGGAACACATAAGCGTGATGCGTAAGCAGATCGAGAGGGTCATGGCCAATGTAGATCCCGTGGTTGTCGACATGGGAGAACACCTTTCCGCTGCCCAGAAGACAGAGCTGCAACATCTGGTCAGTCAGTTCTCTGACGTGTTCTCTACTTGAACCAGGCAGACCAACGTAATCCCACATGATGTCCACACACCACCAGGAGTCATTGCACCAAGCAGTCACCAGCAGTACCGGACCCTTCCCTTTGGCCGCAGTGGAGAAGGAGGGGCAGTCCTGGAGCTCCGGTATTATTTGCTGGGCTGCCGCTTCACCTTGATGACCAATCACGCACCCCTGCAGTGGATGGTCCGCGCCAAATTTTATAATATTGCTGTTTTTGCTGACTTGAAAGCTCTAATTCAGAACTTGAGTAGACCAGCCTTGCCTTAACTCTGCCATTTAAAAATTCCATCATGTCACATTTTATGCAAGACACAAATTACTACGTGTAGAGACTGGATTCATACATTGAAAACAAGGACTTGGACCTATGTCTGGTGTTAAAGTTCAGCCTCACACTCCGTTTGGTTATGTGAGAGCACAGCTGTATGGCAGCTCTCCTTCAGAGGTCACCTGACACCGCAGTGAACCGCAGAACAGTAAGGATGTGTATACTGATACTATTATGAATCATAAGAGACACAGCTTTACGAATATTTGACAGCAGGGAAAGCAGGTTTGGAATGAGTGTGTGCAGTCAGACGCAATAACAAGGTCTCTTTTGGCTTGTGGTTTTGACTCAGGTGAGATTCTCTTGTTGAACAAAAGGAGCTGCTCCGGATCTCACAGAAGCGCAATTTCAATATGCAACATGAAGCTGTTCCACTCGGCACAGTACACAAATTATTACCTCCCAAACTTAATTCACATCATGTATTTTCCAACGAAGATGCAGTGTTATGTGACAGGAGACCACTCAACACTGTTTCCAAAGAAACAAGCTAGCGGTTTCATTTTATAAAAAACATGATTATCTTATGAACCCTGAGGGAGGTAGTTGCACACACAGCCAAATAGAAAAAAAGAAAGGGAGGGAAAAAGTGTTGAAAAGACTGACGATGCAGCCCAGGCGAAGAATCGAAACAACACGTGTGGCGCGTAAAAAAGCCCATCACAGTCAATCAGGCAGCCAGGACTAGTCAGGCAGGAGGGAGGGAAACCCTATCCAACATGAATCTTTCTGCAGAGTGAACACGAGGGATGTTACAACAAGCAAGATTTTTATTTATGTTTTGATACCCCATGCAAAATCTCTTTTCCAACCAGGTAGAGAGTGTTTATATGAGCCATGTCCGGCAAACAGGAGAGCTCTGATCCTGCTGAGTTATTAAAAGGAATGTTATTCTAATTACAACTGGAAATAATTAGTCTAGAAGAAATATTGGGAATCAGGTCATTCGGAGTCTCGTACCGTTTCCTGTACACCACATGCGCATGCGAGACTTCTGCAATTGACAGATATGTTTCAGAAGAAACAGGATTGCAAAAATCCCAGTGGATATTTGATCTTACTTGTGTGTGCGTGCTTGTGAATATGTATGTAAATAAGAAAGAGAGCCAAAAAGTGGAAGTAGGATAAAAGAGAAAGCTAGATATAAAAAAGCTCACTTAAAGAGACAGTTCATCTCTAAAATAACTTTATTCACCTTTATGTCATTTTGAATTTAAATAGCTTAGTTGTTGTAGTATATAAAATTGCTGTTAATATTTGTTCCTGACTGATTCACTCAATGGTCTGTTCACAACAGAGTATAGTGGAGTAAATAATGACAAACCATTTGTCACATAAAACTATAATATAGGTTCAGAATTCTTGCAATATGACTCACGTGGACACTCTTATGGTGATTTTGAATCTTTTTTTCAAGCTTAACAGTCCCATTCTTTACTCACTTTCATTATATAACTCATCTTATGTTGAGAAAGGAAGTCATGTGGGATTTGAACAGTGAGGGTGAGCAAATGACAAATTTTACATTTTAGGTGAACTATTCCTTTAATTAAGATCTGTGAACATGATAAAAAGACATAAATTGTTAGGTTTGGCTAATATCATTCCCATATGTGCTGGCAGGGCACAACATGTTATAATTTAGATTAAGTTATGGCATAAACATATAGATTTGGGACTAATACTGCACGGCCATTATAAACAGCCATTCCTTACATAACAAAAATATTATGCAAGAATCAAAATGGAAACAAATGCAAGTAAATCTGTCGAACATATAAAGCGCATTCCAAATGACAGAAAATGGTCAGAAAAGGCCAATAACTTTTTCTTTTTCACACTTTGTGGCACCATGAAAATTATAAGTTCATTCACTGTGAAATAACGGCGCACATGCTGGTCAATTAATAGCCCATTTGGCTCCGTATAACCCTTAGGAGAGCAATGAAAGTGTGCCTTTAAATCTAAGTACGCGTTGATATTATTTCATATCAAGCCCCTTCCTCTCTGGGCCGTGCAGAAATCCGCAGAGCCAAATGTTAATGAGTTCCACCTGCAAAGCTATACGAACATTTGGTGCACATTGGCACTTGTCTGAATGAACGAAGTGTTGCATATGACTTGTGTAACGTTACATGACCTTCAGAGCGTCTTCTGGAATGCCAGCAAGTTGTCTTCTCTGGATGTGATGAGGATTTCTCGCAGATCTGACAATTAATTCAACAAACAGTATACATGCAGTGACATATCTGACTTGGATTAAGAAACCGTTAAGTAAGGGTTTTTGTGCAAGTTGAGTAAAGAGCCAGTTAACTTTTGCTGATACCCTTCTCAGCCCCTCCTTATAGATTTATTCCTGACTGCCAGCTAGACATCTAGATCCCTGAAAAAATCACAATAAGTGGACGGCAGTCAGCGGTGTCACCGGCATTGATCTGGCAGTCTTCCCATGATGCTTTCCCTCAGCTTCGTATGAGCTGGTGCTGAAAGACAGACTGTTTATTGCCCTCGTTGAAGGAAGGTTAAGTTACAGCTAAGGCCGTTTCATTAGCATTAAATCACAGTGCAAACCATCCACCCCCAGCGGGATGGGGCTGCTCCCTTAGCCCCCAAGCTGGTATTTCATTGGTCTGTAGGGGGGCGGGCTTTTCAGATTGAGAGAATGCTTGAGATCCTTGGCTGTGGTCCTTCGGGGTCTTTTTTTTTTTGCATTCAGCAAGGCTTAGGCTCTTAATTGTGTGACTAAACCAATTGTTCTCTTAATTGACGCCACTTAACCTTTTCAACAGGCTCCCCTCAGGTGTGCCACAGGTGACTACCCTGAGTCCCATGCAGAACCTGATGGATAACAAGGCTGTGGATTATGCTGTGAGATGATGTCATTCCCTGAGACTGTACAATAATGAGCTTGGTTCATCCGATCAGACTGGTTGGTTTTGAGTGAGGTCTGTAATTATTAACAGGATTAACACACTATAGTATATAATAGACTTTAACCAAAAATTTAAATTGTCACCATCTTGTCATTCCAAACATGTTTGACTTGTGGAGTACACAAGAACATATTTGTGTATTTTTCAGCTTCTTGGCCATACAAATTAAGTCAATGGGGACTAGTGTTATTTTGGACAGAAACAGTTCTGGAAAACATCTGCTTTTAGGTTCTATGGAAGAAAGTCATAGAGGTTTGTAATAACATGAGGGTGAGTAAATGATGTCATAATTTTCACTTTGGCTTTTACTTTAACACTTAAGAAGTACATAAAAATAAGTAAGTAACATCCAGTTAAAGTTTTTGTGGTTTTATTTTTTTTACCTAGAAATGATATAAGGCCTCATCTTACTGGCTGTTGCCATAATAGGCCATAACATGAATTGGCTGCTCGTAAATATGAATATTTGCATATGAACCCGCACACAGGGAAATGACCCTGTGAAATAGCAGAGGTAAAATTCCCTCCTCAGGATTTATGACTGCTCAGGGTATAGCCAATACTTTTATTGTGGTCTTGCGCCAGATATGGTCAATTGTACACGAATGCCAGGAGCAATGGAGACTACGGGGTTGCGAGGGGGAAATGTGGATGTGAAATTTCCATTTCTTTTTTTTAACCCTCTGAAGTTGTATTTTATAGTTGACAAATCTTCACTCAGTTTCTGCTAGTTTCCATCATTTAATGTCACAAAGAGTGCGGCCGAGTGGCTTTGAAGAGCTTGTTCCCTTTAAATCCTCGAGCACCTGTGAAACCGCTTCTTTCGCAGAGTGGCATTTCAACATTAATTCCTCATTTTGATGAATTCACAGGCCCTGAGTGTGCTACAGGGTGGAGGAGCTTCGAGTTGGAACGTTCCAGAAAGAAACACCCTCTGATGGAACAGGAAAAAAAAGGCTAGCTAGCTCTGGCCAAGGTTTGTTTTCACCTGAAGCAGCCATTTGTCTTGGCGTTTACCCAGCGCTAAACCACTGTGTATGTTTCTATGGTCTCAGCGGACCTGAGTGTGCACCACAACCACTTAATGTGGTAGGGGAAGCGAAGATCTCCGTAATAATCTTGAAATTGTGAAACCACACCGTTTCCTCACACCGAAGCTAACATGAGAAAAGCACATTTCCCTTAAACGCTAGCCATCCAATACTGTCAGGAGAATGCCAGCTCATCAGCCAAACTTGCAGCTAATCACACAGGAGCATAAAGAGTTACTTGACCTCATCAAGTTTGCAAGGCTTCCAACAGACTCGGAAAAGTACAGAGCTTTAGATCTTAGCACTTAAATGACAGTGGTGACTGTCGCAAAGATGAAGCCCTGAGGGCTGGACCTGATCTCCATGTGGATCTGATAAAATCGAGTGCGAGTTTGAGAGCTAATCCCTTGCCTTGTCGCTCACCTGCATAGCAGCAGGGCTGAAGAGGCTGACGCATTCCTCGCGCCTCGTTTAAGTGAACAGGATGGAGCAGGATTAAGAGCTACTTCTGAGACAAGCCATCACACAACCACAGAACGTATAAAACACTGTCCAAAAGAATATAAAGCGTGGTCCTCAGGAGATTCTCGGGGTTAGAAAGCTCTCCCGAGAACTTCCTGGAACATAACTTGGGATTAGACTTGTGTCGCTGACCTAAAGAAGGATCTGATAATTTATGGGAGGGATTTTACTCTGAGGCCACAGTTGCACAACAAGGCAGTCACTTGCAGGAACCTTCTGTGTTGATACACTCTGATTAACTGTAAGTGGAAGCAAGGTCCAAATGTTATCACAACCATATGGAGTATAGGTTATGAATATTACGATTTAGTGTCAACGTGACCTTGAGAAAACCAACCTTGTCCATCGTTCACTGCTGTAGTGGATAATTGCACATTCAGTCCAACTTTCGACAAGTCTGTGAAGCTTTTTGTTATTGCACAAGCATAAAATTCAACATTTCCTCTAGTAGTTCCTGATGAGCCCTAGCTGTCTGTGTGTGTGTATATATGTACGTGTGCAACAAAATATACAGTGGGCAATTCAGTTCTCTTAAAAGACTCTTTGAAGACATAACAAACAGTAAATTGTCTGTACTAAAACAAAACATTTAAAGCACGTGGCGATATGGACTTTGCTATGTCTCTTAAGCCCTAATGTATATGGGTGTTGTCTCAGGAGTTATGTATTATTAAAAGAAGCAGTTCCGTTTTAGGAATTTGTAAAATTAAAAAGCCTTTGGATTTTTTTTTTTTTAAACAAGTACTGCTTCTTCCTAACCAGTTTTGCTAATTTTGCCATGCATTGAATTTTTTTTTTTTTTTAATAATCTCAATTACGTAAGACAGCTATACTTCAGACTGCCAAAAAAGGAACATTTGTTTGTGGCCCTGACAACCAGGGAGACAAAAGATCTTGCTTCGGATAAAATATGAGTGATTTTTGAAATGTAAAGAAAGCAATTAAAAGTCACTGTGAAAAGTATTTTAAGTGAGTTTATTTAAGCCCACAGGGCCAAACGTGCCCATAGTTGAAGAAACAAATACATATTTTCCCTTTGATTGCAGGTTTACCTGAGAACATGCATGCAGACTACATACAGCCCAGCAACATATTTGAGGCGAGCAGGGTGGAGCTGGACCCCAGGCCACTGATCGTGACTGGTTGGTGGAGAGAGAGGCCCCGGCAAGGTGGGTCCCAGGTCCTGGGGAGTCATTTCAAATGTTGTCCATGACATAGCGCCGGGCTGATGTGTGTGTGCTCCCCTTTTCTACTCACCCCGCCTGTCTCACCTCTGCTGCACTGGACGTGGTGTAGTTTTGACAGCTGTGTTTGGATCACTCCGATGGCGGTCTGGGGGAAAAGGGCGTGTGCTTTACTTGTGTGCGAGCTTGATATCAGGTGAATTTCTTTAGGTTAGACTGGTGATCTATAGGCAGGGTGGAGATGTGGAGCGTATGCGTGCTCATTTGCTGACATATGGCCTTGAACTTACAGTTCTGCACGTTGCCCTCATCAGCAAGGCTGAAGCTTTGGGAATAAACCTGGAATGTTGGCTAAATGGGGACTGGCGGGCGGCTCAGCCCTTCTGGGTTGTGGGGAGCACGGCCTGGCCGGCCACATGAGTCTCAGCTGATCCCAGCGTTAACCACAACTCCGGTGGTATCAAGGCTGGAGGGGGGGTTTGTAGCAATGCCATAAAATACAATTTTGGTTTCCCCAAAGAACATTTTGGTGAACACTTATTATATTTCTGAAAAATACATTAAAAATCTAAAGACTTTTACTACTTCCAATTAAAAGTTTCCATGGATGTTCATAGAAACTAATAAAGAACCTTTATTTTCAAGAGTGTACAGTTGTCTTCGGATTTCCGTATTGGAGGTATAAAGTATTTCATCTTCAAGTAAAATGTGTGTAAAATACATAACTGCGCTTTAATTGACGTCAACCAGATGTCGGTTAAAGTGCAGAAAGAAGCATTGGGCCAATAAACTTGCTTATATCCAGGTCAACAGAACTGAAATGAGTTGAGTTGGATTCTGCAAGCGCCAGATCTGCTTTTTCTATGTGCAGCACATGATGCATCATTGGTCTAATTGCTTTATTGTTTTTCTTGGCAAGAGTCGTGCTCTTTCACAGCTGTGAAGTCGAATAGGCTAATTAAGTCGGAAGAGTTCAACGAGGAGCAAGGTGAATCACTCTTACTGCACGCCTGGCACCTGCGTACCAAACAAGCCGTGTTCCTGCAGCGTTACCGTAACAATATTGCATGTTTTTCCCCATTGCACGGCACAGATGACCTCACACAAAGCTGTAAAACCTTCACACCTTCGTAAGCGCTTTATTGCAGGCACCTTGGCTCTAGTTTACCAACCAAACACTGCTGCTTATCAGCAAGGCTGACACAGGAAAGACGAGCAGGAAACAATTCTGCCTTACCTACTGGAATGCTGTGACATACCTTCTTCTTTGGTATTATACATGCGGGCTAGCTAATAATTACTCTGGCCTTAGCATCATTACTGAAGATTAGCTTCATTAGAAAGATGTGTGCTTTTCCATCATTTGGCTAACCTAATAAAGAAAGGTGTGTCCGTTTGTGTTCTGTTGTTGGTTTTAGATGTGTCCTCTGGGAAGGAAAGTGAATCAACGCTAAAGCTACTTTGTTTCTTTTTTCCTGCTGTTTTTCAGGATGGTCATAACCTTAGGTGGTTATACTCTCATGGTAGAATCAGGAAACAGTTCCCCCATTTTGCCCAAGAAGCTCATAAAAACACAGGACATCCTGTGGACTTTTAATGACACTGTGCACATTGTAATGAAATGAGTCAAATAAACACTCCCGGTCATGTCAACCAATAAACAAGCATGACCTGGGGAATGGGTGTTTTTATGTATCTTTATCATTCATCCCATTATACTGAATGTTATTAAATGGCCCGCCTGGTGATATTTTCCAAGCATGCTAAACACTTGGTTTGGGTTTGAATCATCTTACTGGTTAACTTTACCATCAATGCCAATTGTTTTCGTCTGCATCTGTGCTTTTGTTGTCAGTGAGGTTTGGCCTATCCGTAGCACTTGATCCAGGAAGACTCTGGTGTTACCACGCCACCAGGTGGCAAATCTGTATTATTGCTCTTTTGCATGATTTACTGTTACATATTGTAGTGTGGAATTTAAACAGAACAGATGGTGCAAAGACATCCGGAAATGACCACAACTTATAAAAACTCTGAAGAAAAACATTTGACCACATTAGAAGAATTTTACTTATTTTTCTTTTTTTTAAATCACCAAACAAAAACATTGTAAAAATAAGGCAGTGGCTTTAAATTTTCCTTTCATGGTTATGTTCCTGAATAAAGTGCTCCTGTTTTGCCCGCTGGAATATTTATAGTGCAGTTCAACTGAATTATGCCGGACAATCCAGTGGCATTAAGAGCTGCTGCTGTGCCAAGATAAGAAACTGACAGGACAGATAAACGTGTTTTGATCTTGCATTTCAATTTCCTCAAATCGTTTTCACAGACACAATGAAACTGTTTTTAGTAATTGTTCACAGAATGGGAATGCAGCATATATTAAGTTTTTGATTTCTAACTTAAGCCATGAACATGCATTAATATTACATGCAGTGACATAACTTCACTTGGTAGCAGACTTTGATAATGATTTGTGGTCATAATGGCTTTGATAAGACCATCATTGTGATAACTAGGATGACTGATAAATAGTCCTTTCATATCATATCTTTCGTGCCCTGCACACATGCTCAAAATCCAGCAATAAATTTCCAACAGGCCGAAATTACATTAACCCTTTAATTGCCATCCTACTCATGTGAGAGCATTTTGTGTGTGTGTGTGTGTGTGTGTGTGTTAGATACATAACATAAGCTTGACAGAGTGTTTTTAAAATATTTTTTTAATCTTTATTTACATACATATGTATATATTTCACATTTGATGTAAATCAACCACATTAGTGTCTACAGATTCATTATTTCTTTGGAAGGACTAGACATTGTATTGTCTTTATCATAGTTTTGTATGTCTGTTTAGGTATTGTGTTATACTAATGTGTTTTATTAGTGATCATTACAACATATGTCAGTGTGACTCACATACAGACTGGTTTACATTGCATATTTTTAATTAAAAGAGAAATAATTATATAAGAGAAGCTTAATTTTATATAATTGTATATAGAAGAAAGCAGTGCAAAATTTAAACAGCAACAACATAATAAGTGTTTCTTGTTCTTACAAGAAACCTTAAACTACAAAGTTATATCAATAATTTTTTATGTAAAGTGTTTTATTTCACAAGTACATATGCCCATTAAAGAGTTCACATGCATTCAACACTGAAAACTATTGCACTGCAAGTGCATCTTTGTAAACAGATGTGGATATGAGCATCTGTGTCGTTCATCTGCGAGTCTTGTAGTTAATGAAAGTCTTTCTGTTGAGTGGTTTGCATAACACCTGGTTCCATGCCAGCTTTTGGGCTGGCCAGTTGCTGTGATACATAGGTCATGCACTCTCTCTCCCTCCTGCAACGGGGCTCTTCAAGACATGATTAACGGCTGTTCTTTTTCCCACTCTCTCATTCTTGTTCTCTCTCTCTCTTTTCCTGTTTGGATTCTTCCTCTTTAACCTAGCATTAAGTTTGTAGACTGTGCAACAGCACATGTGTGTTCCAAGTTCCCACAAGTAAACCGCTGGGGTTGATGAGAGAGGCGGACGGTTTGGGATGGCTGGGGTGTCGTTGGTGGGGTCCCGAACGGGGCTGTAAATTCAAGCAGGGAGGGCGAGATCCTGTAAGATGAAACCCTTCTCCCTCCGTGTATCAGAGACACAGCTCGGGCCGAGACAAGAGAGAAGAAGCAGGCAGTAAATCCATTGGAGTTCACTGATAGCAGTGTTTGCACAGCCACCGCCGCCTCCTTTGATCAAATCGCCGGGGGAGTGGGGGTCGTGTGTCGCTGCCAAAGGTCAGCTATATATTACGCTCCTAAAAGTGATTACTGAAATTCTTAACTGAAACCATTCTGCTGCCAGGGTGTGCCAGAAGCCCCTGCAGCGGTGTCTGGCCCACTCAGGGGCCTCTCTGCAGCCCCGTCCGCCAGAAAAAATGATCTCTGCTTGTACTTCCTATCATAAGAGGAGGGTCCGAGAGATCCCCACATGAAATCGCACTATCCAATTGCAGCGGCCGTGGGTGAAAACCCACAGTCGAGGCTTTAGAGTCAGGAAATATAAATGCATAGCACACTTCAAAGTGAAGAACAGCAAATTAAACCAAGACAATAAGTGGCCTTGCATTCAAAACAGTATAAACAATGTCTGCTTTGTGTTTACTGCCCTCTTTCTCTCTTTCACTGCATTGGACACAGTAAGAAACTAGCTGGTTCCTGCTATGCTGTAAGTATTGCTCACTGAAATACTTTGGGATGTGAGCAGATGACAGCTCAATTAGATTGTTTAGGTGTTTTCTCTGCCACCTGTTCAAGTGTAGTGCTGCTTATTTCAAAACAGCTTTACGGTAATAAACATAAGAATCAGTATGAGGCAACATTCTGCTGTAAAAAGATAAAAATAGACAGTAATGTCATAATTCATATTATTAATTATTCAGCTTAAGTCAAGTTCAGTGCTCTTGATTAAAGTAATAGTAAAAATTTGCTGAAAATGTACTCACTCTCAAGCCATGCTCATGCAAGACTTCAGTTTGTCTCTTCACACAGATTTAGAGACAATTAGCATTGCATCATTTGTTCCACAGACAATGAATGGGTGCCAATTAGCTATCAAGGAGCAGTCGTACAAGCCGTATTATTAACAATAAATAACAATAACGATAAAATGTTAGTTTTCTGTCCAAGATATTCTTTTTTTCCAGGGAAGTATAGTTGTCTTACCTGAATCAGGAGAGATATATGCACAGATCAAGCTTGTTTGTAAGTGACAACTGTAGTCTAGTTCTAAACAATTATTATGGTGGATCTTGAACAACAGAGAAATTTTTCACTGCAAGGAAAAAAACAGACATTAATTAATAGACTGGAGTCATATGCATTATGGATTATTGTTTTTATCAACTGACTGGACTCTCGTTCTCAAGGCACCCATTCACTGCAGAGGATGCATAGGTAAACAAGTAATATAATATACAAGTTACATTTCTCCAAATCTGTTCCGATGACGAAACAAACCTTTTTTTTGTTTTAGTTCGAGTCAATTTTCTGCAATTTTGCAGTCAAAATCAAACAGAGACATTTGTTCCACAGAGTGTGAAACTGTCGGTGAGTGATTGATGAAAGACTTTTCATTTCAAGGTAATCATATAGCCCACATGGCACCTGTCAGGATGTGGAAAAAAACAGAGGAAAATTCACTGACTTCTACCTCAGATCAGCATCACAGTATTTAGAATTATCACTGTTATAGTTTTTATTCCTTACTTCAATTAGTTTTATAATTGTTTCATTTTAGTTCTATTTAAAGTTTTAGTAATTTTGTGTGTTTTTGTATTTTAAAAATCTATACCTTTAATAAATCTAATTCTTTTTTATGGTTTGTTTTAGCTATTTTGTAGTAATTCATTTACAGTGGATTCTGATTTTAATACTTTCAAATAAATCTGCACTTCCACAACATTCCTTCCATAGCTGCCTTGGGTTAAAAATGTTACTGTCGTGGGATAAACAAGAGAAATGTGAAGTCATGCTCAATGAAACTTTATACACGTTTGCTGTTCATTACTTAAGATTGCCTTGTGTTAACTTTGGCAGACCTTGCCTTGGCTCTTAAATTAAAAGGAATGATGTATTTCCTCTTATTTGTAATTTGCAATGGGCTACTGAGAGAAGAAATGAGTGAGAGAGAAAGAGAGGGAGGAGGGAGGGATAGAGAGAGAAAGAATGATGCCTGCTTGACCGGCAGGCACATGCCAGAAATAACAGAGTGGACCTTGCTCTAGAGTCTCATTAGCTGTTGGAAAACAGTTCCCTGGAGACACAACAGGGTGTAAATACGTTTAAACCTTCTCAGTCCTGAGGCAGAACTCTGCCAATTTTTGCCTGCTCATTCTTGAGATGCACACCCATGCAGATGTAGACTTGAACTGTAAGCTCCATAAGAGCCGAAGCCATGTGTTTTAAGTCTCATAAATTTAAGCAAAAGAATTCAGCCGATTTTAGCGTACACCCTGGGAAAGCTAAAAAAAAAACCTGAACCCTAGAAATCTGATACACATTTAATGTCTATTCTTGGTTTGAGAACAAAACTAAAATGATTACAAATCAACTCTAGGTTTGAAATTGTCTTTTGTGGTTTGTGTTCTGCGAATTTTCAAAATCAGGGTTATACAATTTGTCATTTTAAATCTCGGACAAAAACGGGTCGTTTTCCATCTAAAACATTATGAGATTTCCAGACTCTGTTCTGTCAGCAATTATTAAGGGGTTTCAGTTTTCAATACGCCAGTATAACAAACATTTATTTTTATTTATTTTTTGGATTTTCAAAAATAGAATGCACAGTTCGGATGTCAAATTATATTTCAGCATATTTTTAACCAGAATACAATACTGGAATATACAGAATATAAATTATGAATATAAATCGTGATAAACAGTTTGGCTTTAATAGAACAATACAATTGGAAGGACTTGCTTTTTATATTAATCAATATATATATATATATCACACTAACATGAAAGGATTCTGAAGTTAGGTTTGAAATAAAAAAAAGGACATTTGCAAGTGAAGAAAAAAAAAAAAAAAGTTTCATTTTGTATAGCTTAGGTAATCTTACCACATCAAACACAAATTCCATCCAATGATGTGTTTGTGTTTTTAATGCTATTTGTTTTACATTTTGTTTAGTTTTGAGGTTTTAATACTTCACCCCAAAACAGTCTTGTCTCATATCAGTCTATTGACACAAACTGCAATATTATTTCTGAGCCTAACATGAGAAATTCTTTAAAATGTTTTAAAGATTAAAAATAATAGTAATAAATTCACACTGAGAGGAAAAACATATGTAAAGTCGGATTCTTTCACGACATAATTGCAAACATGCTCCTTTTTCCTAGAAAGATTCATCTCATTTTAAAATCCAAACATGGATTATATCATTAGAGATTTATCATTAGGCATCTAGTCTTACCCAGCAGAGGGCAGTGGCGTGTTGGTAAAAGAGGGTTTCTACTTAGACTAGACTCTGACTTTTGGAAAAACCTATATTAATTCATAACGGGAGATAAATTCCTTAAATTAATCAAGCTGTCCAAAATAATATATGTACAAACATGATCAACCTTTATTGGCAGTAACAAAAATACACAATGAAGAGTGAAATTACACCATTAAAACAATTCAACTAGCATTCTGGCATTACTATTGGCATAACGTCAATACAAAAATGACAGAAACTCTCAGAAAGACAAAAAACTCTGAGAAAGTATTCTCAGATGTGCTGAGCATCATGTTGAGTGCTGGGCGAGGAAGGCTCTTATTCTCTGCAGAAGCTCCTTCTTTACACTGTCAGGCACCAGCGCTGAGGAACACAAAAGAGTGATAATCATGCTTTTTCGGTGTTGCATTGATGTTGATCACTCACAGATTAATGCATTTAAAAAGTCGTTTCATGTTTGATGACACTTGTTAACTGCTTCGGTGTAACAGAAGTAAGTAAAAACCACCTACCTCTTCCTTTGGGAGTAACTCCAGCGACCAAGTCTTCAACAGTAACATTCTCTATTCCCTTCTCCTTGATCACCTCTGCAATAAACCAATGATACTCCGTCAGAAGTCAACCTCTGAAGTGCATTTAATGCTGGAGACAGATCTGACCAGTGTTGTTACCTTTGCAGAGGGCTTTGAGCTGATCTCTCCAGCCACACTCGATAAGCTTGGCTCGAAGCAACTCCTTTAACCTGAAAAAGCAAAGACAATGTGTTGCATAAATGAAACGCAGCTCGCACTAATGGGATGCATCTAAAACATAGCAAACACTCTATACCTAGACTTTTTAAACACCGTGCATATGACGCTAGGTTTTTTCTACATGATTCTCACATATTTCAACCAACTCATGAAACATTTGTGACTACTCTCAAAAACACATTTAAAGGCAGTTAATACTTCAGAGCTCTTTGAAATTACATTTCTTAAATTTTCAGTTTCAAATCTCAAGTCAGTTTCATACATTAGATGTCCAAAACGGTTACGTAGGCAGGGAACTTTATTGATTTTCAGAGCCGGTTGATGATTATAGACACTTACCTCTCCCTCTCACCCATCTCAATTAACTTCTGGTTAATGGCGGCCCTCATTTGTAATTCTTTGCTCATATTAATCTGAAACAGGAATCGAAAACGATTAACATTAAACATGACGTAATACAGAGCTCAATGCCAGTGCAGCAGACAAAGGGTGTGCCCACTCACAAAACACAATATACACTTCCAATTTTTTACTACTTATTTTTTTAAATATGAACAGACAAAACAGACAATTCGAAGTGCCTTTTTTTACCATTCTCACATTGCCGCTAACGAGCACGGGTAACTCTTTTTTTATGACCCTTGAAAGTAACGTTACCGCCATATCAAGTTAACGTTATAACAGTTATAATGTAATATTATGTGATTTTGTAATACACCTACCAAACACTGACGAAAATAAGCATAATGTTCTTATCGGCGTGTGTGTGGACCTCTCTGCTGTTGTTTGTAGCCGGCCGTTCCGTGCACCGTTTACCTTCCCCACAGAAACACTCTCACAGTCGGAAGGTTCCTAGGTTGTACAGTATAGCGTCTCTTGATGAAGCGAAACGTGGCCTTAACATGTTTTTTCCCCTCTATTACTCTCTTATAATGTTTAATAGTCGCTGAAATAGTGTGCTTGTGGTTAAACATAGACCATAGTAATCCAAATATATGTGGAGGAAACTGTTACGAAAATACACCATGTTTTCACTAAAATGCATTTTTGAAGACATGTTGTAAATTCGTAACATATTCAAATAATCTATCAAGAGGAATTCTATGAATCGATTAATTTTCATTGCATTACTCTACTAAGGCACCTGGAGCAGTGGTTTTAGGCCTGCTGTGATAACAGTTCAAATATTACAGTTAAATAACCCAAGACGTTCAGGTAAACTTTTCTGAAGGCTAGCTAATGTTTGGTGCATTTTACTATAATATTATATTAATTGATGCGAAATTAATATTAATTTCCATATTTAAGAAGGTATCCTGCACCACAAGATGGCGGTGTGTCATAGAGAATGCAACACAAACCCACAAGCAAAGAAAGAAAAGGTAACTCAAAGACTATTTCAGAATAGAACTACAAGAACACAATGTGATAATATCAGTCAAGGAGTTTTATGGCTCTTTTTAGAACAATATGTTATGCTTTGCTCATAAATTCTGTAAACTACTAGAGTTTTTGTAGACATAGGTGAGGCCAAGTATGATTTAGCACACAAATTTGCAAAACTTTCCAGTAGCTTGAAGAGAAGTTTTAATATTCACCTACAAATTTAAAATCTGTAATCTTCTTATTTTGTTCACATTCACATTCAAATGCGAATAGAACAATATGATATGCCAGTCATGTATTATGCTGTTAATACAAGACTTTGCTGTCTAGCCTCAAAAGGCATACAAACGCATAATGCACATATCATAAAAATAGTCTATAGGTCACCTTTTGCGTTTAACATGAGTAGATGTCAGAATTTTCCAGTTTTGGTGAACAATTTCTTTAAATACTTAAAGGCAATCCTTTAGGCCACTGCAACAAATCACCATCATAGAAGACAAATCTGAAACACTTAACTATTAGTTGGATATTTTATAACCCTAATTAAATCAACATGTCTGTGTTGGTCCCCGTGTTGACATTTTGGTTTTCTGTTTCCCTGCACCTTGTTCGGAGTGAAGTTGCAGCGGAATAACTAATTCAGGCTACAACAGCAGCCAGAAGCCCTTCAGTGAAGCAGAAGAAGTCATCCTGACTGGCTGTTTGATCCAGGCAAAACACCTGTGGTTCAGATTAAGTCACTCTCAAAAAAAAAAAAATCAAACAAACAGAACAACCAACAACAACGAATAATTACTTCACTAATACTTACTGGTTTGACTGGACTATGTCAAACAGAACCTGTTTAAATCAATGTTAATTATAATGTCCACTTATGTATACTACTATTCAAGATTGTTTAAGATTGGTACTGTTTAAGTTCATTTTATTTATTTATCTGTGAAATTAATACTTTTATTCAGCAAGCATTAAGTAGACCATAACTGATAGTAAAGGCATTGTCACAAAATGTCCTTTTGAACCTAATATTCATCAAAAGCTTCAAAAAATGAAACGGCAGCAACACCTTTTTCAGTATTAATAACAATTAATACTTGAACATGGAATCAGCATATTAGAATGGTTTCTGAGGGATCACATGGAATTGAAGGCTAAAGTGATGGCATCTCTTGAGTAACTCACAGATATTTTTCGAGGGTAGACTAATTTAGCATTTTTTGATTATACATATATAGGTCTTGGCACCTAATTAGCTGAGAGAGTGCAGTGAATGCATCGATTGAAGTTAGAAAGTGTTGATAAAATTATGTTTTGGGAGAATCAACAGCACCGTGACATATACCTGGACATCCATTTTTGCACTTCACGTCTGCTTTATAATTGCAAATTTTTAAATAATCAATAACGACAGTTGTAGCTACATTCCTAAGTTCTGAAATCAAATGTCTGGTGGTTAAATTAAAATAATTTCCACCCAAATCAGCTAATTAAACCATTGGGGTGTCATAAACCGCTAACAAGTGTGGCGTTGTGCTTTTTAAGGGGCCTTATTATGCTTGATTTGAAGACCCCATGACAGTCTCTTACCATGAATTTGCTCATCTCTAGTTTAATTAAACACTCTACTGAGCTTTCGGATGCCTCATGATTTTTAATTGCCTTTGTTTTACCAACATCTAAGCATCGCAAGCTCTGTGTTGAATGGACTCTGTCTCATGACATTTGCCGTTAACACTTTTCCAGAATTTTGTGTGTTGATTTTTATTGATAGTGACCTGTGTGTGTGTGTGTTGAAGTCATGAACTTAGGCTATTGAGGAGCGAGTGTGCACTTAAGTGGAAATGTCCTGGCCTGACAGAGTGACTGATGGCTTACTAGGTTGGTTATAGAGTCATAGTTTCTCTTTAAATGAGAGAAAAAGGACGGGTTGATTGATTGTGCTCACACGTGAAGTCCAGAAACAGCTTGTCAGTCTGAAAGGTCTAAAAAAGATTGTTCCTTTCAGCTTTTCAAACTTTTAATGCGTTAATTTTCCAAATAAGTAATTAACTGCTGTAATATGAGCTAAACGTAATCTGAAAGTGTTATTAATGCTTTGAGATATGAATTTATAATTAATCATCAAAGTTGTGGAAGTGATAGGAGATGAGCAGTCAAACATGCTCCATTTGCCTGTTTCTCTAGGGCAAATTTTTATCATTCACTAATCATTACCAGTAAAGTGAGAGTGCAGCTGAGCCATGCCTAAGCAGAGACATTTATTGGGATTTTTAATAGAGATTCTCCATGGATGAACAGTATATGTGTCATCTTTGCTAAAGACTGTTACCTGCCGACTAAATAACAGCTTTGCAGGAAGAACCTAAGTTTTAAGCCCCAGGAAAATGGCATATTGGTTTTTTGTCTTTTTTAGGGGTTAAAAGAATCGTTAAAAACAGCTTAATTGTTTCAGGAAGTTTCTCCAGGTGGTGTTTTATGGAAGGGACATGGTGATTCACAATCTCTCTCCTCTACAGCCTGGTGCAGCACTCGATCTGCCACTTACAGCTGCTAATGCCTGGCAACTTCACAGCCGCCATTTAATTTGTCATGAACTGGGGCAATTTGCCTATGTTATATAATCAAGACGTCAGAGTGAAAGACGCAAGAGAAATCATGATCTTGCTTCGCATTATTCAGCAAACAACACCATTTCATGCTGACTTAATGCTGTTTAAGAGCATCAGATGTAAAAAGAAATTTCTAGCTTTAAAGTTTATATATATATATATATATATACATGTAGAGTATTTATATTAAATAATTTCCTGTCTGGTTGGACATATCTGGAGCACATAGTAATTTGATTAATCTGTTTAAACATACTTTATTTTGACAGTGCCCTCTAGTTGCTGGCTCCTGATTATTATTTGAAAAACACTTAAAAAAAACTTTTTTTTTCTTTTTTTTCCAGTTTTATTTAAAATGGAAATACTATAATGGACTGTATTGTAAAATATATACACACACACATGCATACGTATATGCAAAAATTTTCTTTGCTTGAAATTAGATAGTGCTAAAAAAATCAAAGAGGGGGAAAATGCATTTTTTTTTACAAATTAAATATGAATTTATAAATTTAAGTAAATATAAATAAACACTAGAATTACATAAAAATTTTAATGACAAAAGCACACAGTGAATTGACTAAAACCTATTTTTTAAAACCTAAATTTTTTTATGAAAGCTAAAAAATAGATAAAAGAAAAAGTTCTGTCAAATGATCCTAAAGAAAGGTTTTTCTTAATATATGTTTATATATATATATATATATATATATATATATATATATGTAATGTTACATGTCTGTCTTGGTCTCCC
>JAUMHI010000058.1:15827755-15840516 GCA_032359435.1 Enteromius unitaeniatus | reverse complement strand
GTTAACTTGCTCGTTTCCTCCGCTCTTTGCCCCGCTGAGAGGCACAACGGCACGCTTCACAGCGCCCGAGTGTGACAATATATATATATATATATACACAAACACATGCATGTACATATTTAAGAAGTATATGTTACATTTATATATGAAATATATTTATATATATGATAGAAATTATTTTAAATATAAATATATACATGTAAATATTTTCTAAATTTATGCTGTATGTGTGTGTATTTATATATACATAATAAATATACACAATACACACAGATATATTATGTAAACAAAAACTTTTAATTTGGATGTGATTAAATGTGATTAATCCTTTGACAGCACAAAATAATAATACCACACAAGCTACTTCAAAATATGATTAAATACTGTAATAACTAATTAAAAATAATAATATAATAAACAATACAAAGATAACAGTGAATTAGCATTGTCATTACAGTGCTACAATTATACAATTATCTATGGCTTTGTGTGATTTGTCAAATGCCATTTACAATGGTTATTGGCTACACTGTGAGCAAAGCTTGCAGGGAAAAATTCACATACATGTATATCCTGGAAATCCTGTGCTTTGGTCAACCCATTGAGATGGAATGGAAATCCTGGAATTCCTTGGTCCACAAAATGCACATTTTGGAAGCTTTTTTGCAAATCTGTTTGGTAACGCTCATGATGGCCAAATTGCTTAGAGCGGCTTTAAAATGTGTTCGAACCATGATTATGCATAAGAAATTCCACATAGTCATTCCTGACCCAGCTCCCATCTGCTGCATGTCTCAAAAGCATTTGTCAGGTTTCAAAAGCGTGATTATGATACTGAAATAAATGATTCTCAAGTGTTTTCTGCTTTCGCTCATTACCTGATGGCGTTCTTCTCATGAGAGAGGCAGCGATCACAAGAGACAGTCTGAAGATTTAGGGCTCAGGTGGGAACGCTGAAGTGGGGAGGATGCATCCTTCTCATCAGCGACACTCGTTTGCTCCAACTTTAATCAGAGACAACGGGTTTGGTGCAGAATCACTCAATGAGGAACAGAGCATGCGGTAGCATTCATTTGATGATTATGCGTAAGCTGCTGTGGGAAACTGGTGATTGTGTCATTGATGAAATCTTGTTTGAAATGTAGCGGTAAAGTACATCCCTTCAGAGAAACTGCACAGTGTACTCGAGTCTGGCATCGAGGCTGTCACTGACCATCAATTCCTGAGCTTAATTAACAGGGAATCTGAATGCTTTCCATAACCCTGATACTCCAGAATAACCCCAATCTCATAACTCATCCATCTGCTGCATCAATCCAGACAGTAGCTGTTTTTTTTTTTTTTTTTGAGTCCCTTGTGTGCTTCATATCTATTCTCAGCAGCTAATCTGAAAGCTACAAATGAGTTTCTCCCAGTGAGCACCTGAAGAGAAACAATTGCTTAAGTTAGAGTCATTGCTTTGATTTTCTAGTAGTGCTTGGCCACCTGCAGCTATGCGATGTTGTTGCATACTTAATGAAGTAAGCCGACTCTGAATTTGAAATGAGGGACTCTGTTGTGGTCGATTGAAATGCTGTAAATAAATCCTGAGATGACAAACATCAGTGCATGAGAGAGGGAATTTATGAGGGCAGCTTCCGCTTCAAGTAGTTGATCAAATGGAGGGCCGTTTTGAATACAGTCAGCATCAGCACCACAGCTTAAGTGCTTCAATATAGCAGATGTGTTCAAACTAAAATTGAGGTGAGAGCTCTTTTTAAGATCTCTGTGTGTTGCCACCTCCAGAATCAGTCAATATTTTCACCGTCTCTCTGGTGTTGGGGTTACTGATCTGCAGTTGATGATGTGAGTGATGATAGACTCATTTTCTTTCTGTTTCAGCTGTCATTCTTTTTTGGTTGCTTGAGTCTACACCATGTACAAACACCAATCACACTGTTAGAGCACTCTAACAGCGTGATTGCCCCTGCTCTTTTTGTGGAATATTTGTAGTGTTGTAGTAGCAGTAATGTTGGAGAGTAACTAAATGTAGCTTTTCCAGCTTTTCCTTTACCTGTTATGTAGTGATAGAGTTGTCTTGACTTGTCACATAGTGTTACATTGGTCTAGTAGAATGTCTTTGTATTTAATATGCAGTGTTGTAAAGTTCAGTTTGTATGAATTAATTGCTTTGTTTGGACACACTCTGAAAAATATTTTTATAATGGCATCCATAGAACCATTTCATTGCACAAAAGGTTCTTTATTGTGGAAAAATGTTCTTCGGTTTATTAAAAATATTCTTCAAACCAAGAAAAAAATGGTTCTTTTAAAGGGATAGTTCATCATTTGATGTTTATCTGCTTAGCCCCAGGGCAAGATGTAGGTGACTTTGTTTCTTCAGTAGAACACAAATGAAGATTTTTAACTCAAATCATTGCAGTCTGTCAGTCATATAATGGAAGTCAACGGGCACCAAACCTTCCAAAGCTTTGAGAGTCAAAAAAAACAAAACATGCACAGACAAAAAAATTAAACCCTGCGGTTCATGGAGATACATTGAGATGTTAAGACACAAAACTAATGGACTGTTCAAAAAACTGAACAGTATTTATATCAGTTTTTACCTTTATACACAGACTGCAACGGTTTGAGTTAAAAATCTTCGTCTGTGTTCTACTGAAAAAACAAAGTCACCTACATCCTGCCCTGGAGCTAAGCAGATAAACAAAACATTTTTCATTTTTGGGTGAACTATCCCTTTAAGAACTGTTTGTAAAAGTTCTTTAGGAAACCCAAAATGGTTTGTCTATGGCAACCTTTTGAAATGAAACAATGAATTTGAAAACGACGTTTTTGTCTAAAAACGCTCCGCGTCCACACTATTGTTTTCTGAAGAGTTGCTCATCCACGCTAAAATGACAGAAAATGCTTACGTTCCTATATTGCGCATGTGTGAAATGTAAAACGATTCGATATGCGTCATTTCCATCTGCCGTTTATTTACTTACATTACGTCTTCTTTGAAGAAAAGCTATCTGGAGCATGTACAAACTGATAGGGCTGTCAAAATTAAGAGAAAACAAAACAACTGCTGTCCAATGCTGTCCTCCATCAGCTGAATTGGTCACATGACAGCATCATATGACTAAAATGCGTCATCGTTTTCAAAAGCCTCCATTTTCACAGTTCACACTGCGACACAAAAACTGCGTTTTCAAATTTATCCACTTTGGAGAGCGTTTTCATAAAGCTCAGTTTTCCTTGACAAAAATGCCGTCTCAGTGTGGACGGAAGGCCAAAACAGAGAGAAAAAGATGTGTTTTCAAACTAAAACGTATTAGTCTGGACATGGCAGACAAGAGTGTAGTAGCTGCGTTGCTGTGTATTTATTGCTTAATAAACTTTATTTTGTAATTGACTTTCTTTATCTTTAATATCAGACTTGTGTCTTTATCAAAATTGTAACTATATTTCGCAGTGTGACTTTATTTAAACTTCTACATTAAAACATGTGCGGCTTGTGTAGCAAAGTGCATTTAAGAAAAGTCGTTTTAATGTAGTTTGCCAATTTCAAGTGGTTTCTTGGAGATTAGCAAGCTAAACTTTTAAAAAAGCTTTTCCAATATTGGATGGAGGGTTCATCATTTGATAATGCCAGCTAACACTGTAATGTGGGACTCCAACGGTGCCAAATGACTACTAATTCTTGCTTTCAGATAATCATAGCTGAACATTGGATGAGATTCTTTTGGGAGGGTGGCAAAGCCTGGAAAAACAGCCAAGTTTGGACTGTGGCTGGTTTGCAAACTGCCATGTCATTTTTCATGTAGCTGTGTGGAGCGTCAGAGATGGACCGAGGATATTTCTCATGTCTTGCTGCTTACTGTCGATTGGGTAAGCGGCAACACTGCCCCTAAAAGAATTCATCAATTGAAATGGAGTTTCCATTAAGAGATAGAGCTACATTAGCTAAATGCAGTCAGCTGGTATTTTATGAGTTTTGTAACATGCCAGAACTGAGCAACATTGCAGTTTACTAGATAATTAGTTCATTAGCATGCAAGCTGAATAGCTTCTTTTAATGCCAGATCCTCTGGTCACATAAATGACAAGTTGGTATAACACAACTTCTGGTAATTTCCTATTCATTAAAATAACATATATGAGACTGGAATACACCAGCGAGTATATAAAAAATATAGACCTCTTCTCAGTAGGCTATAGTACACACTCTTGTGGATGAGTACATGTGGAAATATTGTCTGAATGTAGGGTGTATGTGAGGAGTTGTGACATACAAATGAGAATTAATTACCATGAATGCAGCAAATAACCTTTAGGGTTAGAGAGGTTTGTGGGCTCCAATAATAAGCAGCAGTGTCCTCAAACAGTGCTTGATCTTTAGGCCAACCAAAGTTCTCCAGTGTTTTGGAGAGAAGATTTTCACTAATGGTTTATTGATGATCTTTCTTAGTCTGTGTTTGGAGAAGCTTTGTTGCTGCCAAAGTGATTGATCTTGGGTGGAGACTCTGATTGTGCTAAATGAGCTTAGGTCAGGAAGGCTCATGCGACTAATGCATGAATTTTCATGGAGGTTCAATTATTAAAACAAAACAAAGGTTTCGGAGTGGAAGTCTAACAGGTGGATCGATGACTGCAATTGTGAGTACAAGTATTGGTAGTATTAGTAACTGTTTCTTGCTTCCAGAAGAACTCTGTGAGACCTACAGTTTGCATGTGTGTGCGTATATAGTGCTTTATTAAACTTGACTTAGTATGGACATCATTGAAAATAATATTTAAAAACTAATGAGGCAAATATAGATTCAGTAACTGCTTTAAAGGGATGTCAGTGTGGTCAATTAAATTAATTCTATTCAAGGTCAATCAATTAAATGATTAATTGTTAATGCTGCAAAACAGGATGTGCAAATACCACTCAAAACCAGATTTCTTACTCGAAGGGATTTCATTAAAAAAAACAGGCTAACAATGCTTTGTGTATGAGAGAAAAAATGGGTTAGCATTTGTTACAAATGTGACCATGCTTTTGCACTCATGCTTCTGCATGGTAGCTTACATTTAAAGCCATACACGGCTTTGTGTTCTGTTTTGTTGGTTAGTCACGAATTTCCACAAATTTAGTCATGTTTATTGTTTCTTTTCCCACATCCTCACTGTCTCGCCCTCTAATTTCGCAGGTTTATTTTATTGTCATTCACATTTAATCACTGTTTTCAGATTTTTCAAATTTCGATTTATTTATTCAATTTATTTTCATAGTATTATTTTCACCAAAGATCCAGCCCTGTCACTGTCACAGCGAGCAGCCCAAAATTAAGCTTCATGACCATCGACAGTTGTAATTGATCAATAAATCGATGGATGATTAATCGCTGATATCCCTAACTTTTAAGAAAATTATTTATGATTTATCTTTTTGATTTAATGTTTGATTCTAATAAACAGTTTAATCATTTAAGACTTTTTTTATTGGACACAATGTTCACAAAAAAATCAGCTTATTTTAACACAGGTTATGTTTGGGTGTGCTTGAGTTGTTCATGGTTGTCATGTCTTTTATTTTGTGATCTGATTCTGTTTGTTGTGTCATGTTTCCCTTGCACTCATGTCTCTTCGCTATTGGTTACCTTGTTCTTTGTGTCATGTTCTGATTGGTTGTCCTTGTCATTGTGTCATGTGTTCATTGGTTTGTTCTTGTCATGTGACTGTCATTGTTCTGTATATACAGTGGGTATGGAAAGTATTCAGACCCCTTTAATTTTTCACTCTTTGTTATATTGCAGCCATTTGCTAAAATCATTTAAGTTATTTTTTTCCTCATTAATATACACACGGCACCCCATATTGACAGAAAACACATAATTGTTGACATTTTTGCAGATTTATTAAAAAAGAAAAACTGAAACATCACAGGGTCCTAAGTATTCAGACCCTTTCCTCCGTATTTAGTAAAAGCACCCTTTTGATCGAATACAGCCATTAGTATAATTTACATTTAGGTCCTAAGTATTTAGTAGAAGTAGAAGTAGTAGTAGTTTTTGATCTAATACAGTCATGAGTCTTTTTAGGAAAGATGCAACAAGTTTTTCACACCTGGATTTGGGGTTCCTCTGCCATTCCTCCTTGCAGATCCTCTCCAGTTCTGTCAGGTTGGATGGTAAATGTTGGTGCACAGCTATTTTTAGGTCTCTCCAGAGATGCTCAATTGGGTTTAAGTCAGGTCTCTGGCTGGGCCATTTAAGAACAGTCACAGAGTTGTTGTGAAACCACTCCCTCATTATTTTAGCTGTGTTCTTAGAGTCATTGTCTTGTTGGAAGGTAAACCTTTGGCCCAGTCTGAGGTCCTGAGCACTCAGGAGAAAGTTTTGGTCCAGGATATTCCTGTACTTGGCCGCATTCATATTTCCCACGATTGCGGCTGCCACCACCATGCTTCACTGTTGGGACTGTATTGGACAGGTGATGAGCAGTGCCTGGTTTTCTCCACACATACTGTTTAGAATTAAGGCCAAAAAGTTCTATCTTGGTCCCACCATACCAGAGAATCTAATTTCTCACCATCTTGGAGTTCTTCAGGTGTTTTTTTTAGCAAACTCCATGCAGGCTTTCAAGTGTCTTGCACTGAGGAGAGGCTTCCATCGGCCACTCTGCCATGGAGCCCAGAATGGTAGAGGCCTGCAGTGATGGTTGACTTTCTACAACTTTCTCCCATCTCCCAACTGCATCTCTGGAGCTCAGCCACAGTGATCTTTAGGTTGTTCTCTATATCTCTCACCAAGGCTCTTCTCCCTCGATAGCTCAGTTTGGCCGGACGGCCAGGTCTAGGAAGGGTCCTTGTCGCCCCAAAGTCTTCCATTTAAGGATTATGGAGGCCACTGTGCTCTTAGAAACCTTAAGTGCAGCAGAAATTTTTGTACCCATGGCCAGATCTGTACCGTGCCACAATTCTGTCTCTGAGCTCTTCAGACAGTTAATTTGACCTCATGATTCTCATTTGCTCTGACATGCATTGTGAGCTGTAAGGTCTTATATAGACAGGTGCGTGGCTTTCCTAATAAAGTCCAATCAGTATAATCAAACACAGCTGTACTCAAATGAAGGCGTAGAACCTCAAATCTCAAGGATGATAAGAGGAAATGGACAACACCTGAGTTAGATATATGAGTTTCACAGCAAAGGGTCTGAATACTTAGGACCATGTGATATTTCAGTTTTTCTTTTTTAATAAATCTGCAAAAAATGTCAACAATTCTGTGTTTTTCTGTCAATTTGGGGTGCTGTGTACATTAATGAGGAAAAAAAATAACTTAAATGATTTTAGCAAATGGCTGCAATAAGAGTGAAAAATTTAAGGGGGTCTTAATACTTTCCGTATCCACTGTATTTGGCCATTGTTGAACCTTGTCACATATTAATGTTGTAATCCACTGTCAGTGAGTTTAGTCTTTTCATGCCAAGTCTATGTCAAGTCTGTTTCAAGTCTGTTTTAAAGGGGTGTTTGTTTGTGCATGTAGCCCACAGCACTAAAAAAGTGGTAGCCTGCAACTGTACCTTAAATAGCTATTTTTCAACTGAATAATTGATTTTTGTCAGTATAAATGATTCCAGGGTTATTCAGTGATGTTAAGTGATATTTTAGACTTGAATACAACCAATGAAGTAAAATGCTGCAATTTTCAGGTTGCTGTTTTTTTCAGCATAGATGGACATGTTTGAGTGGTCTGTTCAGGTCTCTTGCAACATTTTGCACATATCACAATATTTAGCTCAGAAATCTTAAAACATGGCATTTTTTTCATTTCACTGCCCTGCTTTTCATGCTTTTAAACTGAAACTACTAAAACATGAATAGCACTCTTTTACGTATTGCAGACTTAAATGCATCCGTTAGTGCAAGAATTCATAGCAAGCGTCTTGAATTGTTGTGTGTTCCATGGTACAGAGTTGGTCATGTTTTTGATATCTACATATTTACATTTAGTTCAGTAAGGGCAATCTAAGTGACTAGAAGGGCTCGTCATTTGCTTTTGGAGATAAAGAGTACATAGATTACAATCAATAGTGTTTACACAAGATTTCTGATGACGATAAAGACATAGATCTCTATGACCTGAATTGGTCTCTATTCTTTCTTAATAGTAAAAGAAACATTGTACACTAACCACACCTTCTATTTAAATGTAATTTACAGCTGTCCTACTCTTCAGATGCTCAGCCTTTGTTTGTGGCAACATGTGCAGGTTGTCAGAATTGCTTTCAACTTGGCCTTGATGAAAAAACATTCTCACAGTCCAATATTACATGACCTTGTAGGTGACTTTTGATGAAATGTGACTGTCAAGAAAACCAATGTAAATGTAAACTAGTCCATTATAGTAGACTAATATGTCGTAAGGTGATTTCGCCAAAGCATCTATTCCAGTGGTGCTTTTGTGGATATAATCCAATTTGATCCAGTTAATAAAATTTAATGTATTCATTCAGTTTAATCAAATACTGTCCAGTGTGAGAGAGCCAATAGGCAATTAACGGAAATATCTCCATTAAAGGAAGTTTCTCTGTTAAAGAAATAGATTCTTGACTGCCATTATTTACAATACTTTTAATTGTATTTTGTTACGCAGCAGAAAGTTTATTTCTTTCTTTCTTTCGTTCTTTCTTTCTTCTTTTTATTTCTAGATCAGTGCTTCCATTCTGAAAATGGACTGAGAAGTGTATTGCTTCATCTTTGAAGAACCACACAGCTCTCAGTGCAACCCTTGAGTGCACTGATCACCTGCTTTTGAGACGTGCTGCTGTAATCACACTGAATGATGGTGTCAGTTTCTCTATGGGGACTGAATGTCGAAACCCAGAGCGATTCGCCTCCCATTCAAAACATCACCGGCAGACATTGATTAATAACCATTGGACCGTAAAGAGTCAAAGGACTAGAAAGTGAATTGCTGCCTATTGCGTTGCTGTATTCCCGCAACCACTTACTTAGCGCTTGTTGGCTTCCAGAAGAAGCAATGTTATTTGTTAATGGTGTTTATATGATGAGTCCTAATTTAAAATATCATTACTAGAATTATAAGGCTTATTATAAAACCTAGATGTTTTTGTTTTTCCAAATATAGCACAAAAGCACACATATTCTTCTTAGAAAGATAAAAAAAACCCGCCTCAAACCTAATATCACCTGCTTATTTTAGCCGGTTTATGATGGTGGCCAAGCTGGTGCTCAGCAGGTCAGATGGCTTGTTATCAAAAACCTCTCTGAACCAGCAAAACACCTGGTTTAAGATTTTTCCTCCATAAGAGCAGATCTTTTAGAAATACATCTGCCTAAAAAAAGTGCCATGCCTCTACAAAAATGATCATTTACAAATTAAAAAGATTCTTTGATTTGAATCTTCAATCCAGCATTACTAGACTTCAGAAGAACTCAATGATTGCTAGTATTGATTTCAGACCATTCTTGGTCACAGCATAAAAAAAAAACCATTACAGCGCTGCTTAGGGTTAAATTCACTTCTACTGCTTGACTGAACATGTTAAGTCAATTTTTGTATGTAATATTACAGAATATTTACCTTATATATGATACACATGTACTGTGGTTCTAGTATTCTGCACAAGGTACTTCAAAGACCAAAGGGCTTTTTGTTAGTTTTTTAGTCAATAGTCTATTAATATGAACCATGCAATAAAATTCTCATTTTCTTTCTCTCATTTTCTAACCTTGCAGCATGTTTATAACAAAAAGGAAACTGCTTCAACTAACCACAGCCACAGATGAACTTTTCCCCATTAAATTAATATGTTGAGAGCTTGAAATTGAGTCATCTGTTCTTGAGAAATACGTTTTATCAGCAGCAAGAGGAGTCATTTTAAATGAAGTTGTGTTTTTTTTTTTTGCAATGCCAAATTCATGCTGACTAACATGAGCAGTGTTGTTTGGGTTGATTGGTGTAATCCCACATGAAGTCAATTAATATTTTTGTACTTTGCCAAATAATTAGCTTTTATGTTCCCCTTTGTGAAAAAAAATTTAATCCTTTAAGAAGTCATTTTTTTCAAACCGTGCCTTTTTTTCTTATTTTATTATATTTTTTAAAAGAGAACATTTTGTCAGTGTTTGCATGGCATCCATCTGGGGTATGTGTGTGTGACTGACGTCAAATGACTGTAAACAAAAGATGGAAAGTACAAAAAGACCAATGTTTAATATCCTCTTGTTGTTCCCCTCATCAGTGCCTTTTCATGCTGTTCAATACGTGAGATATGAAAGGAGGGAAGTTGTTTACCATCCCTCCTTCCCTCTGACTCTCTCTCTCTCTCTCTCTCTCTCTCTCTCTCACACACACACACTACATGCATATTTTTCACAAACACTCTTTCCTTCCTTTGAACTCCAAAAGCTCACATCAGAACTACAAAACTGTTGCGTTCACTCGCAGTGTTGCCATAGTGACCAGATGACGGCTAATGCTAACTTGAAAAGACATGCTCCCATTTAGTTAAAGGCTTCTCTATGATTTCTCTGTACTTGGAAATCATGAAAACCTGCTCAATCCCCCCCCCCCCCCTTTTGTTTCTGAATGCAAATGGAATACAACACTATAAAAATAAAAGCCTCCTAAAAACATATTTACTGGAGAAGGAAGATCACATATTAAGATGCACTTAAATTGTTGTATTATTTTGTTAATATTTATTATGTTTTGTAAATGATGAATATTTTATAAGCAAATTTTCCATTTGTTTTTACTACTCAATTTGTAGGATTTTGTAGGAAACGTTGTCAAATTAATGTGTAAGAAAAATAAACAGAAATCTGAAAGGAATTTTGTGAAATATACTGTATTATGCACAATTAATTCTCAAATCTTAATTAAGTATGTTTTTTGAGACACTCCTCCTTTGCCAAATGAATCATAGTTGTTGTCTAATTAAGAGAAAATTGCAGTCACTATTCACTCTTAGTTTGAATGACAGCTGTGTGATATCTGCTGCAGTTCAGTTCATTTTTAGGTAAAATGGATTTGAGACAAGCTTCTAGGTCGAGCGTTAGTCTTCTTTTGTACCATTGCAAAGCTCCTTGTGAAATGATGGCTTACATTATGGACAGCAGGCTGAAACCGGGAGATAAGGGCTGTTTGGAAGGGCCTTTGACTGATTGTGCCATTTATAATAGAGCCATTGAACGGACTGAAAAGAGCAAAGAGTATACTAAGTTTCTCACTCCACACTCTTTGTATTTTCAAAACAAACTGCTAATGGTTATATGGTTTAAAGGATTTAACCAAAAGTCTTTCAATAATTATATTATTGCCATAACAATTTGAGTTGAAAAGCTGAATTGGACAGTTTAGAATGTCTTTGAATTTGATTTGTCCCTTTTTTAATCACATTGATTAAATTTTCAAGCCTGATTTAAAAAAAATATTTGAGACAGACTGCAAATACTTCAATGTGAACAAACAAACAGGGGGCTGTATGTATTTTCTTGTGTGTTCTTCTCATGTTTTGATTGTCACACTAATTGCTGCTCTTAAACACCAAATGGTGGCTTAATGCTCACAATCAGACTAATATCACAAAGATGCCATGATATTTATGCTATAAATGCCACCTGTCTTCCTCGCAGTTGCCATCCGGAGGCCACGCTACGAGAGAATGTTTTAATAAGAGTAGATTGAGACATGGAGGAAGTAAACATTAGCCATCTGGAAGCACCACACAGCATTCAATGGTCCCCTCATTTAGTTTGCCGTATCGATTAGTTATCTCCTATCCTGGAAAAGGTGTATAGCTGACACACACACACACACACACACACAGAGGGAGAGAGAGCAGCAGAAAAATTATTAGCACTGTTAGCAAACACATACAATATATCATTAGCAATTAGGATAACATATAACTGAAAGAAGTCAGACTAGAGATTATGTAAAGCTGTTTACTGTGAAGCATGTCTGGACAATCTCACAACTTGTCGTCATAATCTTCACGGCCCTTATCGCTCACGAAGTGCTGCAGTACTATTGAGCTGCTTGCCTGATATGGCACCATAAACACATAGGACAGGAAACTTCTGACATAATATTTCTTAAACAAACATGAACTACTGTCACAGTGAATCCAAGCTAATGCGGCAAAATCCAAACCACCCAGGTCACAATCTATCGGTTCTGACAGAAAGAATGAGAATGTAAACCATCTGATTTAAAAATAAATTTTTCCACAGTCGACTGCGCAAACAGCAATAACCTTATGCACCTGTGCTCATGTGATTATATAACATGTAACAGATATTTGGGGTTGGTTGCTGTTTTCTACACTACAGTAGTCAGTCGTTAAGAAAGCTTGTTTCAGCAGTGAAATTAAAACAATAAAAAAGGTAATTGCACATTCTTTTCTCACAATTTTAAGGGAAGTGAGAGAAAATTGCAAAATAAAAAGCTATAAAATGGCAATTACAATTTCTTTTTTATTCTGCAGCAGAAACACATTTGCCAGGCTATGGAAAACTCAATCTAAAAAATAAAGACTGAGTTTATATCTCACAATTTCGATGTACCTTTTTCTGAATTGTGAGATAGAAAGTCGCAATTACTGTTTTCATGTATTTTTTATTCTGTGGCAGAAACGTCTCAGGTTACGACTGTAACCCTAGTTCCTCGAAGGAACTCGCGCCGCGTCCAGAAGACGCTATGGGGAACGCCTCCAGCGTGACGGCTCTGAACAGTGTGTAGAATCAAACCAATGAA
>JAUMHI010000058.1:15811516-15826875 GCA_032359435.1 Enteromius unitaeniatus | reverse complement strand
AGAAAGTTGAGAGACACAAGACCCAACACTCTGGATGAGCTTAAGGCCGCTATTGAAGCATCCTGGGCCTCCATAACACCTCAGCAGTGCCACAGGCTGATTGCCTCCATGCCACGCCGAAATTGAAACCATTTCATTGAAGCCAAATCATTTCTGCAAAAGGATTCCCGACCAAGTATTGAGTGCATAACTGAACATAATTAACATAATTCGTCAGTACGTTGTTTTACTTCTTCCTTGGTGTTTTAAGAGGCTGCTCTTGTCGTCACCACGTTGAAATGCGCACAAAGTAGTAGTTGTAGTCCTAGCAAGCAAGTCAGTAGTGTTTTTCTGGTGGAAGTAAGAGGATAAAGGAAATTAAAAAAGGAAACAAAAAAAATGCTTAAAGTGTTATGCGCAAGACGAAGCGGCAGAGCGTCAGTCTCTGCCAGAAATCCCGGATAAATATTGGTGTGGCTTTTCCAAGATAGAAGGCGCTCATGCGGGAGAAGTGTTTTCATGTCTTGTTGTGCATTATATATATATTATATATATATATATATATATATATATATATATATATATATATATATATATATATATACACTACATGTAATCTTTTAAACCTTTATTCTGATCTTGTCATATTTGTACTGTGAATGGTACTCCTGTCACCTTATCATTTGTGTGCATTTAGGTGAATTTGTCATTGATCTTTCATTGTTCAAGAGACCTTTTCATCCAGGTCTCAAGTGATAATCTTCCTGTTCATTGTACTACAGAGGATGATACATTTTAGCAAGGAGGTCCTAAGCCCCCCTGTGATTCAGTCACTTGATCCTGCTTAATGCCATTGGCACTCACACTCAAATTTGGAGATTAAGCCTCTTCTGATGACAAAGAACAGATGATGTAAACAAAAGCCTCCGCCAAAACACGCTTCACTACATCTTAGTTTCTGGAAGAGGTGGATATTTTTTGTCAAAACTTTGTTTGATTGGCATCCATTCAGAATTTTTTTTCCCCCCAACCGATATCAAGGAAGGTTTTGTTTCTCGACAGTTTGTGCACTACAGGCTATTAATAGTGACATTACAAAGCTAAATTGCTTTAGACATTCACTCGTGTGAAAAATTCACAAATACCTTTCTCATTTCACTCCTTTTTCTCTCTCTTCCTCTTTTTTGCTCGGCACATTTAGTTTTTCTCTCTCTTTTTCTCACCTTTTATTAACAAAGCTGTGGGTAATAAAACAAAAATAAGATGGAAATTACTGTAAATGACAGGATAACATAAATTTCAGGGTAGACATTTATGGCAAGCAGATCTGCCTGAATGCCTGGGGCAGAAAATGCAGCTGAATTATTTCTGTGTTTCTTTCTCTGTGATTTGTTTATAACATGTGAGTTATTCACATTTGAGTCTGAATAAGTCTAATTACCTATTGTTCTCAGTATTCTCTAGCTGAATATATTATTGGTGTTAAAAGAGCAACAACAATATAATGTGATATTGTGTCTCACACACCACATAACATGAAAAACAAAAGGATATTTATAGAGCAATCAGCTGCACATTGCATAACAATGCTATATTATGTAAAATTATTAAACAATAAGCTTCTTAATTTGTTGTTAAAAAGTCAAAGCTAATTGTTAAAGTCTCATGGACTTGGACTGCTGCATTCAGCTTTCAGGACCATGTCGTCCGTTTTATTAAACTGCTTTCAAAAATAAGCACACAATTATATTGCACTTTTGAATTATGGCCTGGTCCTGTAAGACAGATAGCTCACACAAAAATGCAAATTGTCATCTTATTATTATTTATAACCTGTCTGACTTATGTTCATCAATAGAACATATTTTGAAGAACAATGGTGTACCAAACAAGTTGACTTCCATTGTATTTTTTGTGGGAACTGAAACTGCTTTCAAATGATTTAAAATATACACATTTAGCATTCATTCATTTAGCATTCTGTATATTCTTTTGTTTTCCACCGAGTAAATTACAGGATGTTATTTTTGGGTGCACTATCCCTTTAAGGATGCCAACAGATTTCGATTTGCAGGGTTTTAGCCTAAAGACGTAGTTTGTTTTCCTTGGTACGTTGTTGTTGTTTTTTAGGATGTTGAAAGTTTACCCGACATATCAAGTTTCAACTCCTGACAGATGAATGCTTATGGGTTTGCTATCTGTCAGGAGACACTGTCTGACTACAAAAACAAAACAAGCTTACCTGACAAAACACACAATTTGGTAGGAGGTAGAAGTGGGATCTAGTGAGCAGATAAGCCCTTGTTAGAACAAAGAACCAAAGTACAAGCCAAATTTGCAGTCCTGCTTTTGGCAACTCTTTCAATCACAAATGGGTGTATACAGCAACCATTATAAGTGTCTAAACGCAACCTGTGCACTTTATGTTTAGTAAATGGAGTGTCTGGAAGTCATTAAGGTGTTTGGTTAGGACACACATGAGCCTGGGTGGCATTAGTCCACTTGGGTGGTCCACTTAAAGTTATCTTAGAAACTTAAGACGACATTAAGGGTGAGTAAATGATGACAGAACTTTCATTTTTGGTTGAAATATTAAGGATACTGACACGTAACCATAATGCAGCCTCTCTCTTTTACACGCATACGCAATTAAGCTGGAGTCACGGTGCCTCACCATGTCATCAAAGCAGTGCAATATAAATGGATGAATAAAGAGTTAATCCAAGTGTAAACCTCTGAGACATTGCAGGGAATTGTTTTTTGTTTGCGACTCGTTACAGTTTTTCCTCTGTAGCCATCTGCTAAAGTCAGTAACTGTGTAGTCCCTGGAGCCATGTTTATTCAAAGCCTGTAGTTTGCATCTCTTAAGACATTTGTTTTTTTTTGCAAACAGGTTTGAGTTGATGAAGCTTGAGGGTTCAGGTAAATGTGCAATATTTCCCTTTTAATTATTTTAATTATTTCAATATATATTGGATTATCTAAAATTAAGCAATAGCCCTTGATTTAGTTATTTATTTATTTTTTTAACCCTTTTGCTTTCTTTTGCAAATGTATTGTTATTTTTTTTTTTATTGTTTTTTTTGTATATATATTTAAAACAAAATTTCCTTAAATTAAGCAACAACCCCACAGTTTATTTTTGCTCTTTTTTTGCACATTTGTTTCCACATTTAATTCAATTCTTTGTTATATTTAAAATGAAAATTGTTGCCACTGATAGCCTCGTTAGCAGTGCATCAACATGTCAACGGTAACACTTTACAATAAGGTGTCATTTGTTAACATTAGTTAATGCATTAAGTAAAATGAAAAACAATGAACAATACTTTTATTACAGTATTTATTTGTCTTTGTTAACATGAATACATTTGTACATGCTGAAATTAACATTAACAAAAATTTATGATTGCTATACAAATATTGTTCATTCGTTAACTAATTGCATTGTGAATTACTTACCAAGCTTGCTGCTTTGTTTTTTACAAACGTATGAGATTTGATAATTCACTTTTTTTGGTTAATTGAATTATTTGAATAATATTTAATCTATGTAAAATAAAGCAACACCCCTTAATTATTTAGTCCCCCCTCTTCTTTCTCTGGCTCTTTTCCTGTTCGTCAGAGTGCTGTGAGATCTAAATCTGTCTTTTCTTAACTGCTATAATTTTGCTTTCTTGTTTATATGATTGCATATGAGGCCAACGTAAATGTGCACTTGTTTCATTTTCAGTTTTTATTTAGTTTACCTTGTTAAATATTTTTTTTAATTATTTAATTAAACATCACCTTACCATCTGCTCTCAGATACACACTTGTTAGAAAATATTGCGATTTCGCGGCCACTTGCAAATGCATTTAATTCTGAGTTGAGTGGCAGTGTAAGAGCAGGCCTGCTGGTCCAGCGCTGTCGTCTCCTGCAGCTGTGTCCTGATGCACGCACTTCACTGAGAGGCTTATCAGCAGTCCACCTCTGCTCCTTTTCCATTCCATTAACATTTAATGCTGTCATCCCCGTCCTCTGATAAGCACATCTCCCCCACACCGAGTTGATGAAGGCCACTCACCCACCACACTTACTGATACTCTTTTATTTGATCGTATGAATGCACTATTAAGAGATGGAGAGGGAGAATGGGTTTGGAGGTGAAATTAAAATGGATTAAGTTTAATGAGTTCTCATGATCTTTATGCAACCGTCCAAGTAACACATGGTCGACACATATTTTTTTTTCTAATAAAATGATGTGATTAGATAATTACAATGCCGGACCCATGGCAACATGGTCACCATATTATATGTATTTTTCTTTTTTATGCTCTCTTTATCTTCTTTCATCAGTGAGGAGAGGTCAGAATCGGTCGTTTCAATTGCTGTGGTTATTATGATGGCGATGGGTTGCCTCGCTCAAATCTCCACTCGACTGATTTCTGTGGTGGTGGTAACAGCATCCATAGCGGCACACTGCCAGCTAGCATCGATTCAGATAGACCTGACATTTTAGCCCGCGCTGTGGCAATGTGACAATAACAAGAATGCCCACATCATGCGCTTAGCAGAAGGCTTCAGTGGTCGATTTGGCATTGTGCTGGTTCTCTTCTGTGTTTTTGGAGGTCAAAACGGTTCTGTTTAGTGCAGGAGTGTGTGCAAGAGAATCTAAAACTCGCCAATAGTCTTTTGTAAATCAGCCTCCCCCACAATGGAGCACTGTGGCATTTTTTTAAACCTCTTTTCTTTATTAGTGTTATTTTATTACACTTTAAAATACATTGTTGCTTTAAATGATTGAAAGAAATAGTTAATGTGAAATGAAAATTCGGCTGTTCAAAACTTACATGGAATTAATTCTTCTGTGGGACACAAAAGGTGCATTTTGGAAGAATGTCAAGGATTCAATAAGTACTAAGGTCAAGTGAACCAGTACTTGGGTCAAGCTCCAAAATGACAAAAAGCACCATAAAAATATAGCACAGATGGTCAGCATGACTCTTTTACTATATCCAAAAAGTCTATATTGGGTCCTCACAACTTGAACAGAATGAAAAGTTTCTAAAATGAGTTTACTGTTCTCACCTCCGCTCTAGCTCTTTTCATTTTGATATTAAGAGAATAGAAAATGTATTATGTGTGGATGAATTAGATCTTTTCAATCATTGATTTTAACTGGTTCATAAAAATCACTGAATGGTTAATTGGTTGATTGAACTGAAACTCCTTGGAAGGGGGTTGCAGTGAATAATGACTTAAATTTTAGTCCGTTAATCATGCAAAGCAATTATACTAAATGGCTTTAGAAGACACGGAATATAGAGCACAAGTTTATGATAGTTTTTGATGCTTTTGCATTTTTTAAGCTTCAAATCACCAGTGTCTATTCATGATAATTACATGGACAAGAATGACCAATATGTTATTTAAATATGAACAGACATGTTTGAAACATGCATGAGTAAATAATTGAATGTGATTTAATATGCAGTGCTAGGAAGGTTACTTTGGAAGTGTAATAGCGTAGAGATTACTAGTTACTCTATTTAAAATCTAAGAGGCAGTGTTTATTTTAACACTTTATTTAAAGGTGTCTTACTAAAATAGTAAAATGTTTACTATTTTAACAACAATTAATTATGCATGATTACATGAAGTCCCTTTTAAAAAGGCTTGGAAAAGTAACTGTAGTTACACTTTTTTTTCTTCAGTAACTGTAATAGATAACAGTTACATGTAACTTTACTCCCCGACACTGAATATGCATAGCAATATGTCAGCTAATTCTAAATTGGTTTCCAATCATCTGTCTGACCTGTAGCGGATGAAGGGGGAACCTATTTCAAAACAGTAATTGTTTTTGCTGCTTTGTAGAGCGACAGAAACGATACACGTATGCTGTAAATTGATGGCTACTGTATTTGTCCTGGCAACACTGTGGGTGCTGCGGTGTCATAAATATGCCAGTGTTTGTTTGGAGAGCCGATCATTCCCAGCGGCGTAATTTATGAATTCTGGTAAGACGAGCTGTACTTTGAGATTTTCATGTCATTTTACCACGTAGGAGAGGTGTGATTGGATTATTGGCTGACAGCAGAATCCATGTAATGCCCACTGAATACTGAATGAACATGACAAATATACTCTGAAAAACACTTTAACGTGACCTTTAACCATTTTGGATCATCACAAAATAGGCACTCTCATCAGTATGAGCAAACAATGCCTGTGTAGTTGGATTTTTTTTCCGGGAATATATCCAATGTTTTAGGTTATTTTGCACTACTGTACGCCAGACTGTGAGCATATAAGAACCTCTGGAAACTGGAAACTTTTTCGATGAATATACATAATAAATAAATAAATAACACAAAGCAAATACACAAAAAAAAGCCTTCTTACATTGTGGGTGCACGCTGCTTTCTTTTCCTTTTTTCTCTTAGTTTATCAGTACAGCTTTGATTAGTCCTTTTATGTTCGCTTTGTGTGTTAGGCAGGCTATGTGAGGAGAATGTGTGCTCTCCTCCCAGCGGTGTGACTCCAGCATCCATTAACCATTCTTAATCACAATAAGAGCTTCCCAATATTCAGAAAATCATCGGGAGGATGAAAGGAACCTGCTGGGCTATTATTGCCAATGTTGTAAAGATGTACCACCTTCAAGGGAGAACATCTCAGTTTACTGTTTGCATCGAGGTTTGTCTAACCTGCACTGAGGGAAATTTATGGAAGTTGTAAAAGACTGTACAGAACTGAACATTTCAGTGAACGTTGTGTATGCAATTATAGTCCGGCTTGTGTTCAACTACACAGGAAGTGAGGACTGACATGCAGGGTCTTCAAAAATGTTCCTTTCAGTTACGTCAAAACCTCACAGCGCTGTAAAAACCCTTCTGTGTTTTGAAGTAAAATTCATTTACAAGGTCTTACAGGAAGTGCTTTCTCAAAACAATGGTGTCAATATGATCTAAAAAAAATTTTTTGTGTGTGTATCCTTGTGGGATAATTATGGATAATTTAAGCCAGAATTATCTGAATGGCATTCCAACATATAAATGAAGGCAAGGATTTCATACATCTTTCTCGCATGTCATTAACATTACTTACATTGAATATTGATTTGAATATAAGTATTCCATTGCTTTATCAGTTACACACACACACATATATAGATGAGGAGTTTATTTGCAAAAACGTCTAGGTTACGAATGTAACCCACGTTCCCTGAAGGGGAATGTGGGTTACGTTCGTAACCTAGACGTTACCCTTTCAGTCGAATCACTTTGACGTTACATATGGGAACACCCATGGAACAGGCCACACTCTAGGGCTGCGTTACGCGGAGATCCCCCTGCCAACTGGCGAGACATTTTTAGCTTTTGCAGTTCGTTAGCAGAGGAATCTGCACGTAACCGTCTCAACCTCCCCACGGCCCGTATGAGGGGCGACAGAGTTGCTTTCAGTGGTGCTGAAACAAGCAGCTGAGGGCGGAGTGCATGAAGTTTTTCTGAACGCATGCGGACAAAAATGTTCAATATATCTATACAAATATGGATATAATTGAAGGGAAACACAGCCTTGTGTAGACCGTGGAGATGTTTTTGCCACACGCATCTTGAGAAGAGACCGATTCAGAACTCTCAGATCCAGGATCGGTCTCAACCCACCGCACGATGAAATAAGGGCTGTAAAACCCCGACCTCATCTCGGCGGGAGGGACAGGATCGATAGCTTCTTTCGCCAGTAGGACAGCAATCTCCGTGCGCAGTACGGCGGCTTGGCTCTCTGACTGAATTGCATAGCCGAGGCGTACCGTCCAAATCAACCACTGTGAGGGGGCCGGGAGCGCTATTCAGGCTCCGAGCCGCATCGACAGGGGTATCAAGGGAACGTTCAGCACCGTGCCAGCCGTGGGGCAGCCCGTAGTGGGACGGGGACAAGGACGAATCATCTGGCTGCATCTCACAGCGCTTACCTACCTGAGCAGACGGGGTCCCGCGTCCGCGGCCAGCTCGACGACGCTGCGTCTCAGCAGCCAGCCTGGTATCGTGTGCTTCAGCTGGGGTTGGAGCAGATGGTTCTTTGGGTGCCGCGGGGGGACGCCCCCAGTGACGAGCAGGCGGAGAACGGGAGGCTGCTCGCTGAGGCAGGATGAGGGACATCGCCTCCATCTGCTTCTGAACTGCCATGAACTCCTGTGCCAAGTCCCCAAAAGTGTCGCCGAATAGGCCAGCCTGGGAGATGGGGGCGTCGAGAAAGCGAACCTTCTCGGCGTCTGGCACCTGCGCCAGGTTTAGCCAGAGATGGCATTCCTGGACCACCGCAGTGGACATCACCTGACCAAGGGCACACGCTGTGATTTTCGTTGCCCGTAGAGCGAGGTCCGTCGCAGCGCGGAGTTCCCGCATCACCCCCTGATCAGGTCCGCGCTCGTGCAGCTCTTTGAGAGCTTCCGCTTGGTACACTTGCAGTCCCGTGGTGTTCTCGGAGGAGACCGCTCCCCCTGCTACGGTAGCCAAAGCGTGCAGGGTGGTAGCAGCCTGTCCAGCAGCAACACAGCGGACAACAGCTTACGGGCTCTGGACGGGAGACGAGGTTGACCCCTCCATGAAGACGCACCGTGCGGACACAGATGGACCGCCATGGCGCGCTCCACTTGGGGAATTCCCTCGTAAACCTTGGCTGCACCGGCATCGAGCGTGGAGAGGGCCGAAGGGCTTGTTCGCAAGCGTGACGAGTAAGGGGCTCGCCGAAACTTGGTCAGCTCTCCGTGCACCTCCGGGAAGAAAGGCACGGGGGGCGCCGCATCTCTGGCCCCCAGAAACCAATCATCCAGCCGCGAAGGGTCGGCAGCAGGCACACGGGGCACCTTCAAACCGATTCCTGCCACGGCGCGTAGGAGCATGTCTGACAGTTCGGTGTCCCCCCGCGGATGGAGCAGACGCCGCAGGGCGACGGCTGTCCGGCGCAGCGGCTGCCTCACCATCAGACTCACCCTCTGATGGTGCAGAAGACATCTCAACCTCACGGGGTGCCCCGAAGGACACACTCAACACCACGGGACTGCGCGGTGCGTCTGAAGTTTGCGCAGCTGGAGCACTGGACGAAGCATTCTGAACCGTCACCTGGAGGTCCCCCAGGCATCTCGCCGTGGCAGCTGTGAACTTGCTACAGTCCAACGACTTACCACGGGAAGAGTGAGAGGAGAGCCTGCTCATGAGTGAGAGGCGGGACCTCAACACAGCCATGGTCATCCACTCGCAATGAGCGCAGTGACCTTCCATGAACGCCACCTGAGCGTGTTCTCGGCCCAGTCACAACAGGCGTGGCCGGATCGACATCCCGTTACAGAATGCGTCACCAACCGTAGGAAAATTGCTCTTTTTCCTGGTCACCCAGGGGAGACCCAAACGCGACAACTCTGTGCATTCAGGGGTCTATGCTCACTGGATATATCGAAGACTGGCACAGCTGGCCTTAAAAAAGGCCACCAGCTCACAGGATCCGCTGACAGCCACCCAGAAATGCTGTCAGACGATCAAGCAGGTCTTTCGGGAACTTCTCCAACGATCTCCTTCACTTTCTTCACAAACGAAAGCCCGGGGATCTCCAGCTCCAAAACAACGGCTCTGAAGCAAAAACCTGCATGTGCACTGTGCGCATGCCCTCTTATACTCACACAGTGATGAGGTGCACCTGAGCGCAATCAGTGCAAGCCGATATTCATTGGCCTTTAGTAAAAGCTCAAAGCAGATAGGTCTCTCTGGCGAGTTCCCATATGTAACGTCGAAGTGATTCGACTGAAAGGGTAACTGATATTTCAGTTGTGTTGCTGTCTATGGGGGTCAGATAGCTCTCCAATTTCATCAAAAATATCTTAATTTGTGTTTGGAACTACATTAATGACAGAATTTTCATTTTGGAGTGAACTAACCATTTAAATATCTGCAGTCTGGATTTCCTCAGTGAATGCATCTGTATAAGCAGAAGCAATTAAGTCACAACTCCAATTTACCTTTTCAGATACGCTCCTAACACACGCTTTAAGAAAGTTTAAGCATTAGAATTTGCTCATTATATGTGAAGTCAGACTTTAGACACCTCTGGGATTTGGCTGAGCGCTTCCAGATCCCACAGGCACATTGCAGTGTGGACGTCTGACAGTTCAGATGCCAAAGAGGAATCCCTTTGGGACTTAAGGAGAACTGGAAGTCAAGAGGTGTGTATTTATAAACATTAGAGTCAGTGTTTGTGTGTGGAACTGAAGTTCTGGGTTTGTGACAGGGTGAACGCTGAATGCTCAGAGTTGTATTCCATGTGATATTTCAGTGCAAAACCTGCATCTTGTTCACCATCACCCACCAGCCAGTTTAAGCAAGAGATAAATGCTCTGAAATACAGCTTTGTGTTAAAACTATACAGTGATTATTTAAATGAAGTAATTAATTCCTCCCGGCACAAAAACGACTCCTTTTTATGTAAATTAGGCTTATTAAAGATAGTTCACAAAACTTAGCAGTATTTGCTTGGCACAATTAACGTCATGCTATTACCTCACAGGGAAAGCAGGTGGGTTTTGTACATTTAAATGTTTGTGTACATTTTCATCATGAAGTGATTATTCAAATAATCAAAAGACAAGTGTATTTCAGCATTTCTTTATTTTTATTTATTTCAATTGTATTTACTTGCCTTTTATTTATTTATTTTACATTGATTATGTGTAAGGTGTTTGTGTTTAAGATGGGTGCATATTCTGTAATTCAGATAAGAAGTTTGTATAACAAATTTAAATACTCCATATTTTACCTCAAACACACAGAGAAGGCTTGTGCAAATTAAAGGTGCGATTAGTGGTTGTCATTCATTTTTAGTGAATTAGACTAACTAGACTTGTTCACCCAGAAATTTTAGATTTAAAAAATGTACTTGCTTTCAGGCCATTCAAGATGCAGAAAATGTTTAATTCCTTTGTATGTGAAGGGGTGCTGTCACGAAAGGGCAAACAGCTGATAAAAACATTACAGTAATGTACAAAATGTGTGTTTGCAAAAACCAAATAAATCATTAAGATATTTGTAACTGTAAACAGGCCAAAATACAAGGCTCTCTCCAGTAACAAAAGTTGTGTTATCTGAATCAGGAGATACATTTTTACAGATCAAGCTTATCTTGATATATGTTTACAAAACAATTCAAAATTGTTCTAACAAATATCTCGGTTACCTTTGGACTATATTTCACTGTAGGAAGCGTTATTGTATTGTGGCGAGAAATGATGGCTTCAATACAAACACTCATCACAAGGCATTAATTGATGGACTGGAGTGGATTATTGTGATGTTTTTATCAGCTCTAATTCTGACGGCACCCATTCACTTTTTTTTTTGGAAAATGTTTCAATGAAGAAACAAACTCATTTACTAGTTGGAGGGCCTGAAGGGCCAACCTTTTCTTTTGAAGGAATACTTTGTTGTTGTTGTTTTCATAATCTTTTAAAATGCCAGCAGCAGTACTACAGACCACAGACTTTGCAGAGCAAAAGGATTATTGGACAAGTTTTGTATTCCATAGTGTTCCATAGTTAGTATCTTTCCTGAGGATACATTCAGCTGTGAAAACAGATAGCAGGCAAGCATCTCGAAACAGAAGAGAATGTGTTTGTGGTCCCCAGTCCTTCACAGAGTATAAAGATAAAGCAGCACAGACAGCCTGCCTGGTAGCCCTGTACACACAGATACACCCTGCTGTAAATCAATTACGCTGTTTAAAAGAACAGACTAATGTTTCCCTACAGTCAACTCCAGTCTTTACAGGATTTTGGCCATCTAAACATCCCTGTATGGGTAGCAAATATTTATCTTGTTACCATTTGCCCCAATTAAGAGGGAGAGATCTTTTTTGATAGTGACGATCCTCCTTTCCTTCCTCTTTATAAATGATGCAAGCGAACGGAAGCACATTCTACACGTTGCATGTAATGAATTTCCATGTCAGTATGACAGAGCCCCAGTGCGGTTAAATGTCATCATGTTACCATCATTTCATTTTTCATGGACCTAGAGAATATTAAAGCTAATCATTTTCTGTGAGGCTGTTTGAAGTACTGTAGGAAAATAATATTATGATTCATGTTACGATTAATTGAAAGGTAAAGAAGAATCAATATCTCACTCGAAAGGGCTTAATTTGGTTTCTGCCTTTCATCTCGTATATTGAAATTATTGACATCCCATAATTCTATTCCTCTGCTGTCTAGATGAACTATAAATCTCTCAGCACTGCTGTATCTGGCCCGTCTGTGCAGCGTCACAGTAAATGAACTGCTCAGATTACAGGGGTCTAGCAGACTATCACATACAGAGGTGGGTAGTAACGAGTTACATTTACTTCGTTACATTTTACATTTTGTTTGAATTTCATGTTTTTATGTTTAGTGTTGTATGTTACATGTAATGTTTTTAGATTAATGTTTGTGGCACATTTCAGTTAAATACTTCTTACCATGATGGTGTTTAGTGTTTGTGTGAATGAGACTGCGCACCTTCTAAATATATATTACTATTTAAAAGCTACTTGTGATGAGCTTTGGTTCATCATGTGACTTTCTTATCACCACCATGGTTATCAATGTATTTCAAAGGTACAAAATAGATTTCACTTCTTTAATGAGTTGTTATATTAACATTATATCAGTTATTACGGTTTCTTATTAGAAATTATGTTTTTTCACTGTAAATTTATCATTAACCTGTAAAACAAAAAACATTGATTCTGTATTTTTCAGTTTTATTCTTGTAACCACAGCTGCCAGTTTTTTTTTTCGTAAATTTGACAGATTTTTTTTTACAGTGTCCTTTTAATCTTGTCCAATACAAGTTAAAAATGCTTCCGTTTATTCCAAACGTTCACTGGGTAATGAACGATGGCCATTTGCAAATGATTCATTCTATTGAGCCAATTCTGTTTAAAAACTTGATCAGATTGATTGATTCATTTAGTTCCCTGCCGCGGTTCTCACAGTTGTAACAGAACGTTTAAGAACATCAAGACCATTGAAGACATGTCTTTGAATCTTCAGTCAAATCTGGAAAGGCTATTGCTTAGCTATGAAGATCTTAGCTGAACACCTGCTGTCTACAATTCCACATGTAAAGATAGGCTACATTTCATTACAGTACAAGAACATACTACCTTATACATTAAAAACAAAGTTTAATTTATACATTGAATAATACATTGAATAAGCTGTCACAAAGTATGAGATGAACACCTACCAAACCCACATTAGCTCTGCACAGCAGAACGCGACATGTTTCCTTTGCCTAACGTTGGTTAGTCACAATAAATATTTACGCTTACAGAACATTTGTTTACATTTTGCAGAACAGATGGAACAAGATCCGTAATTGTGCATTTGTTTCATTATGTTCAGTAGCGGTCATGTGAGGAGTTTTCACTCTTCTCCGTGTCAGAGGTTATAAAGGCCCACAGCCTATAATATAATTAATATACTTTAAAATATAATTTAATTAAGTGATGCAAATCAGAATCAAATTCAGTCATATGATTTGAGAAATCATTCTAATGTAATGATTTATTGCAGTGTTGGAAACAGTTTTGCTGCCTCTTTTTTTTCAGAATGTGACATATTTTGTTCAAGATTCCTTTATGAATAGAAAGAACAGCAGTATAAACATCATCCAGTGTAAATTGTGAAAATCATTATTAATAATCGCAATTATATTTTCAAGGGAATAATCAGCAATCATGATTTTTATAATTTTCTGGTGTGTGTGTGTGTGTGCATGTGCTATCTTTTATATATATATATATATGACTAAAGATATTCAGTATATGATCCAAAGTAACTAACTACTTTTTTTTATACTTTTTTACTCTTACTCAAGTAACTGTTCAGGGGTGCGTTTCCCGAACAATGAGGTAACTCGCTGATAAATCACCATAGTAAGATGCATTGTTTTGGAAATTCACTAGTCACGACTGTTTCCAGAATCTCTGTCATTTGAACCACATTAATTCAACAACATAGGGCCATTGTTAATGACGTCACAAGAGGAGTAACTTCTGCTATTTAACTGATTAGAGATTTCCAAGATCCTGCTGTATTGAACATGACACCTATTGACTAATTTAATATTTTTTTGTTCACTGTCATTATGCTTTATTTGATCTTTGAATCATGTTCCCTCTTACACCATACTCCAGGGTTCCCTTAGCCATTTATTCACATGCAAACTTTTCAAATACAGTGTTTACAATAGACGTGCTAAAATACATAATTAAAACGCATTTTGTATTAAGATAGAATAGAAGATAAAGACAGTAGTGCATGTTAGTTTGCTTCTTGTGTCTAATAGCATATTTATTAAAGCCTGTATTTTACTAATAAGAAACTATGAAACTATTATTTGGAATAAGGTCCAATCTGTAGTTCCAACCACGTACGTTTGTGACGTTGACTGCGAACGTTCGTTTTAACTATGTTTTCGCGGAACACTGAATCGTTGAACTTCTCTGGTAACAACGGAAATTGCGACCATAGTAGGCTAACCATGCTTTTAGGAAACGCACCCCAGACTTTTACTTAAGTACAGTTTTTGTGTACTCTACCCACTTCTGATCACATATCCTGCAGTTATCCAGCTCAACAATGATAATGTGGATGGACAGGAAGAGCTATTTGGGGCTCCGCTGACAAAGTGAGCAATCTTTGGATCTATTATAGCAACATGTGGTATGTGTAATGCCATATGACCTGAAGTCTGATTTTATTTTTACCCTGACATTGATCTAGTGAGCAAGATCAGGCAAAGCAGGAAGCAGTGACTACTGCTTCGTCGTTATTAAGTGTCTAATGAGACTTCTGCGTGAAGTGAGTAAGCATGTTTTTGCGTCCGTGGAGGGGTCATAATTATCATAATCATCAGGCCTGTTATTTACGTAGTAAGCTAAATCGAGTTCATTTGCGTTTGCAAATGAGCAGTCTAGCCAGGTGGGACATTTGCTAAAATGCTCATAATTATTCAATCGACTTCAGCTGTGCTGGTTTAAGCCCATAAGGCCAAGGCAAAGTCAGTCATATTTAGTCATATATGCTGTATATATATATATATATATATATACACACAGTAGAGATCAAAATTAGAGAGCAACCTATAATTTCCTACATTTCAGGATCACTGCTATTTAAAAAAATTTTTTAAGCATGTTTAATGAGTTAAATATATTATAATATTATTATATCATAGCTTAAATTATATACTTGGAAAAGAACTTTCAGATACTTCATATGTCACGCCCAGCTGGAGCTGCCAGCCAAAGACTGCTATTGGCACTCCAGCTTTCGTGAACTCTATGTGTTTCATGT
>JAUMHI010000058.1:15772455-15795800 GCA_032359435.1 Enteromius unitaeniatus | reverse complement strand
CTGAATACTTAGGACCATGTGATATTTTAGTTTTTCTTTTTTAATAAATCTGCAAAAATGTCAACAATTCAGTGTTTCAAACAGTGTTTTTCTGTCAATATGGGGTGATGTATGTCCATCACTTACTTTACTCACTAATATAGGAATTTAAAGAGACTTTCAACCAGCACAACAAAAAATGTTTCTGAAGACAATCATTGCACGTTCCTTCAATTATAAAGCATGTTTGCTTTTACAGAGTTACACAATGCTGCAATCGATTCAGCGAGTCAACAAGCCGTCCAGAATTCAGACCATGAAATACAAACCATTTGATATTTTTTGCCACCCCGTTTTAAGTCCGCAAGGAATCAACTGATTCATTAACGATTCGCCATTTCTTGTTCTGATTATCAAAAAAAAAAAAAAAGTAGTAATATTTTGTTATATTATTACTTGATATAATGTTTATAAATCTGGAAAGCAAAAATTGCAATGCTTTATGTAACAACGGCAGTTAACTTACATAATTTTTCCGGTCTCACGTCAGCAGTAGGCCGGTTTTGATCCCTCGGCCAAGAAGTACCAGCTCTGGCGTGAAAACCAGAACCATTCTGGTGGAAAAGGAGGTTTAGCATTATGCTCCTGTTGGAATTCAGAAGCATGAGGTATGTTTTTGAAGTGATATTCCATGGATTAAAAAGTGCCTTTCGGTTAAATAATGATTGAATCTACAGGTCCAAAACCTCACTTGGAAGAGATATGGCAGAACAACCTCAAGATTCCTCTGCACTATTAAAAGTGAGGTGCAGATATGTGCTGCCTGTGCATGAATGTCCATAAACAGTGGAAGCCAGGTCAAATGGTAACTGAGAACAGGTGTGTTTTTGATAATCCAACAACTCTTATAGTTGTATTTGAGACATGCATTAAGAAACTGATTTTACTGCTGGGAAAATGTTGTATTATATTTTTATAATGCAAGAAAGTGAAGAAAAGAGATGGAATTTAGAGAATATTGAATGAGAAATTATATTCAAATTGCCATCCCACTGGTAACAGGCAATATTCCATGTGTCCTAAACTTCACGCTCTCTCACCTCCATCCAGGGAGTGCCGTCATTTGTAATGAACCTCTTTAGTAACTGTACACTGCTCCTGCTGTGCTAACATCTCTCCAGGAGACCTGCTTTAAACACACCATTCAGCTACATTTCCTTATGCACACACAAAATTTTCATGATGAGCAGGCCCATACAGAATCAGAAAGCGATACAGAGGCGAGACTCTGCAGGTGAATAGGGTATGAAAATTAACCAATACTTATCACCTTAATTAGTTGATTGATTACATTAACAATTGAAAAGTTTTTACAAGTTTTCTTAAATATTAAGTTTAAATATGCAAATGAGGCATTATTTAATCAAATGTGTGCTAATTTCCATACATTTAGAACAAAAATCTAAATACTGGATGAATTCAGTTTCAGAATGATTACAGAATTTTGACATTATAGTCAACATTTTTTACAGAGGAAATTTTGCGTATCTTATTTTTTATTTTAACAATACATTTTCAGTTTTTTGGGGGGAATAAAATCAAGAAGATTATATATATATATATATATATATATACATATATATATACAAATCCCTCTGTAAAAACCTTCAGGGTAGGGATAAAAATATAAAGTTTGGTGTGTGTAAGTACTGAGGTGGAGATATATGGCTCAGTGTATAGAAAAACTCATTTTGAGAAAACGTCCTTTAAAAATATGTATTCTAATTTAAATCTATTGATACAAATAAATACAGTGCTACAAAAGAAACACTTTAAAGTGTCTTTTGAATGTTTTCTTTGAAAAAAATACTTTATGAAAAACCAAAATCTCAAATTTGACAGGTACATAACATTTCATGGGGAATGAAATCAGGGAGAAACTGAAACGGCTTCTCGGGCCACGATTCGGGAATGGGACTTGGAAACAGCTCTTCTGACCATGATGTCAGAATGGAATACACCAGGAACGGGAATGGCTTGCCTGGCCGCAATTTGGGAATTGGATTCGGGGACGGCTCTCCAGGCCGTGAATGCGGAACGGAATCCACGGGGGACAGGAATGACTCTCCTGGCCGTGACTGCGGAATGGAATCCGTAGGGAACTGGAACGGCTTCTCGTGCCATGACTCAGGAACGGGACTTGGGAACGGCTCTTGGGGATGGGTGTAATCAGGAAGGTCTACGGAATGGTGATACTTGGCCCCGAAACGGAACATACGGATGAGGGTGTCATCATACAATTCGACCCCCATTGCCAGCTCAATAACTTGTCCAAGAAGTCAAAGGTCCCACTGTATAAGGAAGCACGCGTGGGCGGCAAACTCTATAGCATTCCTACTGTTCTTCAAAGGTTGTCTCTTCTGTTAGGGAAGTGGACACAATACAAAAGGTGAGTACAATAATAACAATGTTTAATTATCACAGCAGAGGAGAAACAACAGGAGGGGAATATGGCAATGGTGAGTAGACAGTTTTGCAGGAGGGTCACAGAGACACTGGAGAGATGGAGAGACAAGAAGACAACCACACACACACCGGGAGACCTGGAGACGAAGGAGATACACTGGAACGGAGGAGAGCATAAAGGTAAGTACACCGGTGAGTATTTCACAATAGCAATGTTTCAAAAAGTCCAAGGGTGAGTCCAGCTTTGCGCAAACGGGATCCAAAGTATATCCAAAATGTATTTGAATGCTACTGATGAGGGTGGTGATGAGTGTCAGGTGGCGGTGATTAGAACTCCGGGGAAGGTGAACATTGTGACTGGGTTAGAATTTTCATTTCAAAAATGCATTTTATTCTCAGTGAATGGTGAAAAAAAGGCCAGGCTTTAGTTAGGTAGTTATTTGGCATAACTGCACAATGATAAGCTAAACTAAAAAAAAAAAAAAAAGTTTGCAATTCTGGACACTGATGACAAAGGTTTTGGCAATTGTGTGAACTTTAATTTAATTTGAACAGAATTGCATCTGTAATTTATTATTAATGAAAACCCCAACCAGACTGACAGCATGAAAGGAGCAGAAGAACAACATGTCAAAAAAATAACTGATGTGAATAACATTCCAGGATGGCCTTGGATTTCCCACAACCCAGGAAAGCTGTTCCCATCTCTTCATTAAGTTGGAAATATAAGAGCAGTTTAATTGGACACAGAGAGCTGGCATTTCCTTGCATTACTTCCAGAACATTGTGTGATTGTGCAGGAAGGTGCAGTGGGCTCTTGGCACCATTAAGCTACTGAACTATTAAAGCAGTTCTGTCATATTTTTATGATAATACATGTTCTGTCTTCACGTTCACTCATAATTTAAGTTTTTTGTGCCAAAAACAATATTAATTCCGTTTTTTATTAGCTCAATTTTCCACACATTTTCTACCCTTTCTGTAACCCTTAAAATAAAATGTTCTGTTTTAATTTGCTGCTGATGTGCTGTGCTGTGTGTATGTATATAATAAATACATAAAGTACATATTCATATTTTCCTCAATAGCTTTAAGATTATTAGAGTATGTTTTTTACTGTTTCAGTCTTTCTTTTATTCAAATAGTTTTTCAAATATTTGACAATTCTTTTAAATATTTTTTCAGTAAATAATATTTTTTGGTTTAACAAAAAAAAAGAGATTTCTTTAAAGCATAATAAAAAATACACAATAATAATAATAATAAGAAGAAGAAGAAAAATATGTTATATACATTAAATATTATATAAAACGTTTCTTTACACCACCCCCTTTTTCGCTAAAAAATATCAAATGGATGGAAACAAAATAAAAGAAATATTTACTATAAAGATGATTTTGATGCTCAAATGGCAGTAAAGCTGGACTTCTCAACTTTTCCTCTCATCTTGCGTCAGCTCCATCTCCCATCACAATGACAGAGTGAAAAAGTCACCATGCACCGCAGATGCTTGGCTGGTGACATCAGCTCAAGTCTGAAATTGCTGCAGAAACCACGTCTTAGCCATAGTAAGGTGGTGTATGTTGCCAGGCAGCATCAAGTGTTAAGACAAGCAGTCTTGAATGAAATATGCCAGCACTTGATCTGTCAGAGGTGAAGAACGGCAGGGCTGTCTACAAGACATTGTGGCTTATGGAGCCAGGTTCATTAATCTCGTCTGACTGCTCAGTGCACCAAGCCGGGTCAGTGTGTGATCTTACCCCAGCGCACATGCAGCAGGATTGGGCTTCACTGTAGCAGCGAGCCCGTATCCCTCCTCTGCATTCCCATACCAGCCGACCCCAAAACATCCCAGGAAAAGAAAAAACTTCCAGCCCCAAAAAATGCTTTGGCAACTGGATTTTTCCTCAGATCAAATCAAAGAGTCCATATGGAGCAAACTTCACTGTCCACGTTCCTGCAATCACCTCTGGGCACTGAATGAGCAGAAGATAGATGTTTTTATAAATGCTAGAAAAACAAACAAAAAACACACACATATAAATACATGTTATCAGAAACTTCATAACACCATAAAGTGAAAAGTGTGGTTTATAGTCAATAGTTCTAGTTTTTAAATTAAATTAGGTTTATTAAAGGTAAATATTATATTATAAATGACAAAATGTTCTATGTATTACATTTTCTTGTTTTCAATTTCAAGTTTTAGTTATTTTAAAAGCATACTCTTTGTCACTTGGAAATGATACTGTATATAATGTACATCTGATTTAATTCGATTAGGATTATTATTCCCTCTACAAACAGATAAAACATCTCAGACTAAACTGTACACATTATAATATTATAACTTAAAACTTTAATTATATTATATTTTTAGATTTGTGTAGTTAACAAAACAGTCAGTACTACCTTCTGTAGTTGGTTAATGCAAGACCAGCAGTGCTCAAAGGCATTAATGTTTTTAAATGACATAATAACTTTGGTTTTTAATCCGTCCTTCTTGAAAACTGAGTCCAATTTGGGTTTTGAGGAGGCAGCCTCATCCTACCACTGGTTGTGGTTTTGTCCCTGAAAGTTAGTGTGTGTGTGTGCTTTCCATCTGTGGGTGAAGGTTCACTTTGGTATAAAATCACTACATTTAGTAATGACACAGATGTCATCCAAAACTGCTTCGTTGTTGTTTCTGGAGTTAATGTCGTTAGCATATCAACTTTTATGTTTGCCTGACATTCTTGATATTTAGAGGCCGATATGTGATATCATAAACAGAAAAGGGCAGCTTCCAATGAATTAAACGTGTCTTTATAAGTGTTCCACGCAATGTGCCGAACACACACAGCCTCACAAGACAGTAATTCTTGTATTTAAACAGACCGTGAAGTCATTTTTAATTTGCAAAATCAAATGGAATATGTACCTTATCCATTTACAGTAACTCTTCTAAACTACTCTTCTTCTGTTTTATTTATTGTGGTTTCGATTTTTTCTTTTCCCGTACGTATATTCCAGTCAGTTTCACAGTATGTCATTGATTGAAATTCATATTGCAAAATTTGTATTACATAATGGCATACATTGGCATAAGCAAACATACTGTAGTAGGTGGGCTGTTTAGACAGAGTCATCTTCCAGCAGCCTTTCATTACCATTGTTTTCATTCAACCATCATTTATGTAACCAGCCAACCACTTAAACTGTTTGGTTTGTTGTCCAACTCCTGAATAGCTCTTTATTCTTCTCCATTTTCATTCCAAATGCGGTAAATGTTGTTGGATGTCTGCGTTTGTGCAGAACTAGGGTATCTCTAATTACGCTTTTTATTATCCTTCCATCAAAAACAATCACTTCAGTCGTCACGGCCAATAGAAATCGTGAAAAAATAGTATTCTGAGGGTGATGAATATAGAAAACCAAAGATTTAATATGTGCAATTGATAAAGTCTGTGCTTAGAAAGGAAAAAATCCAAAAGACACACATTTAATTGATCATTTACAATTAACCCTCAATTCAAAACGACATATAACTTCGCCTGCTTCTTCGACAGATTCTCGATAACAACAGCGGCAAGCAGTTTGATTTTATTACGTTTGGAACTTCTCGCCTTGTTTATTCTGGTTTCCCAACATTAAAACTGTGGCTTTTTTTGGCTGGCAGACTCTTGCGAAAACAATTATTGCTTTGTAAAATATACAACAAAGAGCGCAGTGTGTCAATTACTACATTTACAGAAAAGAAAAAGCGAGAAAGATGGAGCATCCAGCAGAACTGGAGAGAGTTTTTAGCTCTAATAATTGCGGAGGGTAATTGTGACAGTGAATCCTGCAGTTGGCCACGTGCTGCTGATGACTGCGGACAAAGACAGAGACTGAGTGGAACCCTTCACTATTACCTTGGCTGTTTGCGGTGGTCCCTTTGGCATCTCGCTTTCCCACAAACAGATGGTAATCTCTCCTGTCTGCCAACTGTTTAGTGAGAGGAGGAGCCGCAATATTGTCCTTGCACTAATATTTTAGCATCAATCTCTTGTACAGACACCACAGCATCTTCGACATGATTGTGGATTGCCCTTACTGTGGTGTCAGATGGTATGGTCATACTGAATGATATTCATATCATGGTCTGTATGTCTGTCTTTTTATTCAAATAAAATTGTGCTTTTAGGATTGTTTAAAGGTTTTTGAGAGTCTCTTTTGATAACCGAGACTACATTTATATTGTGAAATACTATAACAAATGAAAATTCGATTTAAAATGTAGTTTATTCCTGGCAAAGCTGTGCCACACAATCTTTCATAAATCATGTATACTAATGCTCAAGAAATTTATAGTCAACATGAAAAACGTTGTGCCCCCTAAAATTTTAGTAGAACATTAGATAATATATATTAGTGCTGTCAATATTGGCGTGTTTTATTATATTATATGTTATATTATTTTTTTATGTAGATTTTTTTTTTTACCATAAATATCCAATTCAAAACTATGAAAAAATTATTCATAATAATTCATAAAAAATAATTATTATTGTGCTATTTTTGCTTTACTCTGGAATGAGGGAAGGTTGTGACCAAAGGAAGTGGAGGTAACAAAGCATAACAACTAATCCATATGGACATAGGTTTCGTTCCTCTTTCTAATCAGTGCTATGAAAGAGGGGTAGTGAGAGAGAGAGAGAGAGAGATTTACTACAAGAATAGCACCTTCCAGACATGTACTTGGAAAAAAATGGAGAAAAATCCACTGGGATGCATTTCATACATAAGCCTAATATCTGGCAGAGAACACGGGATTACACGACAGGGATTAGATTCTGTGATTGTGTGATATCCATAATATCCCAACAGCCCACATCAAACAGTTCAATCTCTGACCTGGCTCATGCTAAAAGAAGGTGTTTGTCAACACGAGCCAACTGTTTATGTAAAAGTCATCACGGTTCAACCATCACTCTGATCCTTGTATGCCTTACAGATGTGCATGAGAATTTGTCTCGCCGTGCAGAATCAAACATGAGACATGAGAGGATGCTGAGGCCGTTCAGATCATATCTCTGGGGTTTTTGAAGCCTTCCATGTTTCCCAATTATTATTTTTTAAATTAGCAGTGGCCAATTACCTCCAGTTGTGTGGAGAATCTGAACGTCTTCCAAGAGGAAAAGTAAACAGCCTACTGGTAAATCAAACCATGCGTGTCCACAAATCATTTCGGCACATGTGGATGTCATAAATAATACTGGTGCTGGGTTGAGTGCAGAGAAGACTCTGAAAAACAAAAGAAGAAGAAAGGGAAAAATGGCCTCTTCGTTTTTTTAGGAGAGGTAACCGCCACTTTAAGAAAGTGTATGAGGTTTTTTTCAACCAGGATGTTACAATCCCCAAACCTCTATCCAAACTGCATGCTGCCTTTACCACAAAGGGCAGAAAAATTTGTTCCAAATAATTTAGTTTTATTATGATTGCTGTTTTTATTAACTGAGTCATTCTGCATTATATAACTAAAAGAATGTGCGTCAGGACAAATACTGAGAATGATACAGTGTGTGCATATATACAGTACAGTAGGGCTGGGCATAATATATTGTTCGATATATATCGCCCAGCCCTACAGTACAGTATACACAGTACTGTTCAAATTTGAATTTAATATTTATTGCAGCTTCTTATGCTTTTTTTTTCTTCAAAATACAGTAAAACAGTAATAAAAATATTATTACATTTTAAAGTAACGGTTGTCTGTTTTAGTACTTTTTTTAGTACTATTTGTTCCTATTCATAAGTCATTACTACTGTCTTTAGTGTCATTCTAAAATGTTTGAAAAAAGTTGTGCTGCTTCTTTTTTTTTTAACCTGTTTCAGGATTTTTTGATGAATAAAAAAGTAAAAAGCATCATTCATTAAAAAAACAAAAACAAATACTTTGTAACACAATATACACTACAACGTTTTATCTATAGTATTTATTTCTTTAAAAATTAAAGAATGAATGGTGTATACTGGTCTTTTTAACGTTTCATTTATTTGTTACCTTATTATTTTATACCTTTAATAAACATTGCAGTGTTTATTGTAAATTATTTTATCTACATAATTTTTTTATTAATGTGCCTTCATAATCTTTACCCCAGTTCATTTTTTTCTTGTTTAAAAAGCCATTTCACCGAGAAATATATTCTCCATTTCATTCCGAGTTTAGTTTCCCAACATCAAGACTTCACTCATAGTATCAACCCAGTATACCTGTCAGATTTGAAGGTTGCTTAATCTTATTGTGAGAAATAATTGATTGATCTTGTTTCACAAGCAGCACTATTGGATATACTAATGTACATATTCAACTGGACATGCAAAAAACGTACTGCCAATATGCAAGTTGTCACCATGCCTTCAAATGGGTTGATATCCACTTCATTCAGGACAGAAATCAAATTGCTGAGTTGCAGCTAAATGTGTGCCGTACACAGAGACACATAAACTTCGACTTGTGTTGTTCACAAGATATCCAAACCAAGAAGAGGAAGTGTCAGCATCAAAGGAGGGAAATGTAGTGAAATTCCTTTCACCTCCAATAGCTGCCATTATAAATTCTACCTGGCACATGTCTAAGACTCCTTTGTCCTTGAGCTGAAAGGCATCATTGTTTTGAAAGAAGAAATGAGGAACAGAGTGAAATGCTTGTGAAGAAGTTTGTGCGAGAAAAGAACTGGTGTTTTTTGAAACTCAACACGAACATCTTCTAATATCAGCTTGGCATGCCTCAACCCGAACACTATTCACAAAACTAAGAGGGTCTTGGTGAAAAAACAAGGCAATTTTCTTGCAAATGCAGATATCTGGTTCCTATGTGTTGGTGGCATGCACAGTGTGAGATTAATACACTTTCAGGGGGGGTCGACTTTTTACAAATTTATTTGTATTGGTACTATTCACAATTTCTACCCATTTAAAAATTGTAACATCAGATTAAAAACCTGACTGTTGGCATAGCCCTATGTTGTGACTTATGCAATTGTTAATGGTGACATTAGCTACAATAGTCTGTGTAAAGCACTAGTCACAAATAAGTCACATTCAAACATTCGAATGATATTGTCTGTTTATTCTAAGTGTACTCACGTCTACCACTTTAAATTATTGAGCTCGTTATAGCAGGATGGATTTTGATTGGATGTAAGTGTTTTTATCGCTCTGGAAGTGATTCAAATGATATTGTTTCTCTGTGCCTTTAGTTGTGGTGTGGACTCGATTTTTAGAACTAGCTATAGTTATCTTTATATCGTCCTTGATAACGGGCTTAAGCTCACTCGAGTTTGCCACTTTAAAATCTCTGTCAGAATAACAGGATGTATTCTGATTGGGTGTCAATGGTTTTATCAGGGATAAAAACATCAGCAGGAAAAACATCGTTCTGAAAATGATTCCAGTGATATTGTTTCTCTGTGTTGTGGTGTTTTGAGAACAATTGTAAGAACTCTTTATCGATATATTGCACGCTTGGTGTGAAAGTGCTTTCATGCTAACAATGTGACCGGAATCTAACTTGTAATTTCAGATTTGTGGTTTCCAAAATGGTTGAAAATGCTGTTTAATATATATATATATATATATATATATATTTTTTTTTTACTGACAGGCACGTGCTTACTGTTACAACAGTTAGAGGATGAGGCATCTGGAATAAATAAACTTCAATAAACTTTACCGATCATCTTATGGCATCAAATAGGAAGGCTCCGTCTGCAATTTAACTAAGGGGATCACCACATTTGGTTGTGAGAGATCAACCAGCAATTTGAAGAGACTGAGAAATTGGTGTAAAATTATCAGTCAGAATGAAATCTTTCCGAACATGAAATATGAAATAAATCTGAACATAGTGTTTATGTAAAAATATTTTATCTTTTGACATGCAAACACTGCATTAATATTCTGAGATTCCTGCTGTTTTTGCATATTAACCATCCTCCCTTTCTTTGGTTCTCTGATGCCTTTGATAGAAGTCTGTGAGAGCTTTATGTTTGGAGAGTTCTGTGTGAAACGACTTGCAGGATAAAGTTAAGAGAGGTCTAGGCCTATGTAAGGGATTTTGAGTGTATTGGGACGATCAATTCTGAATAAAGAGGTATTGGGGCTTGACTTGGATTCACCTCTGGAGACAAAGAGAAATGGGAGAAGACCCTGTAATGTGTTATATTAAATTGATTGCAAGCGGAAATTCACGTGAGGCACCGTTGAAGTGGCTTTAGTGCAGGAAAGTGTGAACGGACTTAATGCAAGGATTCTGGAATTTAATTCTGGAGTCAGCCCTAGCCCAGTGGTAATGTAGATGCAGATGGACATGCACAGCATTCATACAGAGGATACCTTGATGGTAGGAATGGGTTGCATTGGAAAAAATGCTTCCGGTGGTGTGCTTATGAGTGTCGATTTGGGTGAACGTGAGACAGGCTGGAGAAAAATGACAAAGTGAATTTGCAGGCGCTGAACTGAACTTGTTTTTGAACTGAGCAAGATGAAATATTGGGATTATTTGTAAAAAAAAAAAAAAAAAAAAACGTTAAATGCTGTTGCCTATTATGTAACCATAATCTAATTTTTCAATTCTATTACATAAACTTGTATGTTTATCATGCGGTTGAATCTGGTTATTTATTAGTCAATTACTTATTGATGCTTTTCTTTCCATCTTCAATAACATGAAGCTTCCACAACGTGTATCCAGCGTTGTTCCCCTAGCCATGATTTAAAGTACTGTTTCTCTGGCATTATTAAAGACACATAAAATATAATTCTGTGGCTTGGCGTGACACACAGTCTAATGGTCCAACAAAATTCAATTTTAAACATCTTTACCAATTTTTATGACCCTTATATTTCCTGTTTGAACGAATGCAGATCAATAATGTTTTGTTTTTGTAAAACATACCTTAACCCCAGAATAAAAGTGGGCGCACAAAAATCACAAAATATGTCAGAGGGGTCTGTAACTAATAAATACATAAATACTTGTAGAATTACAGTCTTATATAATTTTTAAGCTTCCACAATGGAAATAAAAATGGTTCAATCAGCAAGATAAACACTGCAACAGTATTGTGCTCTCACACTACAATTAATAACTGGCAAACGTGCCATGGATCATGTTAATATTAATATCTGACCTTTGAATGGCATGAATGACCAGAATCAAGTCATAATGAATTAGGTATATTCCATAGAGTCATGTAGTAAGATTAATTAAAAAAATAAATATGTAGCCAGGTTTTTAAGATCCATATAATTAGGGGCATCAAACACCCCAAATCCCATATTAATTCACACTCTTCAGTAGTAGATCAGTAGCTCTTTTTATTGGCTGCAAGGCCTCGCATGGGATGAGACACTTCCATCTGAGCCTAGAAGATAATTTACTAAGGGCTGATGTCTCAAGGGACCAGGCCTGATGGAAAAACTTTGAAATTTGGAGACTTTCCATTCCCCTCCCATAATGTGACACATGCCATGTGCTGTGACATACTGCTGGACTTGCCATGACAGCACAGATAGGAAAAGAGCAGGCAACCCTCTCCACCAGCTGAAAGCAAGAAACTTGCATCTGAAGTACAGTGAAAGAAAAGAAATCATGTATAATTTACAAGTTCTGAGGTAAAACTGTGTCGTTAAAACTGACAGATCTGGCAGAATATACGCTGGACTTTGTACACAAGGTGAAGGATTAAACCTCACGTTACATATCGAATGTAAATATTGCGAAGCACTTGATTTTGCCGCATTCATCTGTGGTAGACTCTGGCTGGTAGAATGCGTCGTAGAATTTTTATTTCCATCACATTATAACTATATTATTCCTTTTTGAGGCGAAACCGCTGTGTATAATCTGCCAGTTGTCTGAGAGAGCATTCCACTTTGGGCTAATACATGTTTTATGAATATAAACAATAAGATTAGCATTGGCTCTGGTAAACGGCACATTTTCATCAAAATGCAGTTCCCTGTTCCAAATGAGTTCTTACACTGAAATACAGCCGATACTAACTGAAAAAGGTATCATTGAAATTTGATTTAGCAATGCATCATGTCTTCTAGATAGACTAAAACGACGAAAGCAAATGCTCTTTAAAGAAAATGGATTCAAGAGACTTGCATTTTGACAAATTGGATGGTATGTTTATGTAACTCTGGTGTTTTAAAAGCAACATGCATGTGTCTGATTTCACCAGAGCAGAAAACTGCCTCTTGTGATAGCCATTCTAAATCAATTATGCTGAAAATAACTATTTTACCCAGTAGTCAATATGCTCTGGTATTGCATAAATGCATGGACAGTTCAGGAAATGAAGGGTAAATTCATAGAACAACCTTCTGCTGAAGAAAAAAAACCAAAAACAAAAAAAACTTGGGCCTGTTTTTCATGGCTAGCCCTGTACTTGAAGGATCATTAAATACGAAAACACATTGTTCCTGGAAATCGTGCATTTCACTTTAAACAACACAAGCGTCCAAAAGACAGATATCAGAGATGTTGAGTGAGTCCACATACTGTAGGTTCCTATGCATTAAGAAATTGGCCAGATAGCAAAGCAGACCGTTTTATAAGCATATGGAACGTAAAGCCGCGAGGTGCAATAATATTTGCCTGTAAGTAATCACACGTATAGACCTTACTGGCACCAATTTTTGTCATCAATACGTTTTCAGATGGAAACATGCTTTTGATCCGCAGCTTTATAAAGCTCATGAAAGTCTTTTGATGGATGCTGACGTCTTGCTGTCTATGTGGAGAGTTTCCATGTTGGATATCAAAGAACCTAGTGGACTCACTCCAGCCAGAGAGAAAGAAGGAAGGACGGCGGCCCACAGGAACTGCTGTGGTTTGAGAACATTATCTTGTCTAAATTTATTTACTTGCTTATTTATTTTTTTGTAGTGGAATTATATTCACATATCTTAAAAGAAAAAAGAACAAAAAGAAAGAGATAGTGACATAGTGAGAAAGAAAGAAATGTCAAGGTGCCGAAAAGAAAATCACAAATTAAATTAAAGAGAAAAACCACAGGCGGATCGTTTCTGCAAACTATTGCTGTCCACCCAGTTGATATAGTGGACAGATTTTACAGATCCAACATTTATTTTAAATTTGTAATATGATTGTTACAGAAATTTCAGTGAATAAGATTAAAATCACTGAATTTTCTATCCCAAATATTTCTTCCACAAAAAAACTAATAAAAGAATCAGAAGAAATAAAGGTATTTTGTTGCACACAAAAATTATTCTAGTAGCTTTATAACATTCCGGTTGAAACACTGATGTCACATGGACTACATTTACTATTTTGTCTGAACTATTCCTTGTGATATGACTAGGCAGGGTTAACGTGTCTCATTCATCTTCAGTCCTTCCAACCTCATCTCTAAACCAGAGGGAGACAGATGTGCCGTGGGGGAAGCCCCCTGCTACAATTCAATTCTCTTGCCAATTCCAGCCACCCTGGGAATTCTATGGGGGAACCATGGGGAGACTCCCTCTTTCCTCACCTTCATAGTCTCCCTCTGATCACTGCGTCTCTCTTCGAAAAATAGCACAGAGAGAAGTCACTTTCTACACATGGAGATTTATCTCCATTCACCATCTGTGGTGCTGAGTGTATGGATTACAGATGATTAATACCTTCACTGACTCATCACCTGGGGAGTATTCACAGGGGCTTAAGTGTGTAATGCACAGCAGACATCCAAGTGTCTCCTCTCCGCCACGACCCACCATTTCCCATGCAGTACTACGGTAGCCTGTTTCTGCCTCAGAAGAAGAAATATTTAAAAAAGGATTGTCCCATTTTGATTTTTGTCCCATTTTACCAACGACTCTGTTTCTAATAATTGATTCTGCATCCTGAAAAGTCATAATTATATGCCAAAGCGAAGCACAGAAGCACTTCTGTAGTGGCAACTGGGTGTCTTAACATGAATTAATACCTCTTATAGGTGGGATAAATACATTTACACAGCACTTGCAACTTGATACTAGGGGCTGAAACAAAGGCATTTTCAGACTTTAATTCAGCATTACATCTTTAAACTGAATTTTGAGCAGGCAGAAATGTTTTAACTGTGAAATATTAAGTAACAATTTGGTAAAACAAAGTCGAAATTAAGACAAAGTCACACAAGCTATATATTCAGTGACATTGTCAGATTGCGATAATGCGGAAAAATGTAAGTCATATTGTGAAATTTCGCATTTGTGAAATGTAATATCACAATTATAAGTTGTAAAAATTTGCATATATTAGAAAATCACACTCGCAAGATAAAGTCAGTGAGATATAATCACATTTTTGAGAATATTAAGCATCAAAGAAACAAATCAAAGCATATATATACGTAGCAAATGTAAAATTGTGTTGCAGCTGACACAGAAGAGGGGAACTGATTAATGACAAAATTATAATGTTGGGGTGGAGTAAACCTTAATGCAAGATTTAAAGTTATATGTACAATATAAATGTATAATGTACAATAAATACAAGTGCAAAAAAAAAGATTACTTCATTGCAAGATATAAAGTCATATTGTGAATGTAATTATGAAACAAATTGGTAAAATAATATGCGATTACCAGTTAAATTTTCTCTGAGGTGGAAACTGCATCCATACATAACAGATCAATGGACCAATTCCCAAGCTTTGTGTTCATGCTTAGACTTAAAGTTGAGCTGGGACATAAACTAAAGGAATTAGAAAAAACACGAACAACTAATGCACAGTGCTTTGTCTTTGACCTCAATGACATTGAATTTAAATGCCCCAGTTGTTGGATCTTTTTGGAATGAAGGAGAGACTGGTCCATCTGATTTTCCATCTTCCTAAGAAGGCACCGCAGAAATTAGAGCAGTGATTACTGGAACATTAAATCAGATACAGCCGTTTTTTCACTCCGCTTCTGTGTTGATGATGAACAACGCTGTGTATAAACATGTTCCCATTCACTGCATTAGCTTCTACCTGTATATAGCACGTCTCATGTTCCACCAGAGCAGCTTGGCAAATTCTTTTCAAATGCGAGATGAATGACTCTTCTACTTCCTCTTTCTAAAAACTTTTCTTTTCATGAAAAGAACTTGGAAAAGAGCAAAGAGGAGGAAAATAAAACCACCCTCCTGACTACAGATGGCACTATTGCGTTAAGTTAAAGGGCGGTTTTGTGGGTCTTGCACATCACTCACACATCAAAGTGATTGACATGTTCTTTTACAGACCACTTACAAGCCTTTAATGACCTTTACAAGAGAGGGCATTGGCTTCTTCCATTCCTAGGTTGCCTGGGAGACAAGCATCCACATGTAAATTATATTCTCTCTCAAATGAACCATCCTTGATGGTTCCTTAAAAAGCTACACTTCAATGCAGCGGTTCCTGTAAAAATAACCGCTCTGTCAGTCTCCCTTCGTGGTCCCCGGGCTTTCATCGGTTCTGCGAGCTTGGAATGCGAAATCAAACGCAGACACATCCACTGACCAAAGTATTAAAACTGATGAGTAAATGACTTTCACCGCTCCCACTTCAGGCTTTCAAGCCCCTTAACAAGTCAGTCGGTCCACAAGGGAAAAAAAAAAAAAAGAGGCAATAAAGTCAACGCTCAACTTTTCCACCGGACTGCATGTGAAATTATGAGACAATTGCCACAACTTAATAAACAAAAGAGATGGAAGTAGCAGCTGACCCGGCATGGGTGAGTGAGAAAATAACGCTCATTTAGTCCCGAAAGTGATGTGACCGTTACAAATGAACACAGTAGGAAACCAGACCTCCTTTTCACAGCTTCGCTCAACCTTTCCTTTTCTGCCACTTGAGAAAATCCCAAATTTATGCATTCAGTGCTTTTGTTTTAATTACCGGCCACGCTTTCCTGATGGTCTTGCTGTAATTGAGGGGCACAAGTCCCAGTCGGATCGTCAGGAGCGAGACTGCCTGCTGCTCAGCCTTCTTTTAATGGGAATTTCTGTTGCTCTTAAGTATTTCAGCAGATCCCAGCAGCTGCCCAATGGGGTAGCGTGAAGCTGGGGCTCTATCGCTTCTTGAAGTCTACTGAGGGCACATTATATGACCATAGTAATGGCGATTATTATCCTCTTTATTGTTATTATCATTCAGTGGTCCAAGGGTGGTCTGAACAGACTTCTAAACGCTCATTAGCTTATAGTGGCTTGGAGAAGAGCTTTTTGAAAACAAGTTGCAAAAACAGAGGAAGAGAGAAAAAAATTATGCTTTGAAATCTATGCATGGAACAGATAACTCAATAATGAAGACCGATCAAAGTATTATGGTTAGTCAAAAAAATGCAGTACTTAATTTTGCTTAAAAAAAAGATTCTTAGCTGATCTTCCAGTTGTGAGATTTTAAATGATTAGTTAAAACAAACAGGGCACGAAATGCTGCTTGGATACTCATGGATGAAACAGATAACCAATCAATGAAGATCTACCAGAACATTGGTATAGTTAGTCAAAAAACGCAGTGCTATATTTTGCTGCTTCTCAGCTGATCTTCCACTTTTGAGATTCAAAACTAGTCAAAACTTTCGAAGAAAACAGGCTGAGACAAAAGAAATGCAGCTTGGATATTAATGGATGAAACGGATAATTGATCAATGAAGACACCCACCAAAACATTGGTTTTGTTAGTCAAAAATGCAGTCCTTTATTTCGCTAAGAAAGAAACTGATCTTCCAGCTGGTTCATTTATTTTGCTAAGAAACAGATCAGTTATGACATCAGTTTCTTGCACATACACTAAGTACATTTCCATCTTCTCACAGTTTTCTCTCTAATCGAACCCTTATAAACTACAAAAACTGACCGAACTAAAAACATTACGTGGATTTTCCTTTTCATGCTCTCTTCCATCGCAGACGCATTTGATTTCACCAATCGACCCAACCATAAGCTCTAAATAATAAATAAAGGAGTGCTGAAGGTTGAATCAAGAAACTTGTGGAATGGTTCAGGGTGTCTAAAGCCTACCAGGAGACCTCAAAACAATACAAAGATGGATGAACTGATAAAGAGGTGGTTGGGTTGGGTGGTCTGGTCTGAGGGTGGTGGTGGTGTACTCTAGTGAGTAGGGAGAGCTGCCATGGTGTTGTGGTGACAGAGGTTGTGGGAAGGAGGGGGGCAGAGCTGAGGTTTAAGACATGGTGATCTGCATGGACTCCAACATTTCCTCCACCGCCTTTGCCGAGCATTTGTTCTCCTTCTTCCCACGGCCCGCCATCTAGGAGAAACAGAAAGAGAGAGAGAGAGGGGTTGATGAAAGGACATCATTCCATTTACAATGTTTTTGGACGTATTACGTTTTAACACAAACACTGTGGCGCGTAAGACTCCATGACATACTAATGCTAAAAGACAAGTATTTGTGTACGATTCCCATATTTCCTTTCATAAAACACTTCAGACTTGTTCTAAGAGGGTGAAAAGTGCTTAAAGACCATTGTTACAAATCTTTGCAATTTAAGGCCCTACCCCACAGTGCCTAAATTAGAGAATGCAACCAAAATAGTACATGGGTTATTTTAAAACTTTATTTCCAAGAGACTCCCCAGTACACCCTTGAAGCAACCAAAGCTTGTATTAATGTGCTGGCATTCACAAAGATGTTTTTTAACATGTTCTGTCTGTTTCTTCCAGGAAAACCGAGCAAAAAATTGATGACTTTCAGTGGTCTGCGACTAGCAAGCACTCTAGCTAATCTAAAGCCTATTAAATATTTTAATTGAATTGTCACAAATTATCCTGCAACTTCATTTTCTATTTTAGTTCCATTGAAAACTGGCTCAAAAATTGTTTGAATGATGCTGACGCTTTTGCCTGCACTAGTAATTGAGATGCCGCTGCAGATCTCTTCGTCTCTCCTTGTTCGCCCTATGAGAGTAAAAGGATTGGAGGGATACTACGGCCTAATGAGTCACCAACTTACAAGCTCACTCACAAAGACCCATTAGCCGACAGCCCCCATGGCCAAGCATACTTACTAACACGCTTTTGCCACATCCGCCTGTGACTCATCTGCTAAGAGTCCCTCTGCCTCGTTCAAACTGGACAAATTGAGCAAATCGGCCAAAGCTCACTCCTCTATCCTCCCCTCCAGCAATTGACATAATAAACCAATCCACTATCCATTAAAGGCTGTGCTCTCCGTTTCTCCTCATTAGTCACGTCTGCTTCGTATCCCGATCACCACAGCAACTCCAGCTGAAGCAGTTGTGTAAGGTGTTTTGGAGGAAATTAAGAGGGCAAGGCTGGTTAGCATATCCCCTGCTGGTAAATGCTGTAACTACATAAAAATGAGCGTCATGGTGAATTAAACTATTAGAATTTAAAACATACAGTAGACTAAAATGATATTTCTTCTGGTATTTTGAAGAAATAGTTTGCTTTAAACTTTTTTTTCAGTAATGTTTGGAATTGGAACTCAAGCTGCTACGGCAAAGCAGCCATTACTCCAGTCTTCAGCATCACACAGTTCTTCATATTTATTCGATTTTGCCAATTTACATATATGCCCCATGCTAAGATATCGCATTTTAAATTGACCCTTTGCAAAGACCCCCTTTGATTCTCTTGCTATGTCCAACTAGCTGTGGTGCTCTCATGCCACACATTGTTTTGAACCAGTGAAAAATACATTGTGGAGCAAATAGAAACCTAACAGCACTGACAGAAAGTCTCAGCTTTCCAATTTTGTTATTTTTTAAGAAAAACTCAAAACAATAAATACAGGTTTGTGGCTCTTTAATGAGTTCAAACGGCACATAAAGTGATCTTTTTTTTTTTTAACTAGTTATAGCACAAAATAAACATGAATGAACATCAGAGGTATCTGTTTCAACCACAGAAAGAGCTCAATGCACATTATTTTTCCAAGTTCAATTCCACCAACATGAATCTACTCTCCTGTCCAGTTAGTTTGACAGATAAAAAAGGCAGATATGGTCTTATGATGGCAGATTTGGTGTTACTGTCAATCAATTCCCTGCGAAGGGTAAATTGTACCAGCCTAACAAATGCTATTGAGATGAACTGGAATGCTAATAGACCGCTTTCTCCAGGCATTCTAGACCTTCTTTGAGGAAACATCTGCATCGTTATGTGCTTTGGGTGTGCTTGGAGAAGAAAGGAGCCAGCCATCCCAGTGAGTGAACTCATTGGGTAAACAGAAAAAAAAGCACACAAAGCATGGCCGAGAGAGCATGGCAGTGCTGTTTCTGAGCTTGGCAGTGCATATCTGTGTCTTTGCAAGTAATTCATGGGTCCTGCTGGACATGTACACATACAGAGAGACAAATGTTATTTTCTTGCTGGGAAACATCGCTAGATTAATAGAGTTGATATGTGGTCTGTGCCAGGCTGCCGCTCCCAGCATTCTCACAAAATCCCCACATTGTTTTGCATGTGAGCTGTGTGGTTTATTCTGAATGATGGATTCCATCACGTTTTAGACGAGTACAAAAGTCAAGGGCATCTACAAATGGCAGTCCAAGCATATCATGCATTTCAAAACATGCTGACTCAATGTCGATATTTTCATGTTTGCATTGATTGTTGCAAACAAACGGTAATTGTGATTACTCGCTTATGAAATTAAGCGATATGCGTTGTTTCTGAGTGTTCTACGATGGTCCGACCCTGTTATATCACTCAATCTGCTTTGAGTGAGGGCTATGGCACAACGCATCAGAAGCCCTCTGTTGCACCCTAATCCATCAGCGAAGTGAGTCATCCGTCTGTATGACTATTATGAAACGTGGACTGACTCAGGCCTTGACAGCTGATGTGGCTGAGTGATATCAGCAGTGAATTATTAGCTCGATATCGAGAGAGAAGGATGAAGATAATGAATTTATGCTCAAAGTCAAGCACAGAAAGCACTAAGAGGAAAAAGAAGTGAGTCGAGTAGAGAATGTGCCATCAAATTCAATTCTAACAATTGTCCGAGGACATCAACTGTGGCCAGAAAGTGACTTCAATGGTATGCAAACCAACAGAGGTTGGGAGGCACCGTTAACCTCCAGAAGACCTCATCAATCAAAACTACTCTGCTAAAGGGTGACTCAACTTCTCTTTGAAAGACCTCAGAAGTTCTTCAAAGCAAGGAATACAACAGGTTTTGTTGACCTCTCAATATAACCAAGGTGCTCTCAGATACAGTGAACAAGGTTCAGGATAAATGGCTTATTCTGAACAGCCTTAGGTTAATTCCTCCTTGTATATTCAAAGCCGTTTCACCATATCTGTGTCACTAGAGGACACGCATGATTCTAGCACAGTATGCCAAGCTTCCAGCCTTCTCTTATAAGTAACATCAAAGCCTCCGACTCATCTTGTAGCTTGTCAAAAAATCTATGTATCATATGCACTACCTCCCAAGCACCAACACTGTCAGCAGATATCTGCTGTTTTCACAAAACACTGCGCATAACATCTTTTAAGACAAGGTGTTATGTACAGTGTTCACAAAAAAATGTACACTGTCATTTTTCTGTCTAACCCTAACCAGAAAACTAGCGTTTAGACTAACCTTCATACTGTTCCAAAGCAGTTAGAACTTACTTTCATTTGTGAAACAAAACATATATTCTACAGAATGGTGTTGGCTATACATTGAAAAAACAATTAAATCCAAAACACAGTGGACCCAACTGAACTGCGTTGTATGGACCAAAAAAAAGACAATTTTCATTTTCAGAATGCCATGTGGGTGAGTCAATATCATAAACACGGTAAACTTTAAACGAAGTACAACTACATGACATCAAGGTTTGAATTTCAGAGGATTTTTTTTGGTCCTTATTGAATGTGAAATCTTACATTAAGTGACTATGAATCAGTCAAACCATATTTTATGTTTAAAATAAAACGACACGAAGCATGATTTCTTTCCAATGACATTTCAGTGTTTAAGGGACTACAAGGCACAACGCGACAAAAATAGGAACCAAGCACCGTCACAAATTCTTGACGCACAAAGCTGCTGACGTTACGCAGTGTTAAAATGACTGCCATCCATAAGCAGTGACGTTCTTGTGAGCAAAATCTCTCTGAGGCATATCAGTAAATGCAGGAATCTAGAAAGATACAGAAGATGATTGTGTGAAGCAGAAGGAACATTAATATCCGTTATTGGGTGGTCTGGAAATTCCAACTGAAACCCGGCCAAGTTTTAAACCACCCTGAGGCTAGCAGACCACAAGGTCGATATGTTACCTTTGAAAGTGGAAAACAGTCCTTGAATGTTTACTTCTATAAAAGAAATTTTAAAAAGTAACAATGCATATTTTATAAGCCCAGAAATGAATTTTTGTATAAAAGTCAATTGGTCAATTGGATCCAAAGTTGTTTTGGACCTCATTGTCTTTCACTGTATGAACAAAAACAGTTGAAACATTCTTTTTGTGTGTCTGTTACAACTTTGTAACGACAGGGTGAGAAAGTGATGCCATTTTTTTATGTTTGGATGAACTATGGCAAGATCTAGTTCATTCCGATCAGACTCTCGTCTTGTGGTAAACCTCTGAAGAACCCCTCTTTGGAACTGAGATGCCCACCAATATGTCAGAGTAAAGGGGGCTCCATCAAGAGTGTGTCAACCGCACAGGAAACACTTCAAGGGTTTGTGTGTGGCCCCTGATGGGCCTACTTGCTGACTAAGGGCCTCTTTATTACACTTTTAACTGTCAATCCTTAAAAAAGCAATGTATATCATAATCCTGGTGCCAGATTTCTTATAAATGTATAATATTTACGTTATGCGTACCATGGCAACAGTATAAACTGCTTTAGTGATACCATGCGCACTGCACTTCACTTTTTCCTCTTTTGCTATCATTATTGCCTCCCTTTGCAGTCGTGGTGTGCACGCTGCATATTTTCCCCTTGCTAACTCCTGAGGCCTGTGTTTGGCACCAGCTGTTATGCTTCATGGGGATAGTGGCGCTTTAACATGCAGACATAGAAAACAGCTGCGTAACACAATGCCAGGCCCTGTGGGCTTAAGTCAACACATTAGCTGCGCTCTGCCCAGGCACGCGTGTTCAGCACAGACCCAGCGTGAAGGCATGGCATACGCTCACTGTCTGGGGATGTACTCCACTGTCTGTATATCAGACTGTGCCTGCAAGACAGAAAAGAAAGAACCCAGGCAGCCAAACGACACTGCCAGTAACTAGGGCCGGCTAGTATGAGTAGGTAGAGACGGTGTATCTATGGCATGATTTAAAGGGGTTAAAATAAAACAAAATACTGTAATTAACATTTGACATACCACACATATTTTATAAAAAAAATGTTTATTGTTTGTAGAAGCCGTGACAAAATTATGTTTGAAAGTTCAAAGAGACAGCATTTATTTGAAACAGAAATCTTTTGATATAGAACGGGACTTCGTGTTCGTGGAAATCGTGTTTTGTGAATCTACTGATTGAAAACGGGACTTCATAGCACGTTTTGCAAATCATTTTGTCCCCCTTGGGTATAAAAAATTATTTAGCAGAGGCAGGGATGCATAGACCAGAGGGGAATTTGGATATATATATATATGTGTGTGTGTGCAAAAACATAAGCACATTTTTAAAATATTTTTTTATAATATTATCATGCTTTTATTGTGTTATTATTTTATTGTATATTTTTTTTAACCTAATCAAAATAACACAACTGCAGTTTAATTGCGATTCCTCGGCACAATAAAAAAAAACATGATTTTTGAAAATTAATAAAAATATCAGTTTTTGCAGTTTTATAAAATATACATATATATGTGTGTGTATATATATTGTGACGAGGCAGACGGCCTCGTCGGCGAATCATCGCCTTCCCCGTCCTTCAGCGCCGCCCTTCTCCA
>JAUMHI010000058.1:15752688-15768228 GCA_032359435.1 Enteromius unitaeniatus | reverse complement strand
AAAGGGAACACTTAAACAACACAATGTAACTCCAAGTCAATCACACTTCTGTGAAATCAAACTGCCCACTTAGGAAGTAACACTGATTGACAATCAATTTCACATGCTGTTGTGCAAATAAACAACAGGTGGAAATTATAGGCAATTAACAAAACAACCATAATAAAGGAGTGGTTCTGCAGGTGGTGACCATAGACCACTTCTCAGTTCCTATATTTTCTGGCTGATGTTGTGGTCACTTTTGAATGCTGGTGGTGCTTTCACTCTAGTGGAGGCTACAACCCACACAAGTGGCTCAGGTAGTGCAGCTCATCCAAGATGGCACATCAATGCAACCTGTGGTCTGTCAGCATAGTGTCCAGAGCATGGAGGCGCTACCAGGAGCTAGGCCATTACATCAAGAGATGTGGAGGAGGCCGTAGGAGGGCAAAAACCCAGCAGCAGGACCACTACCTCAGCCTTTGTGCAAGGAGGAATAGGAGGGGCACTGCTAGAGCCCTGCAAAATGATCTCCAGCAGGTCATAAATGTGCATGTGTCTGCATACCACCCTCATGAAACAGACTCCATGAGGGTGGTATGAGGGCCCGACATTCCCAGGTGGTGGGTTGTGCAGGACGTTTGGCATTTGCCAGAGAACACCAAGATTGGTAAATTCGCCACTGGCACCTTGTGCTCTTCACAGATGAAAGCAGGTTCACACTGAGCACATGTGACAGACGTGACAGTGTCTGGAGATGCTGTGGAGAATGTTCTGCTGTCTGCAACATCCTCCAGCATGACTGGTTTGGCAGTGGGTCAGTAATGTTGTGGGGTGGAATTTCTTTGTAGCCTGAGAGGTAGCCTGACTGCCAGTAGGAACCGGGAGGCAATCCTCAGACCCCTTGTGGGACCATATGCTGGTGCGGTTGACCTTGGGTTCTTCCTAATGCAAGACAATGCTAGACCTCATGTGGATGGAGTGTGTCGGCAGTTCCTGCGAGACTAAGGCATTGTTGCTATGGACTGGCCTGACCGTTCCCCAGACCTTCTGGAGCCAACGCCACGTTGTACCAGGAGTTGTCTGGGAGGAGTGTCCAGGAGTTAGCGGAGGTTTTTTTGTCCAGGTTTGGGAGGAGATTCCTCAGGAGACCATCCACCACCTCATGAGGAGCATGCCCAGGAGTTGTAGGGAGGTCATACAGGCACGTGGAAGCCAACAACACTACTCAGCCTGATTTTGACTTGTTTTAAGGACAGTACATCAAAGCTGGATCAGTCTGTAGTGTGTTTTTCCACTTCGATTTTTAGTGTGAATCCAAATCCAGACGTGGGTTAATAAATTTGATTTCCATTGATAATTTTTGTGTGATTTTGTTATCAGCCCATTAACTACGTACAGAACAAAGTATTTAATACAAATACTTAATTTAAATTAATTAATTTAAAAGTGTTCTTTATTTTTTTGAGCAGTGTATAAATACAGAAAAATAACATATATTTTATTTTATATATTTATGTTGATTTTTGCCTTTTCAGATTTTCTGATTCTTTTAAGACATTTTGTGATGTAAAAATAAACTGCTTCAAATGGCAAAATTAAACATTTTTCTCAAAGAATGCAAAAAATGTTAACAAAAAAAAAACCTTATTTCAAAAAGGAACATTTGTTTCAGGCAGTGAGAAAGAAAGCTACTATACCTCGGCGTACTGTTCGCAGTACAGGTGATTATGTGGATTCGTCATCATCAGCTCTTCAAGACAAAAAGCTGCTTTTGCGTAACTGTAGGAAAGAAACGAGAGAGAGAAAAAATGAAGATGATGGAAAGAATCTTCAAGAAAAGTAATCTTCAAGAAACAGCTTGGGGGGCCTATCACACAAAGAAAAAAGCTCAATCTTGTTGACAGTCAAGACACATGACAGTCTGAGGTTATTCTTTCATCAGCTTTTATAAGGCTTAATGGTCAAATGATGAAAGAAGCTTTGCAACAGAGGTGGCAATCCTGTCCTAGATTCACTCACCTTTTTCTAGAAATTAAAAAATGAATCTGGGGCCGGTTGCATAAAAGGTTAAGACTAGTCTTAAAAGTCGGTCAGCTAAATAAGACACTGTCTTAACATGAAGGTTAAGTTTATGCAACTGGCCCCTGGTCAAGCAATCTGTCCCTGGAATCATCACGATACTGTCTTAAGGTCATTCTCAAAAGCCGTTTCCACATATCACAGCGTAACCACTTACCTCACACTAATTTACAGTTTCATGTCTCAGACACTCTCTCCATTATACGTATACAACATGGGCCTGCACATTTCCCCAATGCTCCCACCAAAAAAACCAAACAATTTCAAAAAGAACTTCAGGACTATTACGACAAAGCCACAAGACACAAAAATGGGCCAAATGTGTCCAAAAGCTGTGGACGGGGTTGAAAGGCTCGTTACCGCCTCAAGTCCCAAAAACCGCACAGCTTTTTTAGCTACCGTTAGCAAGCTTTCGGTCTCGTCCCGTGCGAGGTCCACATATCCAGGCCCACATAGTACGTGCTCACGCACACATATCAATTTATCACAACACATCAAATCGTATAACAGAGCTGGAGTGCATCCAAACGACTTATGGATGGTAATCTTACAACTGGCAGAAATAACGTTTTGACGCAAACAGGACTTTTTTTTTTGGTGGAAAAAGACTGTTGCCGTTGCTGGCTCGCATATGATGATGAGTCTATCTAGCCGTTTAGGAAACGTTCGAGAGACTTTGAATGCAAAGAAAGCGAATCAGAGAGAGAGAGAGAGAGAGAGAGAGAGAGAGAGAGAGAGAGAGAGAGAGAGAGAGAGAGTACAACACAGACAGTCAAAGAGGTTGAAGGAGTGAGCCAGTGAGACCAGGCCACTCAGAAGGTTGAAGGCTGCTTGCTATTACCATTTCCTCTCCATAAAGACTTTCAGATGTGCTCCTGCCATGGCGTAAACTGCGGCAGAGCAATGCAAAGAGTGAGAGATGGAGATACAGAGAAGGCAAGGCAGGGATCAATCCACATCACTACTGTACTCAACAACCACTACCTGAGCATTTAACATCCATGGCCAACGAGGCTTAAGTCTTTTATTTGAAATATGAAAGCATGTTTTTTGTGTCAGGGTAACTGAAGTTTTGATTGCTTTTTCCTAATTTAGCTTTAAATCTCAATTTTTGTCACCTGTATGTCAAAATGTTTACTTCATATCCCGAAAATGCCAACTTTAAATTTCACAATGTGATTTTAATTTGTAGATAACATTTAAAATAATTTAATTTAAGTCAAGTCACATTTTAAGATGCAAAGCCACATTGGGTATAAATTCATATTTTGAGTTTTGAAATCTAATTGAATGCACGGTTATTAAAATAAAATAAATGTACATTGAAATATAAAATTGCGAAACACTTTCATTTTAGGTAGGTAGTTGCTATTCGATATACTAAAATAACAAAAATGTATTCATTAATTAAAAAACTATAAAACTAAACAAAAAATACAATAAAATAAATAGTAAACATGCATACTAAATACCAATACTAAAAAAAAACCCACAAAAACCCATACATACTAAAAACCTATGAAATTAATGATCAACAAAACTATAGCAAAATAAATAACACTGGGAAATATAGTCACACTGAGAGATATTAAGTCTTAATTCTTTCAAAGTTTTTCAAAGGCATAAACGTGCTTCCACATTCATATCTTGATGAACCTACTAACCTAGCGAGTTTATAATGACGACTTGTTTTTCAGTAACAGTAACAGTTTAACAAGAGTAAAGTTCAAGAGTATCAAGACTTTCCTTTCTAGTACAACATCGTATGGATTTTGACATAATTTACAGGAGTCAACATTTGAAATGGACCAAAAAATAAAAAAATTCTTGTCCTTCCCTAGGACAAGATTTGAGGTTTTAGGGCAACTTTGATGTAAGGTTTTGATTCACTTTAAACAAAAAACTCACATAAGAAGAACTAGTTTTGCAACTTAAATCTGGCAAATAATTCACCACTTTGACACATTTGGTTAATTCTCATTAAAATACATGACCCACTAGTGGCCTACTTGTACTGCGAACTTAGTGTAGATAACCAGCCATCATAGCTATGTAATCATCTGGTTGGGTGGTGTTTGTTTGTCTTCATCTTGTTTTGACTGGTTGGGAGAATGGGTGCCACCTCATTCTCTTGGGAATTTTGCGCTTTCCCTTTTTTTTCCTGTTCTTTCACAGCGTGGAAGAGAGATGTGATAATGTGGGCTTTGCCGGAAGAGGAGGGAAAGGGAAAAAGCGAGTCTGTGACCTGAAATAAAGAACAGAAAGAGAAAGGGGAAGAAAGTAAAAGAGTGACACCGACACGCCTATAGATAGGGGGCTGTCAGAGAATGGTGTGATATTAGAAAAGTTGGGTTAAGCGGGTAGATAATCCTCTCACCCCTGGATTTCCTATGTCTGCTACAGCAATAAAGCCTTTTATACAAAACCGTGAGGTATCTAATAAGTGGTGCTCTCACCGAGCGACCGCATTCCTACGGCCAGCGCCCTCCGACCGGGACAACCAACTTTTTCTCTCTCTCTCACGCGCATTCTAACACCCCGCAGCCCCCCTCGTGGATAATAAGACCAAAACAATTAAAGAAGGATGGAGGAGAGGAGACAAAGTAAGTTTCCTGCAATCCTGATGCCTGGCAGAAAGTAACCCCTGGCAAAAGAGATATCAGCAGGGGAGCACAGTCTTATCCCAGGAGTTGGAGAGGGGGCTCAAGGAACAAATCCTATTATAGCCCTACTCCATAGGACAAACAGACACGGAGCTTTAAGCAGGGCCCCTGGCTGAGACTGGCATTTCACTGTCTTTTACTCCAGAGGGTCCCACAGCTCTGCAGCAACCATCGCACGTCAACCGAAGGTCCTGAGAATGACCTGCAAGATGCTGGTGAATGTGACCTCAAAACCCTTGTAAACATCACATTCCATGAGGACAACTTATAGACATTTTACTCCCACATTGGTGACTGACTAAATCTTGTCGAACGAAAATCTAAATTTGATGAAAAACTCTACATTTCTAGATTGTGTAACAGTACACTAAAGTCAATCTGAAAACTAAACAGTACACAGAAGTAAATCTGTTGATATTTGTAATCCTCACAATTTTTTTTTTTTTTATTTCAGATTAACCAGTTCTAGCTAACCAATAGTTTTCAACTAGTTGATAATTATTTTTTTACATTATGGGCATAACCAATACATGACAGATGTAAATAATTAAATACAATTTTGTCTAAAAAAAAATAATTATTTAAAAAGCCACAAGTGAATTTATGGCATCAAAAATTTATATAAGAGTGGTATAAAAAAAAACTGTCAAAATTAAATATCCAATATTGACTAATACTGGAGAAAAAAAACCCAAAAACCTAAAATTAGACAATTGAAATGGTGCAAAAATAAAATTAATTAATTAATTAATTAATTAACACCTAAAGAAACAGACTACTAAAGACTACTTTTACACTTAATTAAGTACGGATTAACATTAATCTTGTATTTTTCCGTCAAATTCATGATAGCTAATTAAAACTCTGCATGCACTTTTGCGTATTTTGCCATGAAAATTATTTTCAGAAAAGTGTACTGTATATGCTCTGCTTATGTTGTTTCCGTATGGGTTCAGTTGGACCACAGACAATTTGATTTTCTTTCATGTTTTATCAACTTTTTGTGAAAAGAAATAATAAAAAAAGACTCCAAAATTTAAATTAGGTAAGAAATCATTACTCATGCTCATTGATGTAGAGTTCTGACAGCTCATGCCATGCTTCTTGGTCTCCCACAAACCTGTAAGACAGAGTAGTGGTAGTTAGCTCATCAGAAAGGCCACTGTGGACAAAAGGGGGTTAGGGAAAGGCTTGGGGGCCAACTCAATCAAATGCAAAACCTTTTTTAATTAAAAAGAGGAGGGGAAGGGAAGGGTAAAGGGGGGTCTAAATCCTCTTGTAAAACACTCACTGCTCCAGATATTCGTTGAGCTCACGGATGGCCTCGCTGCTTTTGCCTTGTGCTCGCAGGATGGAGATCTTGCGCTTCCTTGCTGCCTGTTGAGTTGACCAACAGAGGATTAAGGCTTTAGAGTTTCAAGTGTTTGTTAGCAACAGAAAAGAGAAAAGAGTGAAAGAAAGAGGGATGTGTAAATGATCATAGTATTGTGAGAGCTGAAGGAATCTCTGCAGTCCCTGGGGTCTTTCTGATCAGACTCTGAAGACAACAGGGATGGCATTATCTAACATAGCTGGATTTTACCTCTATCTTACAAGATTAGATCAAACAAATACTGATTCTGAGTTTTTCAAAAATCTAAATAGATAAATAATATACAGATATATAACACTGAAGTCAAATGTTGTCAGATTGTCACATAATGACAGGATATTAGACAAAAAGTCTTATTTCAGTTATCACCTATCACTTGGATATCCAGACTTCTGACTTGTGGCAAATTATCCTCACCAAACTTTTCTTTTACACACTTGATATTTACCATAAATGATTGATTGATTGATTGATAGATTGATAGTGGAATATTATGAGGTTTTTAATCTCATAAAATAAAAAACAAAAATACAACTACCCACAAAAAATTATAAATAAATAAATAGCACTACAAAAAAGTTTTGTGCAAAAAAATTGTGTGTAAAATTCATATATAGACATTTTTTATTAGTTTTTATTTTGTTTTATCTTAATATTTCATATAAATATACTTATATATAAATAGTACAGAAAAGTACAAAAAAATAAAACAAACCCCAAAACAAAACCAAAACTCAACCTTTCAACCGTTACCTGGGTTGTGAATGTTACAGTGTAGATTTTAAAACAGCTGTAAAATAATAGCCAAAAAGCATCAATCTTTTTTTTTTTGAAACAGGGTGTTATGCTGTCAGTCACTGGACAGAAGTAGATGTGCAGTTCCTTTTTTCCTCCCCTGAGGCAGCGTTATAATAAACAGCCTTGCACTTGCATCAGATTGTCCAATATGACATTTCCTTGAAAGCATATTATTACTGCATCCAAGTCGTAAGTAATATAACAGCAGATACCGAGAAGTAATGTCTTTATCAGATTAGAAAGCCTGTGGATTCTGGCAGACGAGCATCAGCGAGGATGCTGCTCGCATAAGGAAGAGCAAGTACCCATTTCAAGTGGTGAAAATAACACATTGCCAAAGAGCCGCGGGCCATATGCACTCACATAAACGTACAAAGCCCAGCTTGCATCAGCCACAAATAACGTCCGCCTTGTTCCGACGCAGAAGTGACCTTCAGGCGGATTAGAATCTCATCAATCTGAATCAGAAAGTATTACGCCAGGTTCGACGACTTTTCCAGGAGCGGCTCTTTTTCCCCTTCGCTGGTGAAAGCAGAGCGAAGAGCAGCTTTACCGTTAGAAGTGCCCCAGATATTATTTATGAACTGGCACTTGATAGAGTGGGTCTCCCCTACTACCACAGCACGGACCAAACTCCATCAAGCCGGGCATGAGTCACGTCTGAAAGGCCATAAATCTGGAACTGCTATGATACCACCGCCACTCCAAATCCACTTATCCATCAACCAGGCGGCCAGACGAACCTGCTTCACTGGCTGCTCGAGCTAAGGAGTTGATGAACTGCCAAACCCCTACTGTACGCAAGTCTGATAGTACTTACTGGATCAGCGGAAGACATGGTTTCACATTACCGGGCTGCAGATGACAGGTGAAATAAGGCTAGAGCTACAACCTCAAGCTGTTTGGATTATTGTACGCATTCTGTATCGCTGTATAACTTTATCCTCCAAAAGTATTTAAAGAAACTGTGGAATGGAATCAAACAGCAATTCCAAATAGTTTAAACGATCAAATTTTCTTGTTTATGTTCAGTTTCTGAACACGAACCGATTTTTTTGTACTCGGTACCAAATAAGACAGAAGGCTGCTTGCGACCGCAGGTTATTTACTAGGCCCTCATATCTGTCTTTCGTTTCCTCTTAGCGCACTTGGCACTGACAAAAAACATACGGAGGCCGGTAGACCAGAGTCTTACGAAACTTTATTAAACAATGAGCTATTCCAAACCATTTCAGTCTCTTTATTTCTTTTCCCTCCCTCTCACTTCTCTTTCGATGTGATCCAGGAAAGGCCAGCATCTCATTTCATTCTCTTTGCGATTCTTTCTTCTTAATCATTTCTGAGTGGCTCTCACCGTGAAGGACCTGGCTGCTTCTATCAACCCCTGGCTCCACTTTCAGACTGCTGTTGAGAGCCCACCTCCAGGGATTTCAAAGGCAAACGCCGTTCCCACAGGGTGAAGAGGAGTTAACTCTCAGCGCTGTGGTGTACCGACACGACCTGACTTCAAATTCATCCTCAAATAAGAGAATTACCTGCTAGTGGTTTCAACATATCCAGACCAAATCTACAGGAATGGCTTCAGAAAAATAAAAAAAGATCAGTAGCAGACGATGATTTCTTTCTAACATTGTTTAAAAGGCTTGGAATAATGGTCTCAAATATACATGCAAAAGTCCAAATTCAAGTAATGCTAATTGAAAGATGATAATTCTGTCATAATTTACTCACCCTCACAAATAATTTTAAAGAAAATTCCAACTGTGTCTACAGAAATGAAGTGTAAAACAACATAAGAGGTTCCCTATATAGACAAAAAAATACCTTTTTTGTGTTGCACAGAAAAGTCAAACAGTTTTCTAAGAACTGCATGAAAAAAATGTAGTGTCAGTTCAGAAGAAATCTGTTTGACCTTTACAAACTCCATTTTATTCTGCACTGTAATTGTGTGTAATTCTAGGGGTCAACCTCAGGAGGATTCTCATTGACCTCAATTGCTTTCACAAGCACAACCATGTTTATCCTGCTGAATTACAGGCAGAGCGAAAGTGCTGAAATTCGGTGAATGCAGAAAAAGCCTGCTATGTCAATCAGTGTTAAAATAAACAGCTTGTTAACATTACACATTACAAAAGTGTTTAGCAATTGGCACTGTTTTAGGTGAGTAAAGGTAGACCACTTCAAAGATAGATTATGGATAGAATGAAGCATAGACATGATAGACCGAGTGATAGATGGATGAATGGAAGAAACTGCAAATGGATAGATGGAAAGAAACGACAGACGGACAGACAGATAAATAGAGATAAAGAGATAAAGAAATAAACAGACAGATTGACAGAAGCCAGGAAGAACTTTTCCAAATCATTGCTGTAGGTATTAGACCATAATGAGCAATGGAAGGGCTAGGAGTTCGAACATTTTTTGGACACCGCCATGGCAGAGAAACCTTGAGCAATTTTTGTTGATTCAACAATTTTGGTTAATGGGTACCACATCTATTCCACAGCCTATAATTACAACAGTTCAGTTTCCAATCTCAGCTCCGCATGCTGGGATGCCTCACAAGTCCTCACAATAGTCGCCAATTTTCCGCCATTTTCTTGGATCATGCCCTCATCCCATTCCACTAAACATGCTAAAAAACACAGCATTTAGATAAGCCTTGCATTTACAGACAGGTGACCTAGATGATTTCATCCCTCCCATACCACAACTTCTTGTCACCCGGCCTGGGATTGGATAGTGGGAAAGTACAGTCTAGCTGCCATCGCACAACAACTATTCCATAGTTTTCTTCCATTCCCTTCCTCAAAACGCATAGGATTTGATGGGAGGCGACTTGCGTTTGGATATCAGGAAACAGGCAAATCTCTTTCAGGGCCATCAGAAAAATCTGGGCTGAACTGAATGGTGTCAGGGTGGTTCACATGGTTCTCGCCTACACCATTTCCATTAAGTGGGTGAATCATACCAAGCCTTCCATGTCCTGTCAATGTGCATTCAGTATGAAGATAAGACATGGGCTTTTCACTGAGAAATGTGCCCCTGATGGCTACACTGATGGCCTGTTCTGGACATAGAGAGCCACCTAATGATATATCCTGAAAGAGTAAACTCCTACAGCATGACATTTCACAGAGCGATCAAGCAAATCTTTAAGAATCTGTCAGCCCATTTCACTTCATTTCCCAGACTTCCTGGTTCAAAAAAAAAAAAAAGACGGCTGTCTGAGTGATCATTCACAAATGCACATTTCCTTTTAGGAGATGATGGCTGCAGCCGGTTTCTGCGAGAGACTGATGAGGTAATGAGACGTGGTTGGACAGTATTTTCCAGCGATTTTTCTGCTGAACTGTGTGTAAAAGGACCATTTCATTATATTGATGATGACAATTAAAATTTGGGTTGAAATGACAGTTCATAAATAAAATCCAATATTTAAGTTTACCCAGTAGATTTCACAAAAGGTATGTGTGTAAATATTGTATTTCTACCTGCAGGTGTTTAGTAATGGAATAGCATATTTCATCTCATGCTTTTTATTACTACGGAAGACAAAGGTCATGTAAAACGCAAGACTTTGACGGGGATGTTTGCAAAAATCACGCTATTGCCACATTCTTTTCCAAAGCGTGTTTGGCTTAGATAACACTAGGACACTGGGAAACATATTTCCCTAAGGGGAAATTTGTTTCATATCTTTTGGATGTTAACAGAGGGGCAAAGCGATATGATTACTAGATTGTGAAGAATAATGTAACCGCACTGGTTTGATGATATCCATTTTGCGCCGATCTTCTCAACTTCCCATTTACACGCCGTTAAATGTGCTTGCAATTTAACCTTGATCATGGGAATAGAGAGAGTGCCTCGGTTGAAATGCACAAAAAACAAACAGTGCAAGGCTCTCGTTTTCAGAGGGAGAAAGACGGATGGCAGTAGTTCGGTCCAACAGTAACAGATAGTTAAATAAATATCAATGGTAATGATATAACAAATGCAGGGACGAGAGGACGGAGGACAGGAGGTTTTTTTTGCACCCACAAGATGAAGACGGTGATAGCTTGAAGCAGTAGTTTTAAAATGAAAAACCCAAAAATTAAAATGCTGTCATTATTTACTCACTTGTTCCAAACCCGCTTGGACTTTATTTAGTGAAAAGCAAACGCAAGTGAATTTTAATTCACTTAAATTTTTTTTTTTTTTTAAATATCCTGGTCAATGAGGACAGAGGTTGACAAGATTGATGAAAAGAAAGCAATAACCAGTTTTTGTTATATTTTTATCCTGTTTTTAACTACTTTAGCTTTTCATTCATCATAATTGCTTGCAAAAGAGTGACATTACTAAAAAAATTCTCATGGAAGAATGAAAATCATTATAAGGGAGAGCAAATGATGACAGACTCTTAATTATGAGTGAACTGTCCCTTTAAGGCCAAAAACTTGCAGAGAGAGCGATCACCAGGGGGAAGGAGGTCCCGCCAGAATGCACATGACGGTTTATTGACTTTGCCAGCAAAGCCTCCATGTGTTCAAAACAGACAGACGGTGAGGTGTGGAATCCGTGCACGATGTCCAAAGAACAAAAGTATCTGCTTTATCACGCATACTTTGCCAGCCGAGAGAAAATGTTTAAAACATCTAAGCAGGTCAAAGACAGCGCAAAAAAATGTGTTTTGCGTCTACAGGGAAGGGCCAAAACAAATAAGGTTACGAAAACACTTTAAAATATTTATTTTCTTGCATGGCTGCACAGCCCTTATGTAAGAATGAAAGGCAGGTACAATATGTTTTGAGGTGATGGTGGAATAATATTGGAAAAACATGGAGCATACTTGGATACTGTAAACCACTCCACTAAAACTCAATAAATATTAAGTGAATAAAGAACAGGCTTCGTGTGTTACGCCAAGACAAGACAAATCAATAGCTAACGGTACATTCGGGCTTTTAATACCCAAGTGATCTTTAAATAATAAACATAGACTAAAGCGCATATTAAAAAGGCAGAGTTCACCCAAAAATAAAATACACTACCGTACAAAAGTTTGGAGTCCGTAGGATTGTCTTGATTATTAAAATTACATATTTATTCACAAAAGAAGCATTCAGCTGATCAAAAGGGATAGTAAAGACATTTATAATGTTGCAGCATATTTAGTTAATTCAGGATAATTTGACAATTTTTCTCCTGTCATCTCGAAAGACCGTGCCCCGATTCAACCTGACTTTAACCTAAATGCTGTTCTTTTAAACGCTCCATTTAAGAAATCTGAAAAAGTGCTATAATTTTTTTATAAATATATCAAGCAGCAAATGTTTTAAATATTTACAAGCACAAAATCAGCATATTAGAATGGTTACTAAAGGATCATGTGACACTGAAGACTAGAACTGGCTGCTGAAAATTCAGCTTTGTCAATCCTTTGCCAGGAATAAACTATATTTTGAAATATTGATCATAAAATTGCAATAATATTTCACAATATTACTGTTTTTATCAATTTTTAGAGCACTGGCATGTTTTGAACAGTAGTGTAAGTTTGTGAGAAAAACAGGCCAAAATTGTATTTGTTATTCGCTGATCCTAACTTCTAGTGGATCACAGAGTCATTGAGTTGAACACAAGAACCGAATGAGTCAGTTTCTGGATGAATCATCATGACTGGTTTTGTGTACTAGACCAACCAATTCACTTAAACTACAAAAAATAATTGATTTGTGAAGAAACTAAACCTTATGCATTTAGAATGACATATGGGTGATATGTATAATGAAGACCGGATTTTCATATCTGGATGAACTATTCCTTTAGGTTATCCAAAGGTTAAAGGTAAAAAAAACGAAGGGGAAAAAATCAGCACCCCTGGGACCTCTCTATGGAGTCTCAGGAAAAGCGATAAATCCCCTTCTTCAAAAGACAAGGCATTTATTTTTGCTGAGGTTGCCCCTGCCGTGTTTAATACAACTGAAGTCCATAAATCAATGGTCTTTTTTACCTCACACACTTTGCGTGTGTGAGATTTTAGCAGCTGAGGTCACAGAGGGGAGAAAGAGTTTAACATATACGGCTGACTTTAGAGGAAAAAAAAAAAAGAGCAAAACAACTTTTAACCACACTTTTTTTGCTTACCGTATTAGTCGGGTCATCTTGTAGTATTGAGTCATACAGCTTATTGGCATCCTCGTACCTTCAACAGAGAGAGATCATGTTTAAAGATAATCAACGGCAACACCGGTCATGTGAAATTAAGTGGTAGGGCTATCAAATAAAGTTCACAGTAACTAACTTTTTGCATACAGAGCGGCTTGTTGCTATAGTGACCGAGGCTACGTATCCAAGCGGCAGAAATAAACAGTCATTATTGTACCTCCTCAAATAGCCAGTGTTGTGCAAGGTCCACAAAGAGTTTAATCCACAAACTTGATTGCCTGCACTTTGATTTACCTCTAAACAAATCAGCCAGCACTTCCACCACAAATCAGGCATCGTTTCGAAGCGCATTTCGCTTAAAAAGCATTCCGAGGAGAGACGTCTATGAGTTACAGATGCAAAAAAATAAATAAATACACCCGACGGGCCCTTTAACCTGAACCGAGGGTTGGAGAGCACAGTGTTTGAAAAGACGTTATGAATTACGATGCATTACAGTGTTTTCTGAAGAATGGGAGGACAATGCCACAAGCACTTCACTTGTCATGTCGAATGAAAAATGAAATCGAGCTTGTTTTTTTTTTACGAGGGACAACCTGCAAAGCTAACGCTGGCGCAGTATCATGATCAAAACCTGTTTCAGCCCGCAACCAACAACAGAAGCAGCTCTGGTTCTTATTATCATTGAGCTCCAACACCACTTCTCTTCTCACATCCACATTAGAGCTCAATCATTCTCTGGCACATCTCACATGGCACCAGCCGCTTTGACTTACTCTATTTATGTAGGATTCAACCATGTGGGAGTGGAGGGGAGAGTTTCATTTAAGCCGAGCGCCTGATGGCAATTAGACTCAAATTTGCAGTTTATTTAATCTGACCGTGCAGGCGCAATCACTCACAATTACCGAACAGCCTCTGGCATAACTGATAAACATGTCGAAGATATGGTGCGCAGACCGAAACAGATCTGAAATCCTGAAACTCTATACATTAACATTCAATTATGAGCTTCTTAATTGTGAGTTTTTTAGGGTGAGTTTCTCTCGGAGAGGAAAGGCAGAGCATAGGTACTATGTTTACAGATCTTGTTTTCCCAAGCAGGAAGACAGAAACAGAGTTGGAGGGGGGAAAAAAAAGCATAGAGGGGACCCCCAGAATAATAGCGGGAAAGACCACTTCCGTTTTTAGAATTCCTCGCTCAGGCAAAAGAGCCACAGGACTACCGAGGTCTAAACTCTTCTCTCTCTCTCTCTCGCTTTTCCACTTAGCAGAAAAAGAACGGTGGCTTGCAAAATAAACAGCCTCCCTTCCCACGCATCCTGCCACTTACGTCCCAGAACCTCCCCTCACCCTCCCTTGTAGCTAATCCAAGGCCGTGGTGTTAAGACGGTGCTGCGGTGTGTCTTACCTCTCCATAGCCTCCAGCCGCATCCCTGCTAATCGCTTCACTCTGTGACTGTCTGGAAACTGCCTCTTCAGCTCTTGCAGGCAACTCTGCAACAACAACAGTGTTAGGGTTGACCAAAAGAACACGCAACTTTTAAAAAACAAACAGTCTCTGTAAACATTCTTTATCTTCCACTGGTCTGTCAAAGCCCTGCTGTAAATACTTGCTATTGGCTGAGCCGGTGCGAAAAGCAACCAAAAGAAACGTTTGTATTTTTTTTAACATTAAGAAAAAATATATTAATTATATAATATATTTATAAATGTACACTACTGTTCAAAAGTTGATTTTTTTAGTGCTGTCAAATGCATATTATTAAATAAATAATTTATAATATATCTTGAAATATTATTACAAAATACAAATGCTTTTTATTTGAATACATTTTAAAATGTAATAGTCTTCAGTGTCACATGATCCTTCAGGAATCATTCTAATATGCTTATTTGGTTATGAAGAAACACTTATAAATATCCATGTTGAAAGCAGTTGGGTTGCCTAATATTTTTGAGGAAACATGTATTTTTTCAGAATTCTTTGATTAATTGAAAGTCCAAATGAACAGCATTTTTAACTAAAATTAAAATTACATTTAAAGTTTCTTTTATGAAAAAAAAAAAAACAACCAAACAAAACAAAATTCAAAGGTTAATGTTTTAATGAATCAATCCATTAAATCTAATTTATCAAACATGAAACACTGAAAACATGAAAACATACCTGACAGATACAGGGAGTGCAGAATTATTAGGCAAATTAGTATTTTGTCTACATCATCCTCTTCATGCATGCTGTCTTACTCCAAGCTGTACAGGCTCGAAAGCCTACTACGAATTAAGCATATTAGGTGATGTGCAGCTCTGTAAAGAGAAGGGGTGTGGTCTAATGACATCAACACCCTATATCAGGTGTGCATAATTATTAGGCAAATTCCTTTCCTTTGGCAAAATGGGTCAAAAGAGGACTTGACAGGCTCAGAAAAGTCAAAAATAGTGAGATATCTTGCAGAGGGATGCAGCACTCTTAAAATTGCAAAG